>OY804598.1:19440203-19875793 GCA_963680895.1 Fragum sueziense | reverse complement strand
TAGTAAAACGGGGCCCAGATAAGTAACAAAATGGTTAAGTTTTACTTCAGTAAAAACTGAAACGAAATCAGAATAGTCAATCTCAGATATGCCCAGGTATTTTGACGACCCCTTTGATTTTGACACAACTATTGTATTATATTCTAGAGTACGGTAGGCCTACTACCTGTCGACATATTTGTGTCGCCCTAAACACAATTCCAATCAAGACCTAATTTTGAATTCTGCTTCGGGAAAATTTAGGGAAAAATTGAAATAATTTCAAGTCAATTTAATAGTTTGCAATTCCTTTCAAATCTGGAGACTCAACTTGCTTAACATATAATACATGTGTTTAAAATTTCTACGTAAAGTGTAATGGAGTAAAGGAAATGCTGGTTTTATCCAGGATAATAGGATTGGGGGGGGGGGGGGGGGTGTTTATTGGCTAAGGAAACAAAAAAGGAAAAAATCGGCACTTTTTTGCCAACTTAGTGAAGGGGGGGGGGGGGGGGAAGAGGCTAATGCCCCAACCCCAACGTTGGCCAAAAATCGATTTTGGCCAACCTAGGTGTTGGCGCTAATCCCCCTCTCCCAAGTTGGCCAAAAATGCCAGATTTTCCTTTTTTAAGATGAAAATTTAGGAAAAGATCCAAGTAAGTCCCTCCAATATTCAGACACTGGCCCAGACAGGGGCTTGGGTCTCATATAAAATTGCTACCTACGAGCCTGTAATTTATTCATTTCAACTAAACTTTTCAAAATTTTGCATTTGTGGAGTTTTGCACTACAAATTGTACATTTTAGTACAAAGTGTTTGTGCTAAACTATTGTAACTTGACTTGTCATAGTTTTGCACTATAAAGCAGTGTTTTTTTTTTTCTTAGTTTTTAGCAGATGCCTGTACTAGACTACTCAGAATTGAAAACAAAAAAAAAAAAAACCAAAAAAAAAAACTTTTTCCCAACTGCGGCAGAAAAAAATCACAAAACTAGTGCTTAGATTTGCATTTCACGAATTGCTTCTTCGTTAAAATGCATTCTATATAGTTCACAGCTACTTTTCTCACTGATATGACCTTCAAATAGTTTTTAATTAATAAAGCACTGTATTTCATGTCTAAGTTGTAATGAATCCTTACTCTGTTACTAAAAATGTGTTCCCAATTTAGATAAATGTTCAGAAAAGCTCGCTAAAATTTCACAAAATGAACAGACTAAGGCCTGTCCACAAATCTTTGGGAAATAACCTTTGTATCTTTTCTTCTTTCAACAAATTTCGAGGGAGGATGTAGTCACCACGCCGTCCGTCTGTCCTTCCGTCCTTCCTTTCATCTGCCCAATCTTTGTACAATTGGGTCCAGGTACTAGTATGAGTTAAAGATGAATAAGAAGAGACCAGCCATAATTATGGTAATTTAGTCAATAAAATAATAAATCGTTTGTCTTTTTCTGGAACTGAAGGTGAAGATTCCCCCCCACCCAAAAAAAGAGTTTACAATCTTGTACTACATTAATCATCCTTCAAAACAAGACCTGGCCCCGGTTTCTCGAAAAGAAATTTCGTATGTTCTCAGACTAAAATCTGAGCACCGTATTCAAATCACTTGAAATTCATGTGAACTTCAATCGAATACCCTTCAACGTTGGAGAGCATTCCATTGAAGTTGAGCATGTACTCATGCGTATGTACTCAAGTTTTTTTTTCGAGAAAGCAGGGCCTGGTTTTGAGGTGGCTACTTACTTTACAAAAGGATAAAGGCATATCAGTAGGCCTATATTCTGATAAAGATGTGCGTCAAGATTTTCTGTGCTATATTTTATGCCTATTCTATCTTTATTCTCACCCATTTTGTCGTCTGTAGCAGCTTTCAAATAGGGTTCAATTTTATCAAGTAAAAGATGGCGTAATATCGGACAAACAATGGTATTTCGCCCATGTTATTCTAAAACCCCGCAACTACAGCAGGATTGAAGCTGTCAATTATTTAGCAAAAATGCATTGCTACTAAACCATCCTATTTAATGTTTCAAGTAGGAAAGTATTAAAAGCATGCAGGCTCCAGTAAGTGAAGGAATACATAAACCATAAACTTAAAGAATGCATTAATCGTTCTAAGTAAATGAAGGGGGAAAATTGCTAAATGTACATTTACGTCACATTTACATTACGTATATGTTTAATTAAACCGACAATTTTATGTAGTTATTAAGAATATGAGATAGTCATAGACAATGTAAAAAGATTTTCATTCGGTACACGATATTTCCCGACCATCTACGACAAGAAATTCATCAGTTCGATTTGGTCGTCTATAGATCGAGATGGTTGGGTCTTGATTGTGTAGGCCTCGAATATTGGTCTGTGTGATCGGGTTGAAATCGGAAAGATCGTCGGGATGCAATCGGGAAAGAATCGTGAGTGCTCGTGCGGAGGTCTAGTTTGATCGACTAGAGATCGAGAACAAGTCGTGTTCATACATTTGGTCTGGTTAGATTGGAGAAATTAGGTGGTCGAGTTGATTTGATCGGCAGTGGGAACCTAGAATAAGGGATACATGCAACAAACCGCTTGAAAGTTGACTCGTAAATACACAATTTCTTACCCGAAGCGTACCTAATTTTGCCGTAGTCGTTATCATTTCGTTTTCGGATCGATTGGGATAAATTTTTGGAAAAAGTAAATGGATAGCACAAATTATTCATATATCTGAGAAAAGAGTTCAGTAAGGCGGGGTACATAGGCTATATGCAACAAACCTTTTGAAAATAGACGCAGAAATTAAGAAGAAGAAAAAAAATAGTGCAAAAAATGCTGGTAAGAAAACGCGGCATTGTCCGTAAAGTTACTATGACTCTGGGTAAAAAAATAGTTTTGGCCTTTGGCTTCTTTCAAAGTGGCCAAAACCGGCAAATTACGACAGGGAAAAATGCGTAGCTTCTTTACGCCCATCCACCCACACAAAAAATAAATAAACAAAAATGGAAGTAACAAGCTTGGAACAAAGCTGTAAGCGAGCCGAATAAATTATATTTCATCTACCATTGAAGAAAATTATCCTGTTCGTTAAAAGCGACTTTTCTTTACCGCGATAGATTTATGATCCAGATCATCCACTATACATTTTAGCCGAAATTGACTGATAGAATTTTATGGATCATGCCTGCTGTATTGACATTTTATTTCACGATTTAACCCTTTCCTAAACAAGACTCGGTTGATATCTTTATTATAGATTCCATTCCCGACCAACGAAATCAAAGGGTAGATATAGTCCAAATTTGAAAGCTACTGCAAAATTTGTGAATAACATCACAAAAAGCATTGAGATAAGAGGAGAAAATGTTGATTATCAGTACTTTCTTCTTTTGACTCCTGTTTTCTCAGGTAGGCCTATATTCTATCAGGGACGTCAAAACAATGCCTTGTTTGGGAGGTGGTCAATAGGCTTAGAAAGATGAAAGTTCTGATGTAAAGCAAAGTACGGCATTCATGCGTATCAATGGATGACGCACATAAAATAGTGGAAAATATTGATTGATGGGGTTTAACTTTCAATCGCATTTTGGTTATCATATCGCGGCGTCTGGAGTATCTGACCATATAGTTTCCTCTTGGAGAATCTAACCAGTAGTACTATGTACAATATCCGATCCTTACCTACAACTGCAGCTTATCTCAAATAGATTAATTGATTTACAATCTATCCCTTGGTGAGACAGATGACTTGTCAAAGCCCGGGCCAAGTATTCCTGCAGTGTATTGCTTGCATCTGTTCAAAAAGAATCTTAGCCATCAGTTGCTCACTCAATTTAAATGGCTCTTGCGCAACTCATCCATTGGTAAAACGTACTAGTTTAGTTTATTGGGGTTAACGCTGTTTTCAACTGCTATGGTCATATCGCGGCTGCTGGAGCCCCTTACCATTGATTTCTATTGTTTCTCATACCAGTACTACCACAACATTCGAACCTAGCCTCCAGCTGCTCGCACACATAGGTTAACGATATCGAACTATTGGTGGAAGACATTTTGTAAGAAAGGATATTTGCCGCGGCCGGGTATCGAACCCAGGACCTCTCGAATGAGAGGTATAATTAATGCGCTACCAGGTAAAACACAATAGATATTTGTCAAATGCTTGAAAGCATATTGATCAAGCTCAGCCTAGATTCGATCCAAGGGCACCTGGATTGATACCCTCAACTTGGCAATGCAGGTTCGTCAAGGCGTTAGAAACCCTGAGGACAGCATGTTCTTAATGTTTTATAGAACACTTTCTTGCATCAGCAGCAGGCATAATTTTGCGGAAACATGTAACCCTTTCCATAAAGCCAAATATCACGAGTCCAATTATTTTGAGAGAACAGTCAACACTCGTTGTGCCGAATGAGTGGGCCATCAAAATACCCAACATATCCAGAGTTCGACCTATCCGCTTTTTTCAGTTAGAAAAAGTTGATATTGAACATTTTTTGTTGCACATCAAGTATACTCATAATTGAGACATGTAGTAGGAAAAGGAAAGGATTTGCTGGACATGAACAATTTCACTCCTTTTCCTACAATATTTCAATGGTTGTAGCTGTGTCCAAATTAATTTGTTGAAATTATTAGGATATCCATTTATGAGAACGTGTCCATGTTGTCACTTCGACTTAACAGAAATTCGACTTATTCGATGCCTACATAACGAGAGTCAACTGAATCCTGTTTCCGCCATCCACTTTTCTAAGAAAATTTAGTTCGTGAAATGTAGAAATGTCGAAGTTTGTCTGTGACAATTGTCAGAAGTTAGTGTGACTTATTTCAATTTTTCTTCTTTTCACAAACTCAATTTTGATAGAAAAGTCAAAATTAAACAGGTGCGACTAGCTTCCACTTTTCTACCAAAATAGAGTCTAGTTAGCTAGAAAAGTAAAATTGTTGAGGTTAGTCACACTAACTTCTGACAATTGTCACAGACAAAACTTCAACTTTTCAACATTTCTAGGTATCTATTTTGTGAAAAGTTGACAATGCACTAGGATTGTTTGGGAGGACCAATCTCCGAGCAGAGTTGTCGTTCATTACTCTCACCATACATGAATGAACCGTGTGCAAGAGATTGCGGGAGGACTTATTTTCGAATGACGTCACTCATACGTCATGTTTAAATTCAGGCAGAGGCCAAATATACTATACACCGAATCAATATTTAGTCTTTATCCAAAAACGCTTATGGGCGGGGTTAACCCTTTCCCAAACAAGACCTGGTTTTGACGTCCCTTTTAGAATAGGCTTGGGAAAACATTGAGGCAAAAGAAGAAAATGCTGATAACCAGGATTATCTCCTTTTGCCACAATATTTTCTTTACGGTATAGTAGACAAATCTTATCTTTATCAACACCTATTTTGTCACCTACATCAGCCTGCAATTTGGAATAGATCTAGTCTAAATTTGTGCTGTTTGGGAAAGGGTTAAAAGAGTTGCTAATCGATATATTAATATATTCAGCATGTACACAATTCAATAATTGATGTTAACTCGGAATAAAGAGTTAATCCTTTCCCAAACTGGTTTTGACGTCCAAAAGAAAATAGGCATAGAAAACAAGACATAATGCTAATAACCAGGATTTTCTTCTTTTGCCTCAATATTTTCCATGGGCGGATCTAGAGGGGGGGTCGGAGGGGTTCGGACCCCCTGGCATTGGTCGAAAATTGAATTTTGACTATACAAATTTAGTGTAACGTTACATATTTACTACATTTTAAGCCATAATTTTGGCTTGGACCTCCCCCCCCCCCTGGAAAAAAATCTTTGGCTTGGACCCCCCCTGGAAGAAAGGACCTCTACGGATAAGGCGAGAAATCTCCCTAAAAGGCTCAAATGGAAAAGTCATTTTTCAAAACATGCAAATTGATTATTATTTCGAGTTGTATTGTTAGATATGTTTCTAAATCATATGAAAACTGATTTTGTACGATCAAAACGATTCGACAGGTACAGATAACTCTTGGTTTCTGTACCTACCCCCAAAATTACATTTTCTTACCCCACCGTTATTCATTAAACCAGATTTAAGTTTTCTTTACTTTTATAAGCAAAAAAAATTCTGTAAATGTTAGGACAATTGGTGTTGAAATCATAAACCTTTTTTCGATTTGTCCTTAATGCGCATGCGCATCATTGAAACGAGTTTAAACGCGAAATATTCCCGCCAAAATTATGGCATATGAGTACTATTTTTAGTATAAAAGTACGTTACCCCCCGTGACCCAGCAAATCCTTTTTACCAAGGAAGCCTATGATCCAGTTACACAACATATGTCAATGGGAAGCTTGGTCAAGGGGGGGGGGGGGGAACGATGTTAGCCAGCCTTGGGAAGGTAGGTATGCCTCGGTTTTTGGCGGGAAAGTGCGCGTTTAAAGTTGTTTCAATGGTGCGCATGCGCAATACGGACAAAACCAAAGCTGCCATATGATGTCAACACCATTTATCCCTGTATCTGTAGAAAATAAATTGCAAATAAAAATAAAAGAATCTTCATTTTACCTCTTTGAATACCGGTAGTGTAAGAAAACGAAACCATTTAGGTGGGTACTAAAATCAAGAGTTATCTGCACCTTTAGAACTTTTAAAATGACATAAAAATCGGTGTTTATTTCCTTTATTTGTCTACCTAACCATAAAGCTTAATTTTGTTTCTCAATTTGTTAGTTTTGAGAATTGACCCATCGAGCTGAGCCTTTTAGGGAGAATTCTCGCCTTATCCGTAGAGGTCCTTTCTGGATCCGCCCTTGTTTTCTGTACTATATTTTACACGTTTATATGCCTTTTTAATAACACTTATGTGGTCTGCAACAGCTTTCAAATTGGACCACCGTAAACTTTTTTCTGTTTGGGAAAAGGAAAACACAGCGACACACTGATATATACGTTTGTGAAATACAAGGGTCCAAATCGTTTAATGGGGTTATACGCCGTTTTCAACTACTATGGTTATATCGCTGACCATGAATTCCCGTAGTTTCTCATACCAGTACTGCCACAACATCCTAACCTAGCCTCCAGCTGCTCGCCGACATAGGCAAACGATCAATCTATTGGTGGGTGATATTTCTGTCGGAAAGGATATTTGCCGCGGCCGGGGATCGGACCCGGGACCTCTCGAGTGAGAGGCAGATGCGCTACCCACTGCGCTCTGGCCGTGGCCCGTTTTCTTGTAGGCCTATACTTAAAATTGTCCCCGTGTTTTAAATTTCATACATCACTCGATGCGGGGACATAAAAATAGAACATATTTTGATATATAACAAAACAAAATAATTTCATATTCATGTATATTTTTAATGATTCAACTAACTGACTTGCATAGATTTTGCCACTCTCTTGCACACGGTTCATTCATTACATTCACCTCTGTAGTTGGCTCAGAGAGTATTGCGTCATCATCTGCTAGATTACGTCACTTGTTATCACATCAAAATGGCAATAACAAATACTTGTTCTTTTCCGAAGTCCAAAATATATAATATTTCACGTTGCTTGAAATTTAATATCATTTTCCAGCTATAATAATTTAAAATTTTTAAAGTTAAATGTCATTCATTCAATGGCGCAGTAATTTTTCTGTACATTTCATTCTAAAGGGAACGATTTCATCCATGACGTAATTTTGGACGAACAATAGTACTTCGCAAGTGTTGATATAAAATCTTGCAACTACGGCTTGATTCAAGCCGTAGATACGAGATTTTATAGCAACTACGAAGGTTAATCAAAACAAAACACTAGACCCTTCTATTTTTAGCACAAAATTCATTGCCATTGGTAATGAGGCTTGAGAAAATAGTTCCATTGTATATGGAAACAAGAGGCCCAGGAGGGCCTGAATCGCTCCACTGGTTAAAATGGAAGAATTATCCCATGATTTCTTGTAAGCCTTACACAGCGGCAGCCAAATCTTGATATTGGTGAATAAATTTTGAAGAGAGACTCAAAGAACATTCTTGCAAAGTCTGGTTCAAATTGGCCTTATGGTTGATTTTTAAAGAATTTTCTTATGATTTCACTAAGTCTGATAAGCCCCTTTCTCCCTGCCACGCCCACATTTTTTGACAAATCAAAAATTCGCGAACAAGTTTTGAAAAAGGTCACCCAAGGAACATTCCTGCCAAGTTTGGTCAAAATTGGCCAACTGGTATAAGAGGAGAAGATGTTTAAAGAAAAAGTTAACGGACGGACGGACGGACGGACGCACAGCGGACACAACGCCATGACAATAGCCCGCTGGCCTTCGGCCAGTGGAGCTAAAAATCATCAGTTATAATAACTTTCAAGGGTACCCGGAATCATCATTTCTTTGTCTACTTTATTATGTTACACATGAAACAGTTAAACAGTAATAATACACGTTTTCCTCGGTTTGACAAGATTCTTGTCAATTCTTGTCAAACATGGCGTCAGCCCGTTGCAGAGATGTATGGTGAGAGTAACGAACGACAACGTCCCTAAAAGAAATCACTAGGGAAAACATCGAGACAAAAGGAGAAACTGCTGATAACCAGCAGTTTCTCCTTTTGTCTCAATATTTTCTCTGCTTTTTGTACGCGAATCATATCTTTATCAACACCCATTTTGTCGTCTGCAGCAGCTTTCAAAATTGAAAACCATAAAATTTACTCGTTTGGGAAAGAGGTAAACCTTTTCTACAAAACTCTGTATTAAATTACTGGCATTTCACTACCATTTTATCAAATCAAGCATGGATAGTACAAGCATCGCATAATTTAACCCATTACCACACAGTGACTCCTTTTGACTCCCCAAAAGATTATGGCTTTGAAAAACATCGTGGAAAATGAAGAAATTGCTTCCGAAAATGTTTTCTACGTAAAAAGACCAAAAACTGTGAAATTTCATTCACTTGAAATTGTCGTCTGTATCATCTTTGAATTTGAACTAGTCTAAAATTTGGCTGTTTGGTAATGGGTTAAACAAAAGAAGTTTGTAAAACAAATATGCCCCCTCAAGGGCCTCCCTTTATGTAGGTCAAACTCCTAGGTCAAGAGGTCAAAGGTCATGGTCAAATGTGAAAGGTCTTGTTATGTGTGAATGTGAAAAATATCAAGGCTGCATGTGTAATAGGACATGCCATATAGGTCAGGTTAAAGTTTTTTAAAAGTAGGTCAAACTACAAGGTGGAGGTCACAAAATTATGGTCAAAAGTGAAAAGTCTTGGTTGGAGGTGTCCATATGTGAAATTTCCAGGCTGTATGTGTAGAAGAACATGGGATAGAGACCAGATTGAAGTTTTTTTAAAAGTAGGTCAAACTCCAAGGTCAATGTCACGAGGTCCAATGTCATGTTCAAATGTGACAGGTCTTGGTAGGAGGTGTCCATGTGTGAAAAGTCAAGATTGTATGTGTAATACGACATGGCCAGGTTTAAGTTTTTTTTTTTAAAAATAGGTCAAACTCCAAGATGAAGATCACAAAATCATGGTCAAATTTTGTAAATCTTGGTTGGAGGTGTGTCCATGTGTGAATTATAAGGCTGTATATGTACAAGGACATGAGATAGAGACCAGGTTAAAAAATTTCAAAGTGTGCCAAACTACAAGGTCAAGATCACAAGGTGCAAGGTCATGGTCAAATGTGAAAGGTCTTGGTAGGAGATGTCCATGTGTGAAATATCAAGGCTGTATGTGCACTAAAGCATAAGGTATAGGCCAGATTAAAGAATTTTTATGCCAGGTTAAAGGTCTTTTTAAAGTATCCAAGGTCAAGATCACAAGGTCAAAGGTCATGATTGCAAATGAAAGGTCTGGATTAGATATATCCTAAGGTGTAATATAAATGCTGTATCTGTAATAGGGCATAAGATATAGGCCAGGTTAAAGTTTTTAAAAACGGTCAAAAAGTAGGTCAAGCTCCAAGGTCAAGGTCATAAGGTCATGGTCCCAAATGAAAGGTCTTGGTTAGAGGTACACACACGTGAAATATAAAGGCTGTATCTCTAACAGAGCATGTGATATGGGCTAGGTTAAAGTTTTTGCGAATGCTGATGCAGACACTGACATTCGAGGGTATGACAATGACTCTTCTAAAATTTCATCCCGGGTGAGCTAAAAATAATAAGACATATGGTCTTAATTGGAGATATAAAAATAAATTCAAGTAACATAATTTAAGGCTTAGTTTAATTGAAAGCCATGGCAGAAAACATAGTATTGATAAAAGCACATCTTTAAACCATTACTAAATGACACAATTTTAGACTGGTCCAAATTTCAAGATGTTGCATATGACAATTTCAAGTGAATGAAATTCTCCATCTTGAGGCATTTTGTGCTGAAAACATAATTGTGGAAGATGAAGAATTTTCTTCAATTTCCACAATGTTTTCTACAGCCTTTATTCTTCAGGAAGTCAAAAAGAGTCAATGTGTGGTGCAGTGTTCTCCCCAGGCCAATAAGCTGTATCAGCCACACTACAGCATACAGTAAATCAGTGTAATGCCCCTACACCTCCAAAAGTACCCCACTGCTTAATTTCTTCAAAATGGTCACGAAAGAAAGACATTTAGAGTCATTTCATGTCCAAAACTGATGAATGGTGTTTCTTATAAACTAAAATGTACTAATTCTGTATAAAAACATTATGAGAAAAGAAGAACTTGCTCAAACTGAGCAAATTTCTCCTTTTCCAATTATGTTTTTATTCACAGTTATTTACATGAAAACAATGTGTTTCAAGGTTTACCAAAGCCACTAGGTCTTCAAAATATTCTGCGGAGAACCTTGTGTGGCAATAGGTTAACAGATTTGGAATAGAGTGAAAAAAAAAAGAAAAATGCTGATAAAGCAGCATTATCGTATGGTTTTGAGGCCCTTTTCTCAGTGTTTTATTTCCCACATATCACTTTAAATTCAAATGTATTTAGTCTGGATTATACAATATTAATCTTTAGGTATTTCTCAGTGCTGTTTTGTTCTGCGGTCTTGACATCTTTTACAGAAAAGATACTGGTTACACGGAGACCATTGAATTCATTTGCTGGTAACCTGTAAATAGACAAAATAGAGAAAAGCACAACATTCAGTTGAAAATATATAGCTCCTAGAACAATGGTATACCATAACCTGATAAGTCCATAAGTATTATGATAACCATTCCTGATCGACAAAATTTCAGAATGGTACAATTTCAAAGGAGATGGATTACAAAACATGTTTTCCAAGATGATGTAGGTATGTACTGACCCATTACAAGAAATCAAAATTCTAGACTAGTCCAAATTCCAAGATGTTGCAGAGGACAATTTAAAGTAAATATTACGTTTTGGTCTTTCTGGATAGAAAACATTGTGGGAAATGGTGAATTGTTTTTAAAATTTCCTTAAAATTACACTATCATTATGTTTCACATAGCGAAAAATGAGCCCAGCTCACAGAGGCCATGTTTTTCATCCGATAGATTTTTTCAAAGAATCTGTAGAACATTCAGTATAAAGGCTTTTTGGAGTAGAAGATTTTCAAAGATCTTGAGAAAATTTAATTCAAGGAATTTGGAAGAGATTCATGCAGCCCATACAGTAATAAGATTCCTGTGAACTTTGGTCGAAATTGGTCAAGTAGTTTTATAAAAGAAGTTTTTTTCAAAAATGTAAATTAATTCAATAAACACCATGGAGATTCATTGTGGCAAGTTTGATCGAATTCTCATCAAAACTGTAGGAGTTGCGCACACAAGAAATTACTGACGGACGGATGGACAGACAGATGGACAGACGGACAAGCGGGGCCATAACATAATTCAACCCTTCGGCTTCGGGCATATAAAAATTAAGATCTGCATAGATTGTTTAACCCATTACCACACAGTGACTCCTTTTGACTCCCCACAAGATACTGGCTTTGGAAAACATTGTGGAAAATGAAGAAATTGCTTGTGACAAGCAATTTCTTCATTTCCCACAATATTTTCTAAACAAAAATACCAAAATTATGAAAAAATAATTCATCTTAAATTGTCGTCTGCAACATCTTTGAATTTGGACAAGTCCAAAAATTTGCCGTTTGGTAATGGGTTAAGAAAATTTGGAAAAGAATCATGCAAGGAGGATTCCCGTGAAGTTTGATTGAAATTGGTCCATCAGTTTTGAAGCAAAAGATTTGAGCTTTGTATCTCAGTGTTTCTCCTTCTTTGCGTGGTTCCGTTAAACAGACCTGTTCCCAATGCCAAAAAGGGTAATTTTTATGAAAAAATATGAAAAGCAAATTCCCAACACAAAAGTTCAACTTAATTCTTTAAAGAAAATTTGCTCTAATCCATTTAATATGTTGAGCTGAAGTAACCAAGATTAACTGAAATTTCTTTCAGTTCATTCAGCTATACTGAGTTATACAGGACTTTAGTTTTTTGCATTTTGTGATGACAATATTTTTCCCAATTTGTTGGTACATTTTTCCCAACTGGGCTGGTTTCGGACCTCTTTCCAAAACTATGAGAAACAAGAGGCCCAAAGGGCCTTATCGGTCACCTGAATCAAGTGAGCAGAAACAGTTAAGGAAAATGTTAAAAGTTAACTAATAGCGCAACCCCCCCAGCACCACCATTTCTTGTCTTTTTTTTCTCTTGTGCAAACTTATCTAAAGACTCAAATACCAAATATGAATTCAATCCAACAATAGAACATTTCTTAATATGTACCCTATTTACCCCCTTTTGGCCCCTTTTGGGGCCCTAAAGATGTCCAATGGTTCTCAAAAAGAAGTAGAAAATGTTAAGTAATAAAGCAAACCCCTCCCATATCCCATCCCCAGCACGGCCATTTATTGACAGATTTTTTCTCTTGTACAAACTTTGTAGTCCTTGCCCTAAAGACTTTAAATTCCAAATGTGTATCCAATGCAACAGCCGGTTCATGAGTAGAAGAATTTTCAAGATGTACCCAATTTACCCCCTTTTTGGTCCTTTATGGGACCCTAAAGGGAGATAACTCCTTGATTTGTACAGAATCTGAAGCGGCTTTAGGATGCTTCCTGCCAAGTTTGGTTGAAATCCGACCAATGGTTCTTAATAAGAAGTGGAAAATGTTAAGTTAACTAATAACGCGACCCCCCTCCCATCCCCCTCCCCAGCACGGCCATTTCTGGAAGGATTTTTTTCTCTTGTACAAAGTTTGTTGTCCTTGCCCTAAAGACTCTAAATGCCAAATATGAATCCAATCCAATAGCCGGTTCATGAGAAGATTTTTTAAGATGTACCCTATTTAACCCCTTTTGGCCCCTTATGGGGCCCCAAAGGGAGATAACTCCATGATTGGTGCAAATCTGAAGCGACTTCCCATGGGGATGCTCCCTGCCAAGTTTGGTTGTAATCCGTCCAATGGTTCTCAAGAAGAAGTTGAAAATGTTAAGTTAACTAATAACACGACCCCCCTCCCATTCCCCATCCCCAGCACGGCCATTTCGGGACGGATTTTTTTCTTTTGTACAAACTTTGTTGTCCTTGCCCTAAAGACTCTTAATACCAAATGTGAATCCTATCCAACAGCCGGTTCATGAGAAGAAGATTTTTTAAGATGTACCCTATTTAACCCCTTTTTGGCCCCTCCTGGGGCCCCAAAGGGAGGTAACACCACCATTCGTACAAATCTGAAGCGGCTTTCCATGGGGATGCTCCCTGCCAAGTTTGGTTGTAATCCGTCCAATGGTTCTCAAGAAGAAGTCGAAAATGTTAAAAGTTAACGCACGGCGCACGACGACGGACGAAACACGGTCGCAATAGGTCACCATGACCTTCGGTCAGGTGACCTAAAAATGCTGTATCTTGAAAACTTAGAAAATGCCAATGTTAAGTTTTCATGTTAAGGGTTGATAGGGGTTAATAAATGACATTGAAGAAGGTAATATTGCATGGGACAGTTAGATAACAAATGAAACAAGAGGACCATGATGGTCCTAAATCCCTCCCCTGAACCAAGATGATATGAGCAATGGTTTTGTTAAAATCAACAAGAGATGTTTGTAAAACATATATGCCCCGTCAAGGGCCTACATTTGATGTAGGTCAAAGTCCAAGGTCAACTTAACAAGGTCCAAGGTCATGGTCAAATATGAAAGGTCTTGGTAGGAGGTGTCTATGTGTGAAATATCAAAGCTGTATATGTAAAAGTAAAATGAAATATAGGCCAGGTTAAATTTTTTAAAAGTAGGCCAAATGCCAAGGTCAAGGCCATGGCCAAATGTGAAAGGTCTTGGTTGGAGGTGTCCATGTGAAATATCAAGGCTGTAGGTGTAAAAGGACATGATATATATGCCTGGTTAAAGTTTTTTTTAAAGTAGGTCAAACTCCAAGGTCAAGGTTGCAATACTCAAGGTCGTGGTCAAATGTGAAAGGTCTTGGTAGGAGGTGTCTATGTGTGAAATATCAAAGCTGTAGGTGTAATAGGACATAAGATAAAGGCTAGGTTAAAGATGTCTAAAAGTAGCCTATGTAAAAATCAAAGGTCAAGGTCACACAGCCCAAGGTCATGGCCAAATGTGAAAGGTCTTGGTAGGAGGTGTCCATGTGTAAAATATCGAGACTGTATAGGTAACAGGACATGAGATATAGGCCTAGTTTAAGTTTTTCCAAAATAGGTCAAACTCCAAGTTCAAGGTCCAAGGTCATGGTCAAAAGTGAAATGTCTTGGTTGGAAGTGACCATGTGTGAAATATCAAGGCTGTATGTGTAAAATGACATGAAATATACCCGGTAGGCCAGGTTAATGTATTATTAAAGTAGGTCAAAGTCCAAGGTCAAGGCCACAAGGTCCAAGGTCATGGTTAAATGTGAAAGCTCTTGGTAGAATGTGTCCATGTGTGAAATATCAAGGCTGTATGTGTAATAGCTCATGAGATATAGGCCCAGTTTATTTTTTTTAAAAGTAGGTCAAACTCCAAGGTCAGGGTCACAAGGTCCAAGGTCATAAACATATGTAATAGGTCTTGGTCAGATGTTTCCATGTGTCAAATATCAAGGTTGTATGTGTAAAAGGACATGATATATCGGCC
This sequence comes from Fragum sueziense, assembly GCA_963680895.1. Classification (NCBI taxonomy): domain Eukaryota; kingdom Metazoa; phylum Mollusca; class Bivalvia; order Cardiida; family Cardiidae; genus Fragum; species Fragum sueziense. The sequence goes on along the minus strand of OY804598.1, from coordinate 19,860,765 downwards.
AGGTAAAAGTTTTTAAAAAGTAGGTCAAACTCCAAGGTCAAGGTCAAAAGGTCCAAGGTCATGGTCAAATGTGAAAGGACTTGGAAGAATGTGTCCATGTGTGAAATATCAAGGCTGTATGTGTAATAACTCATGAGATATAGGCCCAGTTTAATTTTTTTAAAGTAGGTCAAACTCCAAGGTCAAGGTCACAAAGTCTAAGGTCATGGTCAAATGTGAACCATGTTGATAAGAGGTATCTATGTGTGAGATATCAAGGCTGTATGTGTTAAAGGACATGAGATATAGGCAAGGTTAAGAATTAAGTGTGAAAATCAACAAAGGGCAATAACTGTAAGAATTTGATAGGCAAGGTTATGGTTCTTGTGCACTGCACCTCTCCATAATAAAATCTATCCACCTGTAAAGTTTCATGATTCTACCTTAGATACTTTTTGAGTTGTGCTCCGGACAAGAATCAAGTTGTAAAATCAACAAAGAGCAATAACTAAAAAAAATTGATCGGCAGAGTTACGGTTCTTGTGCACTGCACCTATCCATAATGAGATCTATCCACCTGTAAAGTTTCATGATTCTACCTTACATACTTTTTGAGTTATGCTCCGGACAAGAATCAAGTTTGAAAATCAACAAAGGGCAATAACTCCAAAAATATGATCAGCAGTGTTACGGTTCTTGTGCACTGCACCTCTCCATAATGAGATCTATCCACCTGTAAAGTTTCATGATTCTACCTAACATACTTTTTGTGTTGTGCTCCGGACAAGAATCAAGTTTGAAAATCAACAAAGGGCAATAACTCAAAAATTGATCGGCAGAGTTGCGGTTCCTGTGCACAGCACCTCTCCATAATGAGATCTATCCACCTATGAAGTTTCATGATTCTAACTTTAATACTTTTCGAGTTGTGCTCCGGACAAGGTTTGGTCTACGGACAGACCGACCAACCGACCGACACTTGCAAAACAATATACCCCCATTTTCTTCGAAAGGGGGCATCATAATTTATCCAATGCATTTCTTCTGATTTAGGAACAAAAAATGTAAAAATATTGTTTGTCTCCAGACTTTTGGTGGGCACTGTATTATCTGCATTTTCTCCTTTTGCCTTCAAGTTTAGCGGTGTATTTTCCAAGCTTTTCATATCATGAATGTCAAAATCAGGTCGTGTTGGGGAAAAGACATGATGAAAGATTGCCTCACCCTTCTGTTAAGTATAGCATCTATGAGCCAATCGACCACATCCAAAGTAAGACTCCAGTTCCCTGTTATATTCTGATCTAGAATCTGCTGCCGAACTTCAATGGGATGTATGATTAAAGATTCACCCATGGTCAGATTACCTGTGATATAATAAGGAGAAACAAAATTATTGAGTTTTTTCAATCAGTTTCATCAAAACCAAGGCTTGTTTGGAAAATGGTCAAAGAATATTCTAGTTTAAAGAAAAGGGTACTGGAAACAATTTGTTGTACTTTATTTCATAGAAAAATGCCAAAATTTTAACTAAAATAGCTTTTGGGCAATATTTTACTAAAAAGTTCTAGTCAGATTTCAATTTTGATAGATTAAGAGATGTTTGTAAAACATATATGCCCCCTCAAGGGACTACAGTTGATGTAGGTCAAAGTCCAAGGTCAAGGTCCAATGTCATGGTCAAATATGAAAGGTCTTGGTTGGTGTCCATGTGTGAAATAACAAGGCTGTATATGTAAAAGGACATAAAATATAAGCCAGGTTAAAGTTTTTAAAGGTAGGCGAAATGCCAAGGTCAAGGTCACAAAGTCTAAGGTCATGATCAAATTTGAAAGGGCTTGGTCGTAGGTGTCCATGTGTCAAATATCAAGGCTGTATGTGTAAAGGGACATGATATATTGGCCAGGTTTAAGTTTTTTAAAAGTAGGTCAAACTCCAAGGTCAAGGTCATTGGTCATGGTCAAATGTGAAAGGTCTTGGTTGTAGATGTCCATGTTTGAAATATCAAGGCTGTAAGTGTAATAGGTCATGAGATATAGGCCCGGTTTAAAGATACATATTTACTGTTACTTACTTTTTTTCGGGGTAATTTGCTGTAAAAAAATAACTGTGTATAATTAAACAAGGGCCGTAAGAGACGAATTATGCTCCCCGAATAAGGCATTGTCACAATAAATGTATGGCATGGAGAGCACTTTATTGTCAAGGGCATCTGATTTGCTACTGAAATATGAAATTTCATCAAATTCTGACCATTAGACTAGGAGAAATTAGAGAAAAACTGTATTTCACCTTAAGTCCCCTTTTCCCATGACGAAGCCTAAAATCCAAAAGGGGGGAAAAGTACATCTGCATTTTGTCATAGAGTTCGCATGGTACGTTTCATTTGATTTTGCCCAGGGGTTATGGAGAAATGGCTTTGGACGGACGGACGGACAGAATGACGGATGGACAGGACGGAAAGACAGACAAAGCGGCAACTATATGCTCTCCCTTTGGGGAGCATAAATATGGCCTTTAAATTTTCTCTGTGCAAAATTTCAGCTCTGTCTGATCTGTATTGGCTTAGATAACAACGGATTTAAACCCAATATCACATCATTTCGTAAACACTATCAACCCACTTTGAATATTTTACATACTTTTACAACGCTGCATGATTATCGATTTATGCCATTTACTGTATGAATCTTGTATTCTGTCTTGTTGTTACAAAGTCTATATACAGTGCGACTACATGCTAAAAGCCAACTTCTGTGGATCATTAGGGATTTAGGCCTGTGGATACTAATGTCCCTTTAAAAAAAAATTTAAAGTAGGTCAAACTCCAAAGTCAAGGTCACAAGGTCTAAGGTCATGGTCAAATGTGACTGATATTGAAAGGAGGTATCCATGTGTGAGATATCAAGGCTGCATGACTGCGTAAAAGGGCATGATATATAGGCCAGGTTAAGAATTAAGTGTGAAAATCAACAAAGGGCAATAACTCCAAGAATTTGATCAACAGAGTTATGGTTCTTGTGCACTGCACCTCTCCATAATGAGATCTATCAACCTGTAGAGTTTCGTGATTCTACCTTACATACTTTTTGAGTTATGCTCCGGACAAGAATCAAGTTTGAAAATCAACAAAGGGCAATAACTCCAAAAATTTGATTGGCAGAGTTACGGTTCTTGTGCAGCACCTCTGCACAATGAGATCTATCCACCTATGAAGTTTCATGATTCTACCTTAAATACTTTACAAGTTATGCTCTGGACCAGGGTTTGGGTAATTAGTAATGTGTAATTAGCATAACATGTAAACTTTACTTTATTACTGTAATTGAATGTAATGTGTAATTGAACCAAAATTCAATTACATGTAATGCTAATGTAATAAAATTACATTGCAAAATTGATGTAATTATCAATTACATTTTCAACAAGAGATGTTTGTAAAACATATATGCCCCCTCAAGGGCCTACATTTGATGTAGGTCAAAGTCCAAGGTCAAGTTAACAAGGTCCAAGGTCATGGTCAAATATGAAAGGTCTTGGTAGGAGGTGTGTATGTGTGAAATATCAACACTGTATTATGTAAAAGTAAAATGAAACACAGGCCAGGTTAAATTTTTTAAAAGTGGGCCAAATGCCAAGGTCAAGGTCATGGTCAAATGTGAAGGGTCTTGGTTGGAAGTGTCCATGTGTGAATTATCAAGGCTGTTGGTGTAAAAGGACATGATATATATGCCTGGTTTCAGTCTTTTTAAAAGTAGGTCAAACTCCAAGGTCAAGGTTGCAATATTCAAGGTCATGGTCAAATGTGAAAGGTCTTGGTAGGAGGTGTCTATGTGTAAAATATCAAGGCTGTAGGTGTAATAGGACATAAGATAAAGGCTAGGTTAAATATTTCTAAAAGTATGTAAAAATCAAAGGTCAAGGTCACACAGGCCAAGGTCATGGTCAAATGTGAAAGGTCTTGGTAGGAGGTGTCCATGTGTAAAATATTGAGACTGTATAGGTAACAGGACATGAGATATAGGCCTAGTTGAAGATTTTTAAAAGTAGGCCAAACTCCAAGGTCAAGGTCCAAGGTCATGGTCAAAAGTGAAATATCTTGGTTGGAAGTGACCATGTGTGAAATATCAAGACTGTATATGTAAAATGACATGAAATATAGGCCAGGTTAATGTTTTATAAAAGTAGGTCAAACACCAAGGTCAAGGTCACGAGGTCCAAGGTCATGGTCAAATGTGAAAGGTCTTGGTCCTAGGTGTCCATGTGTCAAATATCAAGGCTGTATGTGTAAAAGGACATGATATATCGGCTAGGTTAAAGTTTTTTTAAAGTAGGTCAAAGTTCGAGGTCAAGGTCCAAGGTCATGGTCAAATGTGAAAGGCCTTGGTAAGATGTGTCCATGTGTGAAATACCAAGGCTGTATGTGTAATAGCACATAAGATATAGGCCCAGTTTAATTTTTTTAAAAGTAGGTCAAACTCCAAGGTCAAGGCTACATGGTCCAAGGTCATAGTCAGATGTGAAAGGTCTAGGTCGGAGGTTTCCATGTGTCAAATATCAAGGCTGTATGTGTAAATGGACATGATATATCGGCCAGGTTAAAGTTTTTTAAAAGTAGGTCAAACTCCAAGGTCAAGGTCACAAAGTCCAAGGTCATGGTCAATTGTGAAAGGTCTTGGTGGTGTCCATGTGTGAAATATCAAGGCTGTATTTGTAAAAGGTCATTAGATATATGCCGGGTTTAATTCTATTTAAAGTAGGTCAAACTCCAAGGTCAAGGTCACAAGGTCCAAGGTCATGGTTAAATGTGAACGATGTTGATAGGAGGTATCTATGTGTGAGATATCAAAGCTGTATGTGTAAAAGGACACGAGATATAGGCAAGGTTAAGAATTAAGTGTAAAAATCAACAAAGGGCAATAACTCCAAAAAGTTGATTGGCAGAGTTACGGTTCTTGTGCACTGCACCTCTCCATAATGAAATCTATTCACCTGTAAAGTATCATGATTCTACCTTACATATTTTTTAGTTGTGTTCCGGACAGGAATCAAGTTATAAAATCAACAAAGGGCAATAACTCACAAAATTTGATCGACAGAGTTACGGTTCTTGTGCACTGCATCTCTCCATAATGAGATTTATCCACCTGTAAAGTTTCATGATTGTACCTTACATACTTTTTGAGTTATGCTCCGGACAAGAATCAAGTTATAAAATCAACAAAGGGCAATAACTCAAAAAATTTGATCGACAGAGTTACAGTTATTGTGCACTGCACCTCTCCATAATGAGATCTATCCACCTATGAAGTTTCATGATTCTACCTTTAATACTTTTCGAGTTATGCTCCGGACAAGGTTTGGTCTACGGACAGACCGACGGACCGACCGACATACCGACCGACCGACACTTGCAAAACAATATACCCCCATTTTCTTCGAAAGGGGGCATAATTACTTCAATTACTTTTTGTGTTTAGAGCTTGTAAAATTGGACTATAAATATTAGTATACAGTATGGTTATGTATCAATACCAACTTTGTTTTTCCTAACTACATAATTCATTATAATGATTATGATATCAGCCAGGAATTGGATGAGTCATTTTCTTCAAAATCTGTGGAAAGATATCAAGGTAAGAGGATAAACAGATAACCAGTATTTTCTCCATACCCTCAATATTTTCTTTGCTGTATAATAATGTACATAAATTCCATTCCCCATTTAAATGTGTGAAGCAAATTTCAAATTTGTTAAGTCTAAAACTATGCCACCTGGAAAGGGTTACACCTGGCATGCATTTAGACTTAACTTCCTAATTTGAAAGCTCTTGCAGACAACAAAATGGACATTTATTAATAGAAATATTTCAACGAAGGGTGAAAATGTTTTTATCAATAATTTATCATTTTTTCCATCTTTGCCTAAGCATTGTCTGTTAGGGACTTCAAATCCATCAAGCATGTGAAAGGTGGGTTATTGTCTTACACCTGTGGTATTTAACCATTTTCTTAACAAGACAAGGTATTGTTAAGTAAATTTAGTTAGTGAATACATTAAGGAAAGGAAGGAATTGCTGATGTTTAGCTATTTTCCCTTTCTCAGATTATTTGCTTTGATATTACATTTGTAATAATGATGCAAACCAATCACAGGAACAAGAACTTAGTAGAAATAATAACTAATATCCATACTTCTTCACTTTTTTTCTCCTACATCATGTTGGCAAATATTTTTCATGTTTTTGTTATTTTGCTATTTGTGCAAGTTGTATATCATATAGCAAATAAAATGTTTTTGTATTGTATTGTATTGCATAATATGCAAATGTCAACAGAAACTCAATTCATATTCTATCATTCCAAAATTGTGCCATTTGGGAATGGGTTAACCTGAGGTACCCTGCATGGCTGTAGATTATCCATTTCACACCTATGCCTTGGGGCAGAGAGTAGACTAGCCCTAGTCCTTTCTGTTTGCGTTATTTGTAAATGGGTGCATTATTCTGTTTGAGACTTCCCTCTAAAATCCAAGCCAAAGTTATTCATTGCTAACAGAAACCTAGTATTCTAGACTAGGATGTCATTTAAACTAGACAGCCCTGGCGGTCTGGAAGCGCTCCACAGGCCTGACTGTTTGTCTTGTTGAATGCAATTTCAAAGGTTCAGGCTTTGGAAACAAGCAAAAGCATGACCAAGCTGAAAATTACAAGCAAGTAAGATCTTATGGTCAGTATTCTCTATTGATTCGTTAATACTAATGGTTGAAAAAGTGAAGATGATGCCGAAAAAGGCAATTTTGTCAATTTTAAGGGCACATAACTCATGATATTAAATTCAGATCAAGCTGAAAATTACACCTATGCAAGATCTTATAGTCACCAACATTCTGTCCTAGTTTTGTCTTGATTGGTCAATATTTGTAGTTGCTAGAGTGAAAACAAAGTCAAAATAGAGCCGAAAATAGCAATTTTGTCCATTTCAAGGGCACATAACTCAAGACGTAAAATTCAGATCAAGCTGAAAATCAAACAAAGGTAAGATCTTATAGTCACCAACATTCTGTTCTAGGTTTGTTTTGATTGGTCAATATTTGTAGTTGCTAGAGTGAAAACAAAGTCAAAATAGAGCCGAAAATGGCAAATTTGTCAATTTCAAGGGCACATAACTCATGATGTAAATTTCAGATCAAGCTGAAAATCATACCAAGGCAAGATCTTATAGTCAGCAACATTCTATCCTAGGTTTGTTTTGATTGGTCAATATTTGTAGTTGCTAGAGTGAGAACATAGTCAAAATAGAGCCGAAAATGGCAATTTTGTCAATTTCAAGGGCACATAACTCATGATGTAAATTTCAGATCAAGCTGAAAATTATACCAAGGCAAGATCTTATAGTCACCATCATTCTCTTAAAGTTTTGTCTAGATTGTTCAATATTTGTAGATTTTAGAGTAAAAATAAAGTCAAAACCAGCTATTTTTGACATTCAAGGGCAGATAACTCAAGTTATTCTAATTCAATCCAAATCCTTTGAAGGAATCTGAGAGAGGGTCACCCAATGATCATTCCTGTGAAGTTTGATTGAAATCCATCCAGTAGTTTCTGAGAAGAAGATTTTTGAAGAAAAAGTTTACGGACGGACGCACGGACGCACAACGGACACACCGCCATGACAATAGCCCGCTGGCCTGAAGGCCAGTGGTGCTAAAAAGGGTCTTTGCTTAAATTATACTATAACCTTAATACTGGGGTCTGGACCAGACTAGGCAGAGTGTAATATTGCATCCTTTGTCATGTTTAGTTAACAACTTTAGAGCTTAGTGCAAAAATATTGTAACTGCTCATAAATTTATATGCACATAACTCTGTCCTGAACAATAATATTGTCAACATATGGGACATCAACTATAAATCAGAAAGTTCATATCTCTTCACAAAGAAAACTGATGAAAAGGAAAAATTCATGAATATTTTTGTCATTTTCCTTCAGTTACTAACTGGACTATTGCGTGGACATAGAGAAAATCAATTTAATTTCTGATTTTGAATTGCCTGAAAATAATTCAGGAACATTCAACCCATTACCAAACGACAAAATTTTAGACTAGTCCAAATTCAAAGATGATGCAGAGAACAATTTCAAATGAATACAATTTTAAATAGTTCGGTCTTCTTATGTAGAAAACATTGTGGGACATGAAGAAATTGCTTGTGACAAGCAATTTCTTCATGTCCCACAATGTTTTCCAAAGAGATTATTTTATAGGGAGTCAAAAGGAGTCACTGTGTAGAAATGGGTTAAGGCCAAAATGAAACAATGCTATGTTAAGATTTAACCCATTTTCCAGAAGACAAATTTTAGTCTCATCCAATTCAAAGATATTTTAGAAGACTAGATCTATTTCAAGAAAATAAAATTTTACATTTCATGTTCATCCTGTTAGAAAACTCTGGGAAATGAAGAAATTGAAATTTTCACCAGTCTTTTTCTTGAAGGGTGCCAAAAAGCATGGTAAACAGATAATGAAATTGAGGTGGTAAGATAATCCAAGCAACCTTTTGCCTTTCTTTCTAAGGCTTAAACACCTTGAAGGAAAGGAAAAATGTTGATTATCAGCTCTTTCTTCTTTCTCATAAAAGGTTAATTTATAAACTATAATATTCTATAGGGTCACCAAGTTTTATCCAAATACCAAGTTCCAGAATGGTTTCATTTCAAATGCTATACAAACAACAAAGTGAATGTCACAAGTGGATCATTTTTGTATTACATCAAATCATACAACATGGAGGGAAAAGAAAAGAAATGCTGATTATCAGAACTTTCTTCTTTTGTCTCAAAGTTTTCTAAAATAATGTGTAATTGTCAATTAATTACTTTTAAAAGGCAAAGTAATTGTAATTTAATTAATTTCACTAGAAAATGTATGTAATGGTAATTGTAATTGAAGATTTTCAATGTAATTGTAATGGTAATTAATTACATTGCAATGTAATTGGCCCCAACCCTGCTCTGGACAAGGTTTGGTCTTCGAACCGACTGACTGACCGACCGACCATCTAACCGACAGACACTTGCAAAACAAAATACCCTAATTTTCCTCGAAAGGGGGAATAATAAATAAACAGACATGTGTCATGATCATTTTAGCCTGGTTCAGAATAGCTTTTTTTCCAAGAAGCCAAAAAACAAGATACCCAAACCTCTTAGTCTTTTCCAAACATTGGTACTACCATTGTCTTGTTGCATCCGATAATTATATCAGTTGCTGTACCAGAGTCTGAGACCATTCACATTTCTTTGACATTTCCAGATCTGAAAAGACATGCAATAAATTAGTTTAATCGATGCACAAATTATCTACAGTCGACACTCATTTTCTCAAAAACAGACTGACTGTAAAAATACCATGGCATATTCGGTGTCAGGCTCATCCGATCCTTGTTCAATTTCCATTAAAATGACATTCGACCATCATTGTTTCTTATTAATTATGTAAAAAGAAAGAAACAGTTAAAAAGTATAGTGATATAAAAGATCTGTGTTAGTGCAAGGTAAAAGATTTATTAAGCAAGTTTAATTATCCACAATTGCCTTTGAAATGACGACTTGATTCGAACCACAAAGTTTCACAGCTTTAACAAACTTCAGCACCTTGTCATAAGAAATTTTACAATCTTATACAAATGAATGTGCAAAGTGCATGTACCCGAATCATGGGGTAGCAAGATAACTCGTACCAAGTCAAACTCGTACCAAATCCAACTCGTACCATTTTAGTCAACTCGTTCCAAATTTTAGTCAACTCGTACCAAATTTTGGTCAACTCGTACCAAAAAGGGAAAAATGCAGGAGTCAACTCGTACCCTCAAATGTTCTCTAAATATTTTTGTACTTATCTATTTTCTAGCATCGGAATTAACATTTCAATGTTATTGAAAGACTTTGTTAACGTTTCTACTGTTAGAAAACATCACTATAAATCCTCTATCGTACAAATATGGCTGTGAATCTCGCTAAGATTTTTCAATTTCAACTTGCTGAAGATGACGTTCTAAGAGCTGGATTACCGTATTCATTTGTTGAGAAACATTATAATTCAGAGTTGAGAAGGTTGCTGCACTGTCGTGTACTTTTTAAGATAGGTAACTATGAAATAACCAGTTGACAAGTAATGTTTACACATACGGCCCTGCCTTAGCGTCGTCGTGCCGCTCGTGCGTACTCGCTTACCCTTTCCAAAACGACAAAATGCCATGTTGGGCCGAATTGAAAAAAGTCTGCAGATGACAAAACGGACGTGAATACTTTAAGTGTTTTATGTCAGAGAAAATATCGAGGCAAAAGTAGAATGATCATCAATATCCAAAGAAGTTATTCACATTCACGATCATCATTTTCTTCTTTTGCCTCAATGTTTTCCCAAGAATTTTCTATTGGGGACGTCAAAACCGATCTTGTTTGGGAAAGGATTAATCTAGAAAAAAAAACTAGAATTTGTCGCTGAATGTGATTTGATACCCCCACAGGCTTTCAATACAACAGAGGGCAATAACTCACAAAATAAGCAAGGGTAGAGTTATGCTCCTTGTACGTTGCACTTCTCCTTGGTAAGATCTATCTATCCGCGAAGTTTCATGACCATAGCTACTTTACTTTCAGACTTTTCGATGTTTTTCTGGTTAAGCTGCTGGGGAATCTCAAGAAAAAACGTTTGTCAATTCTGGTCTGTCTCCATATCTGGAATCAATGTTGCGTGTTGAATATGGGCAATGATTCGTAGTTTTAGTTCCCGTCTGCATTATCTATGATCGACCAATATCTCGCTTGAAAATATTACTTTTTCGCTAACACTGTTACGAAAAAATTGTCCGATTCATGACCGATAAACAAAATATTAGACTGGTGCCCGGCAAACGTTGTTGAGGGATTTCCCATCAGAAATCTATTTTTAGCACAACAGCCCGCGAAAATTGTTCCTTATTGTCAGAAATCAAACAATATATTATTTTATCGCTGAGGTAAAGTTTAGACAGTGATCACGCGTCATTCACAGTAGCAACGCGTCATAATCAAAGTAGCAATTACAGTAGCGCGTGATTCACAACTTTAATTTCTTGAAGTACAATAACTTGTTAATCGTTTTGCTAACAATACCTGGTATTTAAGGACCCTTATAAAATAGGCATGCGGAAATAATTTAGGCAACAGAAGAAGTTATAATTGTCGTCATTTTCTCATTTTGCCTTTAGATATTCAATGCTAAATTGTAAAATGTTACTTGTTTCGACAATATCCATTTTGAAGACTGCAGCAGCTAAGAAATCGAACCAACCAAACATTTTTCCATTTATATTCATCGAGATAGAAAATAATAAATTGTTAACAAATAACAATTTCTACTTTTATATAGATTTTTTTTTTCTGTGTCAATATACAAATTTCTGCATTTGAATTCAATCTTGTATGTCGTGTACAACTTCTTCAAATTCTAAAATCTCCATGTTTAATATCATAATAATGGATATATGTATATATAAATTCAAGATATTACTCCCAATAAGGTGATTAATCAAATGAATTGATATAAAATATTAATTGATATAAAAAAATCGAAGGCATCACTATAATTTTCATGCACTATATAGATCTACATCTATACACTGTATTACTATATATCCTATAATAAGGCCGAGTTCACCAGGCAGAGTTCGACAGGCCGAGTTCGTAATAAGGCCGGATTCACTGTGAACCAGTTCAACAATCATTATTTTTCTCTTTTTTCCAGACCTGTATGATGATGTTTTCTTGTATAAAGAGGGAAAAGATTTGCGTGTTTCTAATTAGGGATTAAAATTTGGACTTTGTCGCTTTGATAACAGGGCTTTTCTTCCAAAAATTGGGAAGGGGCCCTGGTCAGTCATTTGGGGAAATTTTAGCCCGATTTTGGTCAAATTGGGAAAACAAGAGGGCCATGTGGCCCTATATCGCTCCACTGGAAACAGTTTCAATGGAAGAACAGAACAGTGCAGAGAATGTGGATACAGGGTAAGCAAGAAAAACAACAGAATTTTGGAATCTATTAGTATTATTTGAGTTTCCAAACATACAGAATGTTTATACTAATTGAAGTAAGCTTATAGTCAACAATATTCAGTGTCTTGTCTTCTTGTTTGATATATAAACATGCTAGAGTAACAAGAGGACCCTCTAGAACGCTCACCTGAGAAGATGTTATTTGGAGACATTTTAGGAGGAGATGTCGTTAAAAGTAATTAACGAGATTTTGAGAAAATTCACATTTTTCTTTGCCATGGCAACCAGAGTTTTTCATGGATTTCAATTCTTTTAGCAATTCTTAAAAGGGACTACCCAAGGAACATTTCTGTCAGGTTTGGTTGATTTTGGCCATGTAGTTTAGGAAGAGATGTCGGTTAAAGTAATTAACGAGATTTCAGGAAATTTCACATTTTCTGTTGCCATGGCAACCATAGTTTTTCATGGATTTCAATGTCTTTAGCAATTCATAAAAGGGACTACCCAAGGAACATTTCTGCCAAGTTTGGTTGATTTTGGCCCAGTATTTTAGAAGGAGATGTCGATTAAATTAATTAACGAGATTTCAGGAAATTTCACATTTTCCGTTGCCATGGCAACCAGAGTTTTTCATGGATTTCAATTCTTTGAGCAATTCTTAAAAGGGACTACCCAAGGAACATTTCTGCCAAGTTTGGTTGATTTTGGCCCAGTGGTTTAGGAGGAGATGTTGTTTAAAGGAATTAACGAGATTTTGTGAAAATTCATATTTCCCGTTGCCATGGCAACCAGAGTTTTTCAGTGATTTCAATTAATTCAGCAATTCTTAAAAGGGACTACCCAAGCAACATTTCTGCCAAGTTTGGTTGATTTTGGCCCAGTGGTTTAGGAGAAGATGTTGTTTAAAGGAATTAACGAGATTTTGTGAAAATTCACATTTCCCGTTGCCATGGCAACCAGAGTTTTTCATGGATTTAAATTCTTTTATCAATTCTTAAAAGGGACTACCCAAGCAACATTTCTGCAAAGTTTGGTTGACTTTGGCCCAGTAGTTAAGGAGGAGATGTCGTTTAAAGGAATTAAAGAGATTTTGTGAATTTCACATTTTCCGTTGCCATGGCAACCAAAATTTTTCATGGATTTCAATTCTTTTAGCAATTCATAAAATGGACTACCCAAGCAACATTTCTGCCAAGTTTGGTTGATTTTGGCGCAGTGGTTTAGGAGGAGATGTCGTTTAAAGAAATTAACGAGATTTTGTGAGAATTCACATTTTCCGTTGCCATGGCAACCAGAGTTTTTCATGGATTTCAATTCTTTTAGCAATTCATAAAAGGGACTACCCAAGCAACATTTCTGCCTAGTTTGGTTGATTTTGGCCCAGTGGTTTAGGAGGAGATGTCGTTTAAAGAAATTAACGAGATTTTGTGGAAATTCACATTTCCCGTTGCCATGGCAACCAGTTTTTCATGGATTTCAATTCTTTTAGCAATTCTTAAAAGGGACTACCCAAGCAACATTTCTGCCAAGTTTGGTTGATTTTGGCCCAGTGGTTTAGGAGAAGATGTTGTTTAAAGAAATTAACGAGATTTTGTGAATTTAACATTTTCCGTTGCCATGGCAACCAAAGTTTTTCATGGATTTGAATTCTTTTAGCAATTCATGAAAGGGGCTACCAAAGCAACATTTCTGCCAAGTTTGGTTGATTTTGGCCCAGTGGTTTAGGAGGAGATGTCGTTTAAAGAAATTAACGAGATTTTGTGAAATTTCACATTTTCCGTTGCCATGGCAACCACAGTTTTTCATTGATTTCAATTCTTTTAGCAATTCTTAAAAGGGACCACCCAAGGAACATTTTTGCCAAGTTTGGTTGACTTGGGCCCAGTAGTTTAGGAGGAGATGTCGTTTAAAGGAATTAACGAGATTTTGTGAAATTTCACATTTTCCGTTGCCATGGCAACCACAGTTTTTCATGGATTTCAATTCTTTTAGCAAATCTTAAAAGGGACCACCCAAGGAACAATTTTGCCAAGTTTGGTTGATTTTGGCCCAGTAGTTTAGGAGGAGATGTCATTTAAAGAAAAAGTTGACGCCTGACGGACGGACGGACAGACAGACAGACGGATGCCGGACATTGATCGATCACAATAGCTCCCTCGAGCACTTCGTGCTCAGGTGAGCTAAAAACAAAGTTGAAAAAGATGTGTTTGTAAAACACTGATGCCCAAGATTACTTAATGCGGACAGACATGCGAATGGAAACGAGTAAAAACAATATGCCCTGATCTTTCGATACAGGGGCATGAAAAGGCAATTTTGTTGAAATCAAGGGTAGATAACTGAAGATGAATTCAGATCAGGCTGAGAATTTGAAATATGCCAGATGTATTTGCCAAATCGAGAAATAGTGGTTATGATTGTAGTTTGATGGAAATTTTGTGAATTACTGGCATTGAATTATACAAAGGTGAGAAACAGATTACTTTGTTCACTTGATTGCAATTTTTGCCTTTTCAGGAATGCATAAACTTTGGATTTAGAGTTCTGAACTGATTAAAGATTGAAGGAATCTAAAACCTATTGCCAACATGTATTGGAATGATTGTTCAAAAGATGTTGGTGGTAGTGTGTAAACAATGTAAAAATATTGCATTTTTCGAATTATGGGAATGTACTAAACCTTATACTTGTACTATGTCATGTGTAGGCAAGGTGAAATGTGAAATAGCGCATATCTGGATTTGACAGCATGTAATCGTTGAAAGTTACAAGTATAAGGTACATATGAACTTTATAACAAAGTGTTTCAATGATAATATACAAACAGTAACACAAGTTATGCAACTGACACCAAGTGCTTCTTGGAAACAACAGAGTTTGTGTTTGGCCCTTAAACTAGGGCTTTGACCCTCAAAATTTGAGAAATTCCTGTTTTGAGCCTCAAAATATCTTCTAAGGGGGTCATTTTCACCTCTCAATATTTTAGCTTTTACGCCTTCAAGAATTCTATAAATGAATTGTGAACTCTTTTACTTATAAATAAATCCTAATTATAGTGAAATTGACATAGCAAACAGTCCTTTTGATCTTGAAACATTCAAAACTATACTTATGTCTTGAAAGGGTAGGGAAATAGCTTTATAACCCCTTTATTACCCATTGTTTGGACTCCACATACAGCTTTATAACGAAGTTGCAGTGTAACCCCTTTGACCCCTTCAGAAACACTTTTGACCCCTGAAATTTCGTGTTCAAGGGGTCAATCACCACTGAATTTGAAAGCCCAACACAAGCCCTGAATAATCAGGTAAGTTACAAGCATTTGGCACATATGAACTTTATGGATACATGATTTAAAAACAGTAAAGTAACAGACACTAGTTGTACTCAAACAAGAGGGCCAGAATGGCCTTATATCGCTCACCTGATCTTTTGTTTCAAATCTGACATTGATGGTTAAATAGAAGCAACTCAGCCACATTCCTATCACTCAAAGAACTTTCATACAAAGTTTGGATGAAATTTGCCCAGTGGTTAATTTTTAATGATTTTTTTATGATTTTTTTAAGTCTGATAAGCCCCGCCCTGCCAAGCCCCCAATTATCCATCAATCAGAAATCTGCGAACAAGTTTTGAAAAAGGTCACCAAAGAAACATTCTAACCAAGTTTCCTGTGAATTAGATCAATGGTTAAGGAGAAGAAGATTTTTAAAGAATTATTTAACAATTTCTCTAATTCGGCTTAGCCCCGCCCTGACACGCCCACATTTTTCCACGAATCCAGAAACCCGTAACATATATTGGAAAGAGTCACTTAAAGAACATTCATGCAAAGTTTGGATGGAATTGGCCCAGTGGTTGATTTATAATGATTTTTTATGATTTTTTTAGGTCTGATAAGCCCTGCCCTGCCACGCCCCCAATTATCCACCAATCAAAAATCTGCGAACAAGTTATGAAAAAGGTCACCCAAGAAACATTCTAGCCAAGTTTCTTGTAAATTAGATCAATGGTTAACCTTTTCCCAAACAACACAATTTAAGGGTAGTCCAAATTGAAAGGCGTTGCAGACGACAAATAATTTGGTATCGAACATGGAAAATGTGTATGTTAAAGCGTAGGAAATATTGAGGCAAAAGGAGAAATTGGTGATTATCAGCAGTTTCTTCTTTTGCCTCAATGTTTTCCCAAACCATTTCTACTAGGGACGTCGAAATCAGGTCTTGTTTGGGAAAGGGTTAAGGAGAGGAAGATTTTTAAAGAATTATTTAACGATTTCTATAAATCGGCTAAGCTCCGCCCTGCCACGCCCACATTTTTTTATGAATCCGAAAACCGATAACACATATTGGAAAGAGTTACTCAAAGAACTTTCATGCAAAGTTTGGATGAAATTGGCCCAGTGGTTGATTTTTAATGAATTTTTTAGGATTTCTCTAAGTCTGATAAGCCCCGCTCTGCCACGCCCCCATTTATACACCAATCAGGAATCCGCGACCTAGTTTTGAGAAGGTCACCCAAGAAATATTCTAGCCAAGTTTCTTGTAAATTAGATCAATGGTTAAGGAGAAGAAAATTTTTAAAGAATTATTTAATGATTTCTCTAAATCGGTTAAGCCCCGCCCTACCACGCCTGCATTTTTTCACGAATCCTAAAACCCGTAACATATGTTGGAAAGAGTCACTCAAAGAACATTCATGCAAAGTTTGGATGGAATTGGCCCAGTGGTTGATTTAATGAATTTTTTATGATTTTTCTAAGTCTGATAAGCCCCGCCCAGCCAAGCCCACAATTTTCATAAAATTCAATAAATATAATAATTGCTTAAAATGATGAAAAATAAGAAACAAAGTAAAAGTTTTTATGATCAGCAAGGCGATTCTCCTCAGGCCAAAGGCCTTTACCAACATTGGTGAATTAAACTATCCTGTTAACAGCAACGACAGCTGTAATAAATTCTGCATAGAATTTATATATAAACCTAACTCAAAAAGCTTTCAAATGTGATTTCCAATTGCAATTTGTAAAGACAATTCCAAAACAAGAGGACCATGATGGTCCTGTCTCTCACCTGAGTGTTACTTCCTTCTTTATTTCTTCATAAACCAGAATGTAAACAGAAAAATCATTAAGACCCCCTTTCTTAGTCTAGATCTGCCCAATTCAAGACAAGCTTCTCTTTTTAAGTGACAAACACTTTGACTCAATCAAATTCAGTGTAAGAAAATGTCATAAAGACCCCTTTTCCCATGTTTTAACACAAAACCTTTCCATGTTCAAAAAGGTTCATTCTGTATGCTGAAACAATTATTTTGACCAGTTGTTTTTTCAGATTGAGCTGAATTTGTGGCCTTCAGTATATAAACATTGGAAATGTCATTAAGATCTCTGTATGCTTAAACAATTATTTTGACCAGTTTAATTATGACCAAGTTTCAATAGGATTGAGCCAAATTTGTGGCCACTAGAGTGAAACAGTGAAAATGTAAATAAGGCCCCTTTTCCTGTGTTTTCAAAAGGAATAAAATTCCTTTTAAAACTTTGGTAGAGCTTAACCCAAAGAAGATCCCTGCAAAGTTTCAGGTCGTTTGGCCTTGTGATTTAGGAAAAGACTTTTAAAGCAATTGTCGGACGATAGACAACAGACAGACGGACAACGGACATTCACCGATTACAATAGCTCACCTTGAGTACTTTGTCTTCACGTGAGCTAAAAGTTGAACGCACGGACGGACGGACGCACGCACGCACGACGGACACAACGCCATGACAATAGCTCACTGGCCGAATAATGGAAAATAAGCCCCGCCCACAGTGGCCATGTTTTTCGAATTATCAAAATTTCTTCAAGGAATCTGAAAAAGGGTCACCAAAGGAACATGCCTGTCAAATTTCAAAGAAATCTGATAAGTTGTTTGGGAGAAGAAGATTTTTTAAGTTTTTTCTAAAAATTCGTATTTGTTACCATAGCAACCAGAGTTTTCAATGGAATTGAATTCTTTGAAGGAATTTGAAAGAGGGCTATGCAAGGAACATTTCTGTGAAATTTAATTAAAATTGGTCCAGTAGTTTTTGAGAAGAAGATTTTTTAAAATTACACTATGCGCCATATATGGAAAATAAGCCCCGCCCACAGCGGCCATGTTTTTCGAATTATCAAAATTTCTTCAAGGAATCTGAAAAAGGGTCACCAAAGGAACATGCCTGTCAAATTTCAAAGAAATCTGATAAGTTGTTTGGGAGAAGAAGATTTTTTAAGTTTTTTCTAAAAATTCGTATTTGTTACCATAGCAACCAGAGTTTTCAATGGAATTGAATTCTTTGAAGGAATTTGAAAGAGGGCTATGCAAGGAACATTTCTGTGAAATTTAATTAAAATTGGTCCAGTAGTTTCTGAGAAGAAGATTTTTAAAGAAAAAGTTAACGGACGGACGGACGGACGCACGGACGGACGGACGCACGCACGCACGACGGACACAACGCCATGACAATAGCTCGCTGGCCTTCGGCCAGTGGAGCTAAAAATAATAAATGGGAATAAAATTTATATAGAAATGAGAATACATTTCTTAAACATTACTTTATAAGCAGAATATCTGAATTAGAGAAGATTCAATGCTTCTTTGTGACTTGAATTGTCAGTTGATAAATGAATATTATCTATTTTCCAAATTTTAGGAATTTTTGTTTTGAAAATTGGGAAATTCTTACTCTGAAATTGGGAAAAATGGAGCCCTTTTCCAATTGGGAAGCCACCGAATTTCGGCCTCTGTTATAGAAGGAAGAAAAGCCCTGGATAATATTTTCTTTCTGTCGGCGTGCTTCTCTGTATTATATGTATTCTTCCCTCTTTATACAAGAAAATATTATCATACTTGAAAAAAAGAGAGAAAAATAATGATTGTTGAACTAATATGAAATATCAAGATTAATTATTTTTTGGTTTGGGGAAATGAAAAACTAGGATAAAAAAAGGTACGAGTTGACTCCTCCATTTTACCATTCTTGGTACGAGTTGACTAAAATTTGGAACGAGTTGACTAAAATGGTACGAGTTGGATTTGGTACGAGTTTGACTTGGTACGAGTTATCTGTAAACCCCCGAATCATGGTATGAAACGGTTTGGGTACGAAACAATTTTTTCCCCTACCCACTTTGGTCTTTGTGTCCTTGTACTTTAGCTTGAGAAATAGTATCAAACACACAGTCAAAGATATAAAAACGACAGCATATCGTATAAATGAGTCAATGTTACCGAAACTTACTTTTGCACGGCTCTCTGCATACTTCCAGAGGCAAATTATTTACCTTGACACCGGATAAAGCAAAGTTCCAGTTACCGATGTTTTGATTGGCTTATCCAAATTGGCGCGCTCTGAATTTTGACCAATTAGCGAATTTACGTGCCACGTAAAATAATATTCGTCCCACGATAATTTATTTGCGTGGGACGTAGAGTCTATATTATTTTACTTCGTACACAAAATAATGTTCGCCAGACGCTAATTAATTTACGTGGGACGTAAATTATTTTACATTGTAGACAAAATAATATACGTCCCACGCTAATTAATTTACGTGGTACGCAAATTATTTTACGTGGTACACAAACTAATATTCGTCCCACGCTAATTAATTTACGTGGGACGTAAAATGAGTTACATTGTACACAAATTAATATTCGTCCCACGCTAATTAATTTACGTGGGACGTAAATTATTTTACGTGGTATGCAAAGTAATATTCGTCACACGCTAATTAATTTACGTGGGACGTAAAATGGTTTACATTGTACACAAACTAATATTCGTCCAAAGCTAATTAATTTACGTGGAAAGCAAATTATTTTACGTGGTACACAAACTAATATTCGTCCCACGCTTATTAGTATACGTGGGACGTAAAATGAGTTACATTGTACACAAACTAATATTCGTCCCACGCTAATTGATTTACGTGGGACGTAAATTATTTTGCGTGGTACACAAACTAATATTCGTCCCACGCTTATTAATTTACGTGGGACGTAAAATGAGTTACATTGTACACAAACTAATTTTCGTCCCACGCTAATTAATTTACGTGGGACGTAAATTATTTTGCGTGGTACACAAAGTAATATTCGTCCCACGCTAATCAATTCACGTGGGACGTTAATTATTTTACGTCGGACGCAAATGAAATATCGTCCTACGCTAATTAATTCACGTGGGACGTATATTATTTTACGTTGTATACTTTCGACCCTATCGGTACACCATATACATCTGATTATACCAGAGATTGTCACGTTCGTTATACGTACTCGTGATGTACTCACCAAAGTCGCCAGTAGAAGGGCGATAAGTCAAGACACGACTGTAGGTTTTCTGACATTTGAAGAAAGCTAACATAATCGCATAGGAACCTTCTACACATATTATGTAGAAACTAAGACTAAATTGCAAAATAAAACTGCTGAATTTGCAAGTTTTTTCAAGATCTAACGGCCGACAGCAAATCAGACAAAAAACATTACCCTGTGATAAATCCAGCAAATTAATAGCTTTCAGGCGACTGACTTCTCAGATGAGAAAAATAAGAACCCTTGGCTATTTCTTCAAGTGCTAGACGTCTTTGAATCTAGATGTTTTCTTAGCCATTTTCTAACAATTTCATTCATCCGTCGTTTTGGATTTAACTAAATAACATAAAAGGATTAGAGAAAATGAAGAACTGGAGACATGCCTGTATCGGTCCGTGGACGAATGGACGGACGCGCGACGGACACACCGCTAGGACGACAGTCTGTTGGACAAACCTGGGGCTTGTGGAACGAAAAAAAAAAAGAAAGAAAATGCACCTGCCCAAATCTACAATTTTGTCTTTTGAGACTTAAGAATTTGAGACATTTCAACGTCTTATAACGCGTCATTCGGGATAAACTCGTCACTAAGGATATGGATTTATCAGGATAACCCGTTGATTGCCTTATTTCATGAACATTCTGATAAAAACATTTGACCTTAATTACAACGAACTGTTACTAGGTGCAGACAACGTTTAATAAATTATTCATCCATTCCTATAGAATTGATAGATTTACAGTGCCACAGCCATGTGTTACCATGTGGTGAAAGGTACCAATTCTTATACTTTGACTTGGTTGGATTAGGATTTACGACTTGTCCAACACGTTAGGGCCATCAAAATCATATTTTTCTTAATAGAGGGAAACAGAGATCTTGATAAAGCTGATTAATGCACCTTACCATGGATTTCTCATACCAGTACTACCGCAGGATCCTTACATCTACGGATGTGCACATACAGAAGAAATAGGGAAAATGACAATGTATTTACAATGCACCATTTGATATCTTCATATCATTATCAACCAACATTTCGTTGGTGGGGAGTCAAAACCTCGTAACTACAGCTTGAATAAGCTGAAGTTACGAAGTTTTGACTTCCAAATGACGATTTGAAAATTGCAATGTCTCTATCTGTACACATATTGATCCGATCATCGAAGTACCATTGTCACTGTTTTAGATCTATTGCTTCATCTTCTTAGCACAATACACGTGAAGATGTCACTTTTAAAAAAACGTAATAAATACAGATCGCTGTCGCTTGGTCTTACAATAATCATTGTGTTGTCATGATCGTTAATCAGTATACATGTATAAATAGGTTCAAGTCATAATATTGTCTAGTCTCAGTGATGCACATGCTGAAAAAAATAAAACTCGTAAAAGCAACTGTTTCTTCTAAATAGCTGGAAATCACAAGCGTCTCACCGGAGGCTGTTCAGCTGGAATCCCAGTTACTTGTCGTCGAGTCGAACCCGAGTTGCGAATTAAACTCACTCCCCGATAATTAATGTGGAAACCCCGTTTCAAAAATTTTCGCATGGAAAACCCGTTTCTTAAGATTTGTCATCTTTAAATAACAATGATCAAAGAAGAAAAATTTGTCAAACACAGTACATGCATTGAATGCCATTGAATAATCATTCTAGAAATGTCTGCTTGCAGAAAACACATAAGCAAAAGTAAGGTTTTATCAAAAGTTATGCAGAAGAAATAGTCCGAACTGGTTTCGAACCAACGGCGTTCCAAATATAAAATTGATATCAGGTTGCAAGGCGAATCCTTTCCCGTTTTAGCTAGATCGCTGCAAGTCATAGGGCGTTTGTCTTACTTGTTAACTTTATTAATAAAGCACATGTGTGTATCGCTTTCTGAAGATCGTACCCTTTACACAATATTAGGAGAGTCTAATCACTACAAAAAATATGGGTATTATATATCGAAACACGATCAATAAGCGGGTAAAAACGTGGCATGAATTGAATCGGGCAATAAATCTTATAATGTTTGTGAGAAAACACATGTATAGAAAGCGGAAAAAGATACGACAGTTTTCCTATATGGCCATCAAATCAATTTATAATTTTGACCAACTGGCAATTGAGTCTGAGAGCGGTTTTTTTTTCTTGGTAATTAACCCCATGTCGAAAGTCCACGGAGTGACATTAAGAAATGGACGTCGGAAAGACGTCCGATTAAAAATGAAGAAATTGCTTGTGATAAGCAATTTCTTCATTTCCCACAATGTCTTTTTCTTACCAAAAATGACCAGTCTTTTTCAAATTTCATTCACTTGAAATGATTATTGTTGTCTTCAACATCTTTGAATTTGGAGCAGCCATTTTTTTCGTTTGGTAATGGGTTAGAAAAAGGGATGAAACAGGATAGTTCCAATTAATTGATTCTATTCCTGGCTACGAATTATAACAGTTGTATGAAAATCGACATGACATTTGATCCTTTCCAAAACAGTCAAAATTTAGAAATGAAGTCATAATTCAAAATTTCATACAAACGATAAAATTGATGTTGATAAAGGCAAGATTTATGTACAATACAGCAAAGAAAATATAGAGACAAAAGGAGAAAATGCTGGTTATCAGCATTTTCTTCTTTTGTCTCAATGTTTTTCCAAAACTTTCCTATCTAATGAATAATAAACTTCAATACTTGGGAAAAGGGATAAATAGACTATCTGTTGGGACCCCATTATATTTAATGTAAAACCCGTGTTAGATTCAGCTGTCTCTGCTAGTGTTATGTAATGGGCCTTAGAAAAGTATTTTAGAATTTCAGCCCATTTCCTTACAATGGCGCTTTTTTATGCCCATCAAACAAGAGCTGGGGTAAACATTTAGGCAAGAAATGCAAATGCTGTGGCCAGACCCCTTTGCCAACTGATGACATTACACTTGTTGCAAAATAAATGATACATGTATAACTCATCGGCTATAACTGTATACTTGTATACAAACACTATACCGCTTGTTGTTGAAAATGACCCAACACAAACACTTTCTTTCTCGAGAATAAATGAGTTAGGACATTAATTCGCCCGTACAGCTAACGATAAATGGTTTGATAAACGTTTAAACTGTGTATTTGTGTTTTATTGTTTGTATACAAGTCTACACTTATAGCCGTTAGACTATATGTACATTTTGATGGCAATTAAATATATTTAAACTAAACTTGCAAATGCTGATAATCAGCATTATCTTCTTCTGCATCATTTTTGACATGCCATGTTGTAGGCCTACAAAATATCCGCCTTATCATGGTCTTTTGTCGTCATCGGCAGATTTCAAATTAAACCACCCGATTATTTTTGCTCTTGTAATGTATTTATCGGGTTTCTTCAGATATAATGTTAACATGTTAATATTTGTATATTGTAAACGATGAGCTATGTATGCTTAAGTTTCAAGAAAGATATGTTCTGTTCTATAATGCAAAGACTGGTTGGTCAAAATTGGCGTATTTCCACTAAGACCCCCCCCCACACACACACACACACACAGCAGCTACTGACAGTCGTCTTTTGATGAAAATTATGGCCAATCGCCGTTCGTTGCCGTTTCACGTGGGACGCTTTGCTCGGAATTGGGTCAGAGCCTCGAACTGGCATAAAGAAACCGGCTGATGTGTTGCTATTTTTAGTAACATATTGGAACCGTGTCTGTGTGTATACAATGTTAATTTCCCATAAACCCATTGTTTGCCACCGGAAGCGGCTCATAGGCACAGACTGTACGATAATTGAAAGGAGTCAATACTGAGTTCGAATAGCCTACCTCCGACTTGTGTTAATAAGCACAGGGTATGAACAGAAACAAACGGTTAATTACACCATTTTGACTAAATTTCTGAAATTATCAAGCTACAGAGGGGGTAGTGTGAACACACGAACATATTTCTGTGTTTATTGTTTGGAACCAACCATACCTTCAATGCAACGCATGTCATTTCATTATTTGTATTATGTATCCCAGGTTTACAATTTTAGCATTGTTCATTCATTGGAAGAAATAAACGGTTACATCCCAGTTGGTCTAATCCCATTTCGTCTAATATATAAAAAAATTTGGATTAGACGAAAAATTCCCATCTCGTCTAATTCCTTTTCAGACCTTGTTTTGTCAAAAAAAGACTTGATTTTTGTCAAAAAGGTGTAAGTGTTAAAAAAGGTGCGATATACAAATAATGGATGTCCCCAAACAAACCAATCATAGAGGCATATCATGTCACGTACAAATAATTCCTATCAATATTGCATGTCGATTATCATTAGACCATTATAATCGGAAATTCCATCAATTCAAGAATACTTATAGAAGTTCATTGTTCGGTCACATGTGGTGCAGGAAATGTCAGCTAGTGTTACCCTTTCCAAAATAACAATATTTCAGGGTGGTCCTTTTTAAAAACTGCTGCAGACCACACGTAAAAAAATATACTAATAGGATATAAGAATAATACAACACATAGGATATCAAAGTAAAAGGAAGCCATGCTGATTTTCATCATTTTTTTCCTTTGCATCGATCTTTTCTCGAACCTATTGGGGACATTAAAACTCGAATAATGGACTCAAAGGACAAAAGTAATAGCAGACAGAAATGTTGGTGTCAAATAACAAGCTCTACATCATGTGTGGCATATAAGCTACTAGATCACGTTGTTAGCCTTTAAAATAGTTTTTTCTGTCTCTTAATACTTGTATAGTGTTATTGACAGGTTCTCGATTTAAGTTAGAGTTTACTGTGCTATTTGCAATATTTTAGCATTCACCAGTATCATATTTTGAAGAAAAAAGAGTTTCATAGGTTGCATGTTTTTAATGCTTTCACAAACAACAAAAAATGCACAACAAAACGAAAAACCATCGTACATTATTAATCTAAAGATTTTTGCAGGGTGGATGGTTTGGTGGGTGAGGGGTTGTTGGCTAGAGAAGAATTTCTCGGTAGAAACATTGGGGAAATTGAAGTCCTTAAATCATTGCCAACACTCTTTTCTCGTGCCTTTCTTCTGAAAAGTCATAAAAGGGTGCCAGTATGTGTAAACTGTCATCAAATGATTGCAATATTGTATTAGAGAAAATAATTCGCATGCCAATAAGCGCAGTTCGAATATAATATCTTTTTTCTGGTTATATTGGTTCAGAATCGACAAGGATAACTTTCAAAAACGAATATTCTTCCTTATTTTTTTTTTTTTTTTTTTTTTGAAAAATTGTAATTGCAGCTTATTTTAAGGTGGCGTTTCGAGGTTTTTTGAAAGGAAGCGACGATGTGTTCAAGATTAACTAGACAACCTTCTCATTTTCTGATGCCATATCGCTTTCTTTCTTCATGCATTAATTTTCTTTTTGTCAATTTTAAGATCACGATTAATCAGCTCTGACATTGTTTTGTACTTAATGCCGTCAACATTAACCTTTAAAGACAAGATCTTCAAGGTGAATTAGAAGAATATCAGATATTTTCTGCTGCATAAGATGAATTGACTATGTCAGATGTTGCAATAACGGAACTTCTTTGTAAAAAAAAAGATCTGTTTAATGTCAACAACAGAATGTGCACGATTTTGGAAGGTCAGCCAGTCTTTGTTCTTCTCTCTATACTTTCTAATTACAGTATATTTTTCAAAAGATCCTAAATGAATGAAACTGAAACGGGTTTATTTGTTCATTTAGTATAATTATGTTTATTCGATTTAGAAACAAAGGTTAATCTCGTTGTAAGCTAAGAAATATCAGATTTCGTCGTTTAATATCGTTTGACTTGTAACAATTTTAGCATACACGTGGTCACCTGCGAAAATGTATACCAAAATACTTTAGGATTCTTATGCTAAATGTCATCAAGATCTGTATTTAGAGAGGCACAAGGTTATGAACATGATATATTGTTTCTCTCATTTTTTTCGATTTTAAAGTATCTCTCTCGTATGGTCAATTTTGAAAATGACATATCACGTTTTCTCGAGATTTTTACCATGTTACCAAGAATATCAATATTTAACCCTTTCCCAGACGAATAAAAAAGAGTGTAGGACAAAACCCCACCAGGACAAAACCCCACCAGGACAAAACCCCCTCGGACAAAACCCCACCAGGACAAAACCCCATCAGGACAAAACCCCACCAGGACAAAACCCCACCAATATATAAAATTTAGTATAACAAATTTGTGACATAGAAAAAATATTTGGTCAGGAAAATATTTTTTTAAATATAAGAAATTTTATTATGTTTCACAATTTATTACTTTATAATTAAATTATTTATTTGAAACTTCAAAAAAAGATCTAGATCTATATTGCATTTGTGTATTCATTGTATTTTAAAAGCATTGTTTTTTCATACTTATTTCCCATTCTGTGTTTATTGACATATCCAAATAAGGCTATTTTGCTTTAAAAAATGGAAACAATTGTGGGAAAAGGAGAGGTTACTGTGAATAAGATTAAGCCAAATATTATCTTGACATCAAATTTTTGTCACCTAAATAAGTCATTTGGCATGCATTATATCATTCCCTTATCTACGAAATCAATTATCACCTATCATAATCAGGACAATAGATGACATCAGAAGACTTAACACCTTAGAAGAAAGTAACACTTATAATTTTAAATAAGTTTATTCTTAATATTTATCAAAGGCATTATTCAATTGAAACTTTTTTTGGAAAAAAAATCATTTCATATTCATGATATTCAGGGATAACTTCTTCATTCATTATCAATTTATGATTAAGCAATAAATACTTTTTTGCTCCAAAAACACATATTTAGGCTGCATATATAGCATAAAAAAAGCTTAAAAAAATCATAAATCTAAGAATATTATGATAATAAATCAATGATAATACATACCATGGAAAAATAACATTAGTCCTACATTATAATAGTATTATGAGTGTCATTTCTTTCCTGTAATTTTTATTCATCAAACATCAAAAATGAGAAAAATAAAAAAATAAATAATTAAAGCATAACTATTGCAATACTTGATCAAATGCAAATTTATTTGTTTCAATAATAATTTATTGTTGAATGATTTGAAAATGAATAAAATATAAGACTGGTGGGGTTTTGTCCGCCTTGCCAATTTTAGTGGTGGGGTTTTGTCCGAGGGGGTTTTGTCCGAGGGGGTTTTGTCCTGGTGGGGTTTTGTCCTGGTGGGGTTTTGTCCGTACCCCATAAAAAAGTATTGTGATCCAATTTGAAAGCCGCTGCAGACGGCAAAACGGATGCTTGTTTAGACAGGATTTATGTAGAAAAAAGTACAGAAAATATTAAGGCAAAAGGAGAAACTGTTGTTGTCTTTTGCCTCAATGTTTTCCAAAGCCCATTCTCTCAGGGACGTCAAAACCAGGTCTTGTTTGGGAAAGGGTTAAATACGTGTGGCATCTGGTTCTTTTGATATCGTGTTAATTTGATATATCACGAGTTTATGGCATTTCAATCTTAAAGGTCATCCGAAATCTTAGACTTTTATAACAAAAGAAAGACTATTTTCATTGTTAAACGTATCAAATTGCTTCGTTTAATTGCAGGAGATCACAATAATGGTATTCAGCAGCTAACTTCATTTATCTGTAATGGTACAAATTGCAAATTTACGTCATTATATTGTTTCTAGTTTCTACATTCTGCTTTTTTCCCCAAAGGGCAAGCTTTAAAGTGACATTTCACGATTATTTTTACATACATTTTACTTTTATTCTATCTGAAAGAGCATGTTTTCTTTTGAAAATTTCAAGCCAAAATATTGAATCGTTTACGAGAAATATATATTTTTGTGCTAAAATTAAACAAATTGTTGTGGACAACAATTCAGATTTATATAGAATTTGTCATTTCTGTCTCAACTTTGGAGGCGTATTTGTCGCTTATAGATAACAACCTCAAAAAACTGATAGCGTTTCTACGCATTAGAATAAACAATCTTTGCATCAAGACATACTTTTAAAAATGAAATAAATGTGAAATGTCACTTTAATTATTCCTCACAGATGGTAGCACAGGGGAATAATGCAACGTGATTTCTAAGTATATCTTATCTAACACTTACCAAAAACATTAAAATCTTAACCATTCTCACGCTGTTCGCGCCAATAACATGTTGAGACTAAAGGCTTTACATGCAGTGAAGACTAAGATCAGCCTGTACAGACGTGCTGTCTGATCTTAGCCTACACTGCCTACTTTCTACTCATTTATTGTGGCAAAACTCAAATGATGAAATTATTGAAAATGTCTCTTATAATGGCATTTTTGGAGCAAAATTAAAAATCAACAGGACATGGGTCTAGACAATTGATGTATAGAATCCAAAAGTAATGTCACAAACGTTCTTTTCGGTGATTTCATGAACGTATCGTCATGGAATTTTACATGTCGAAAGATTAACATTCTTTTAATATATACACAAAATTTCATAAAATTTGTTGTAATATTACAAAAATAAATCACATTTTTACAAAGCGCATTGATGTACGGCGCCGCTCAACACACAACGTCATTGACGTCATTTTAGTATACTCCTCAAACTATCGCCCTCCGTGTTTAATGCAACATTCGTGGCGTTCGGCCCACTTCATGAATGCATTTACAAACAACTCTTTCAGCAATTCATTGAATGCATTCCTTGTATCAATTTACTCGTAGTTGGTTAAGGTCGACGTGATGAATTACTCTTAGATTAAGCTTAAGATGCGAAAAGTCACATGGACGTTGGCGTCATTCCGCTGCTCCACATGACTTCCGGCTCATTTTTCATATTCAAACGACCCATCCTCACTCCCAAAAACGCTTACACCAACGGTAGACGAGACTCTTATTAACAGTCTGTTCTGTAAAGTTGAATTTATTGTTTCTGTTGCTTCAATCGGCTATTTCCAAGAGTTTAGCTACAGTTCAGAATGGCACATTGTGGGCTTTCGTCCGATTCTGCCATTTTCCCGAATGCGATGATGAATTCAACGAGACTTGTTTGGTATTTCAACGCACCGATTTTATTGAAACGTTCTAAAATGGCTTTGCAATATCATGACGCATTGCCGCATTTTTTCATAAATATGATGATAGAACATGAAGTAATAACAATCTACAAACGAATAGTCTAGGGCGTGCGGCGCACATGCACGATATGGATCTTTCTAAGCACTTTATTTTATCGGGTATATAAACAATATTCAAATAATTCAGAAAAGCATGTTTCCAATAGGATAAGCTTGAATGAAAAGTCTTTATTTGTACAAGAATACGTCGAATGACCAAACTATAGGCACTGTGACATTACTTTTGGATCAACCCTCGTACTATGAAGGCATATGGATTTAAACCATACACTGCCAGTGTACTGTGTAATCTTTTCATAAACAACAAAAAAGACCTTGACGATTTGAAAGATGTCACAGGAAAGGAAATTGTTACATATAAAATGAATAAAGGATGATCTGTGTACACTTTAGCCTACATAATATTGATGGAAAGGAGAAAGTAGCTCTCGTGTCTCTTTGGAAATACGATGGACATTGCTGCATGACGTTACTGCCATAATTATATCAGAAATAATTCCCAATTCCAAAGGCAGTAGACGGAATTGCCCAACGACACAAGAGATAAAATTTTAACAGTAAAAGTAAGGCAAGTCACTTTGTATATTGGTAGCACTTGATAGATCAGTCTGCCAAAAACGACAATGAAATTTCATTAAACGCTACATGTATATTTTGTTTTCTTCATTCGGCTTGACAAAAGGTTGGTCTTGAAAATGAAAGTTCCGGGTAACCAAACGACCATATTTATCGTCATGGTAACTTATTGAAACACGACCATTTTAATAAAACCCTTCAGTAAAATGTCATCAATTAACATCTTTTATCGGTTCAAAAATGATAGAAGAAATAAAAAAACAGATGTCTCGTGGCTTTCATTGTACTTGTCGCTCTCATTGTATACTTTTTGTCTTTCTTTAATTATGCCCCCTTTCGAAGAAAATGGGGGTATATTGTTTTGCAAGTGTCGGTCGGTAGGTCGGTCGGAAGGTCGGTCGGTCGGTCGGTCGGTCCGTAGGTCGGTCGGTCTGTCCGTAGACCAAACCTTGTCCGGAGCATAACTCAAAAAGTATTAAAGGTAGAATCATGAAACTTCATTCCGGATTTTCGTAATTCCGTCGTTACAGAGTTGTCGTTCATGCGGGACGGTATACCGTCTTCCGGTGTCAATGTAAATAAGCGCTATCGGTGGGAAAGAACCGCTGCTGCATTCATAAATGCCATAATTTTGCGGATAGAATTGGAAATTTTGAACTGCACAAACTATATCGAAAGAGGCAAATGCAAGACGAGCTTTGATTCGTGTAATAAGTCGCAAGAATTAGAACCAAACATCGTATCTGGCCTAGGCATTTCCGAGTCTGAGAGACAGTATATTAGCCGAAACGCGTAGATTGTTGGGAGATTCCAACAAAGGAACCTCAGCGTAGAGAAGAAAGAAAAATCCCATCGCAACATAGTCCCAACACACTAAACGCTTACATATCAAAGTAGATCTAGTCTATTGAGACAGAAGCAGAAAATGCTGGCTATCAGGATGCTCTTACATTTTGCCAAATGTTTCCCTAAGTATTTTCTATTAAGTACAGTCAGGTCTTGTTTGGGGAAGCTGAAACGAACAAACAATGAATTACATAGATCTACTTTCAAGAACGAAATAGCAAAGTTTTGAGAGAAGAGAAAAACATGCTGACTTTGCTTTTCCTCAAAAGTTCCTATTCTACAATCTACACAAAACTGATCTTCTTAGTGGATCTACGTATCATAGTCTATGTACAGCCTGCTTAAAATTTGAATTAAATTTGAAATGATGGTTTATTATGTTAAGCCTTTCCTATCTAATTATTTGTTTTGATGCCCACAAATAGCAAAATCAGAATCATTCTGACAATTAACAAGACTTAATTTGGAAAGGACCATATTTTGTTGTTTGGGTAGATCTAAGGGTTTAAAAAAAATCCGTCATTTTTTCGGCACATTTAAATACGAATTCTTCATTTTTTTTTTATTTTTTTAAGTCCTGTATTTGACCTCAGTAGATCTAGATTGTTTGGAAAAACATTGAGAAAAAGGAAGCAATTTGACGATAGTCAGAAATATCGCCTCTTTCCTCAATATTTTCTGTGCTTTAGCATTCACTTATTCTATTTCTGATTTTAATCGTTTTCCAACAGTGGAAAACCGTGTGGAGCGGATACAAACAGTTACAAAATATTTGTTTGGAAAAACTCGCTCACTGCGTTCATGTATATACATGTATGTTTTCCCCCCAAAGTTGCCCCTCTTTTTATTTCTATGACGTCATATGACTAGAGTAAGCAAGGCAAAGTCATGACGTCACAAATCGACACTCGCCTGATTTGAGGCACGCCACGGGGAAAATTATTTTCAATGATAACGTATCATCGGATTATGGGAGATTTCTTTTGTTATAGATCTCCGAACGATCTAAAAATGATGGAAGGTGCAGAGGTATTATTAGATTCCATTATTAAGTTACAATAAAAATCATTTTCATTTAATACCGTCCCGCAGGAACGACAACTCTGTATTACCGGAATTACGAAAAGACCGAATAGGTGGATAGATCTCATTATGGAGAGGTGCAGTGCTTAAGAACTGTAACTCTGCCGATCAAATTTTTTGAGTTATTGCCCTTTGTTGATTTTATAACTTGATTCTTGTCCGGAGCATTACTCAAAAAGTATGTAAGGTACAATCATGAAACTTTACAGGTGGATAGATCTCATTATGGAGAGGTGCAGTGCTTAAGAACTGTAACTCTGCTGATCAAATTTTTGGAGTTATTACCCTTTGTTGATTTTCAAACTTGATTCTTGTCCGGAGCATAACTCAAAAACTATGTTAGGTAGAATCATGGAACTTTACAGATGAATAGATCTCATTATGGAGAGGTGCAGTGCACAAGAACCGTAACTCTGTCGATCATATTTTTGGAATTATTGCCCTTTGTTGATTTTATAATTTGATTCTTGTCCGGAGCACAACTCAAAAAATGTGTAAGGTAGAATCATGAAACTTTACAGGTGAATAGATTTCATTATGGAGAGGTGCAGTGCACAAGAACCGTAACTTTGCCAATCAAATTCTTGGAGTTATTGCCCTTTGTTGATTGTTACACTTAATTCTTAACCTTGCCTATATCTCATGTCCTTTTACACATACAGCCTTGATATCTCACACATAGATACCTCCTATCAACATGGTTCACATTTAACCATGACCTTGGACCTTGTGACCTTGACCTTGGAGTTTGACCTACTTTAAAAAAAAATAAACCCGGCATATATCTCATGACCTTTTACAAATACAGCCTTGATATTTCACACATGGACACATCTTACCAAGACCTTTCACAATTGACCATGACCTTGGACTTTGTGACCTTGACCTTGGAGTTTGACCTACTTTTAAAAAACTTTAAACTGGCCGATATATCATGTCCTTTTACACATACAGCCTTGATATTTGACACATGGAAACCTCCGACCAAGACCTATCACATACGACTATGACCTTGGACCATGTGGCCTTGACCTTGGAGTTTGACTTACTTTTAAAAAAATAAACTGGGCCTATATCTTATGTGCTATTACACATACAGCCTTGGTATTTCACACATGGACACATCTTACCAAGACCTTTCACATTTGACCATGACCTTGGACCTTGTGACCTTGACCTTTGACTTTGACCTACTTTAAAAAAACTTTAACCTAGCCGATATATCAATTCCTTTTACACATACAGCCTTGATATTTGACACATGGATACCTACGACCAAGACCTTTCACATTTGACCATGACCTTGAACCTTGTGACCTTGACCTTGGTATTTGACCTGCTTTGATAATACATTAACCTGGCCTATATTTCATGTCATTTTACATATACAGCCTTGATATTTCACACATGGTCACTTGCAACCAAGATATTTTACTTTTGACCATGGCCTTGGACCTTGACCTTGGAGTTTGACCTACTTTTAAAAAACTTAAACTAGGCCTATATCTCATGTCCTGTTACCTATACAGTCTCAATATTTTACACATGGACACCTCCTACTAAGACCTTTCACATTTGGCCATGACCTTGGCCTATGTGACCTTGACCTTTGATTTTTACATACTTTTAGAAATCTTTAACCTAGCCTTTATTTTATGTCCTATTACACCTACAGCCTTGATATTTCACACATAGACACCTCCTACCAAGACCTTTCACATTTGACCATGACATTGAATATTGCAACCTTGACCTTGGAGTTTGACCTACTTGTAGAAAGACTGAAACCAGGCATATATATCATGTCCTTTTACACCTACAGCCTTGATATTTCACACATGGACACCTCCAACCAAGACCTTTCACATTTGACCATGACCTTGACCTTGGCATTTGGCCTACTTTTAAAAACTTTAACCTGGCCTATGTTTCATTTTACTTTTACATATACAACTTTGATATTTCACACAGACACCTCCTTCCAAGACCTTTCATATTTGACCATGACCTTGGACCTTGTTAATTTGACCTTGGACTTTGACCTACATCAAATGTAGGCCCTTTAGGGGGCATATATGTTTAACAAACATCTCTTGTTTTTACTGTTTTTTCTTTTTTGAAAAGATACGTAGTTAAAATTGATTGATGGGTAGAGAATAGGGATAATAAAGTCATTCTGCATTTGTCATCCGGATCCCTATCTTGTTGGCACACTTGTAATAGCTTGAGGAAACGATTCCAACGAGGACCAACACCATAGAATATGAAATGAAAGATAGTTAGCATTAAAAAAACTTAAAGTGACATTTCAGAATTTTTTGTCATAAATTTTACTTTTATTTTTACCTGAAAGAGCATATTTCCTTATGAAAATTCTGAAAATTTCAATCCAAAATATTGCGCCGTTTACGAGAAATATATATTTTTGTGTTGAAATTAAACAAATTGTTGTGGACAACAGTTAGGATTTATATGGAATTTGTCCATTCTGTCTCAACTTTAGATGCGTGTTTCTCGCTTATCAGCAACAGCTTAAAAAAACTAATAACATTTATAATCATTAGAAAAAACAATCTTGACATCAAGACATACTTTGAAAAATTGAAATGGGCATGAAATATCCCTTTAACCATTATTCTTATATATATTTTGTTGTGTTCATTGATAGCTTTAAAACCGACGCAAATAAAATTATCTCTTATCCTGGTGATCCCCGATTTACCAACGTTTGGAAGGCAGCGTAAACACGGTTGATAATCACGTGACTTTATAAATTTAGAACATTTCCAATAATTTTGTAAATACAAACCGATTTGAATTCGCTTTAAAGCAGGGCAAGTAGACATATACGTCACGCATTAGTTGGACGGAATGGATTTTTTTTAAAAAAAATCAGCTGATATAAAAGTTATTGAAGCTCAACCTAAATTTTGGTTGATCTTCACTAACTTTTTAATCGGCAGACTTTTTTTAAAAATCCATTACGTCCAGCTTATTCCTGGCATTTTCCCAGCTTCTCTGCTTCAAACCCAATTCAAATTGGTCAAATATTTACAAAAAAAATGGAAGATTTTCTGAATTTTTTAACCACGTGATTATCCATCGTGGTAACATTAAATCAGCCCACTCTCACTGAGAGTCCGACCGTACTTTTAATATCAAACGGTCTGAATTCGTGTCGTGTGAAAAAGGGTAAAGACTCGGGAAAAGGTTTAAATGCATTCGACCCATAAGATACCTAAAACTTTGTGCAATTTCACGTGGCATCCATACCATCGTCATTTTCGTTGCCAAGGATGGCGCCCGAAGTTGCACGAATTGTTTTTTTATCAAATGGTGGATGAGATACCTTTAACCGGAGAGCTTCATGTTAACCAATTACATATGGCGTCGTGATTCCTTCACATGTGGCCTTCAGCCTACGATGTCTCAAATGTCATCAACATTAACATTTAAGGATGATATCGTTCAGATAACAATGAAACAGAAATACAAAAACAGCTGTCTCGCTGTACTTAACCACCTAGTTCGTCTTTGCTCCCCCTTTCCAAAGCAATAATATTCCTGACCTCTAGAAATTTTACCTTGTATCCCAATGAAAAAGAATTACAGCACGGGCAAGTAATGTCACAAATAAGGAAAACCGTTATTTTTTGCACAGAAAATGTGACGGAAAAACAAACTAACATATCTTTCTCTTCTATTCTCAATATTACAAAAAAATACCTAATTTCACTTACAAACGCTTGGTATGAATAAAGGCGCCCCCTTATTTTTCAATGGGTATCCCTTTCCTTTGAAGCAGATAATGACATTACTTTAGAAAGTAATCAACATAATAGTATCATCTGGGATAATACGAGTAATTACGTTTAACTTAATTACATCTCTGTAAAGTTCCCTGTCATTATAACATTGTTGAAACTATTTCAATAGCTTCTTGATATCTCAAATCTTAACGTCTTAAAATGCAGGGCATTCATATTCCTATTACAAAACGATACAATTTTAGACTGAGCTTAATTCAATGGTAACAAAGATGCCAATTTAAGTGGATGAAATTTTACATTTAATTCTCTGTAGAAAATTTTGTAATACATGACGTTATTGGTTATCACAAACAATTTCTTCATTTTCCCCAACATTTTCCAAAACAATTGCCTTGTGGGGCGTCAAAAAGCATCATTTATTGGGAATTGGTTAAAACATGATATTTAAAGACATTTACTAGATTCTTTTTGCCGAATTTAATTTTTCTCATTTTTACATATTTTTTTCTTTAGAGTATGCCTAGTTCAAATATGCAAAGAAAAAGTGGGGTCACCATATTAGTTTTCCTTGTATTTGCATTCTTACAACACACCTGTAAACCTTTTTTGCATGATTTTTTGATCTTTTAAAAAATACACACTATCTTAACAAATACATGATTTTTCATACCTTTTTCATATATCTAACATATTTCTTTGGTCATACAATTCAGTTTGTATTACAAACAAGATGTGGAATTCATGAAATGAGTAGGAAAGTAAAAATACCAAAGGAATGTGGTTTTACAAATTACTACTTTTTCCGTCAAAGGCACATTTTTTCCACAAATTTCGTTCAAGTAATGCACAAAAATCGAAATAAAAAAAGTTTTACGAATTTAATTTTTTTTAAATTCACAGATTTTGTACATTAAAGTATGCTGAAAATAACTGTAAAAAGAAATAAAGAGGTAACCATATTAATTTTGTTGGAATTTTGCACTAAAATAGACTGGGTTTACAGTTACGTTTTGATAAACAGTCGGTGTTGATATGAAATCTCGTAAATTACGGCTTATACCAAGCCGTAGTTACGAGATTTTATAACAAACCCCACGAAATTCATTAGTTTGTCCGAAAATACGTCACAATTTACTTGAAAAATCGTTCCCTTTTAAATGTCTTGCCAAAAGACACACCCCAGTGGGGTTTGAACCCGGAACCTCCGGGTTTCAAGTCGAGTGCACTATCCACTGTGCCACGGAGGCTACCAAGAGTAAAGAATTTCAATGCGCACGAACTTGCGCACTAACAAACTCCCGAAAACGTGTTTAAGGGGGAATGCTCCAGTTTTTCGGAACACTCGGTCTTTACTATAGTGAATTAAATGTGTCGTACCAATATGTTTCGCTACCATATTTTCAATAGTATAACACATCATTACAATTTAGCATTTTCGACGGTAAATGTGTATCTATTATGCGAAACTAATTTCCTCAAGACGGAAATCGATTATTTAGAGCAAGACAGTCGTAAGTGTGTATGCAGTTACCACCGTTTTGCGTCATTTTATTCATGTGTAGCTGATAAAAAATTCTGTAATTCACTAATAAGTGCGTTGACCTATACATTTTCTTTTTGAATTATTACCAGGACAAGTTGCTTAATACAATGAGAGAGTTTCATCAAATTCTATTATGTAGAACTTGAAATATTTCCAAAAATATGCAAATTTTGACATAAAACACTCCAGCTTCGTTGATCTAACCGAACAAGTGAGCATGCTGTTTTATACATTTACGCGTTTATAGAAGCATATATTTTGGGTATTCCGTTCTTATTAAATGTAAGGCGTTATTTCAAATCCATTTTCCGGACTAAACGATGAATATACAATATTTTATTAGCATTTTAGTGACCTTGGACAGGTGCAAGAAATTGTGCATTTTTTCTATGTAGGGGTATGTGATACGAGTGCCTATAAAATTCAAACAAGATCGCTGACCATCCATTTTTATTTTATTTTTCAATTGGTAATAACATGTAATTTTAACATACAAAATATAAATAAATTCTATTATTAGGAAAAAAATTAGGAAACTGGAGCATTCCCCCTTAAGTAAAATCTTTCTGAGATCTAACTTCCTAATAATTGATTGCCAGAAAGAATGTACTTTTATTCTGTTATTTTAAGGAAGTCCACCCCTATTGAGTTTCGCGCGACGTGGACATAATTCTGGCGAAGTCGAAGACATTCGGCGGTGGAATAGGTTCGGATATGTTATGACTCCGTTCGAAAATAATCCGATGTTTTATGAATCTCAAAATGGCCACATTATCGGTATTCTAACTTAGGTACAATATTATTACTAATGTTAACATCGTTTGAAGAACACGTAGGCCTACCAATTTGCCGTCGAATGCCATTGTCGTGCACAGAAAATGAGATTTGAATAATTAATGTCTCTGGGAGCACAGAAAATTAAAAACAATTGTGCTGTTTAAACACCATAGCGTCGTTCAAACACTTGCGTTAGAATACAAAGTAATTGCATTGCGAATTTTTGTGTTTTATAGATTTTTTAAGTTTGCTATTTTACTTGAAATGGCATTCAATGACACGTCCCAACATGAAATAGTGGGTACATACATTCTTAACTTATTATTACAAATACAACCCCTATGTTGTGTATATCATTTGAATCGTCTCAACAAGACAATTCAAATGATTAACTCCAACATAGAGTCTTACAAACAATAAATGAAATACATTGTACTGCAGTTTGAAAATCAAATACATCCTCTTACCTATAGCTCTTTAACGTGTGTTATAGCCCACGATAAAATACCTGGCAGAGAAATCTCACGCTAATTGATAGAGGTTTTCTGCCATGTCATTCATTGTGAGATATAACCAAATGATAGAAAAATAAAAAGAGTCCAACCAAGTGTTCAGTTGTGGAAAAGCGGTTTCTGATACTTCTAGTACGTATAGACCAAAACAAGATTCAACGAAATTTAATGAAAGTACGCTGTTATAGTTTTGACATGGCGGGTCACTTGAACATAACGCTGCCTGCAACAAAAATCTCGTAACTGCAGCTTGTTTTAAGCTGCAGTTACGAGGTGTTGTTGAAAAGCAACGATATGCTATGACCGTCCCGGGAATAACCCACAAAGCCATACATTATTTTATTAATCCCGATTCTAATCAGTGATATATCAAATTAGGCATTCAATTTTGCGGGATAATTTAGTAAACTTTTTGTCATATGTCGGCGCATGTCTAGATAAATGGATATTTCAAATTCCCAAAATTGGAGGTATCTCCAAAATATTTGTTTCAGAAGTTAAGATAATTTTTAGCAAATAACATATCGATTTGGTCTTTTATGTGGATTGAATTAAATGATAGACCTTAAGCATTCGAACTTTTAACATGAAATGATTAATGATAATCTTTCCAAATATGAACACATTTCATCGGGTTAAGTGCCATTAACTTAATAAGGTACATGTATGTTCAATTTTTCTTAGTAAACGTGCACATGTTAAAATGAAAGCATGCTGCCAGGAAGTAACGCTTGGTATTATTTCGTTTTGTTTTAAATCATACACCGTTTTCAGTTTTAAGCCGTATACGATTCAGCATGTGATGTTATGTTTCTTATTTCTGACGTTATCATATATTTAAGCTGATTTGTCTGAAAATGAAATATTTCGCATACTTGATGACGAGTTTTGCGATTAAAACCGTTCTGTGATAATAGGTAAAAATGACAGACAGCATGAGATTCGATACACAGCAACAGAATGATATACATGTAGTCTTTCTCCCACACGCTTAATTAAAACTTGGTGTTCAACACTTATATAACCATTACGTAGGTGGTATAATTTGATATCGTTGTTGTTTTGACATTTAATCACACGATCTAGTATTGTCTGACATTGTCTGGCATTGTTCGTATAGAGACCAAATGAATTATAATAAATTAGAAAGATGATCAGTTGAAACGACTCGTCATCCTACATTTCGACCATAACTAGGTACACTCTCTTTCATAACGCCTCTGTCATGGGCTGCGGAAGGATATGAAAAATAACGAAACGAATAATAGGATGTTTGAAAAAAGTCACTTTTTAATTAGACCAATGCTTTAATTTGAGAGCACATTTGATGCAAATAGAATGTTTTATTTCTCTTATTTATAACACAAGAAATGGAACAGTAACACAAAAAATAAATTATCCTTCGGTAGACCACGATTAGTGGACTCTAATCGAGATGGCCACTTGCAGAGATGATATGTGAAGAGCAACGAACGATCACTCTGCGGGGAGAATGACCAACACTAAGTAAAGAATCAAGTTTGACACATACTCAATCTAATTGCTGTTCTTCTTTTAACCCATTACCAGACGGCAAAACTTTAGGCTCGTTGAAATTCAAAGATACTGCAAACGACAATTTCAAGTACATGAAATTTTACATTTTCTGGTCTTTTTATGTAGAAAACATTGTGGGAAATGAAGAAATTGCTTGTCACAAGCAATTTCTTTATTTTCCACAATGATTTCTAAAGCCTTTATCTTATGGGGCGTAAAAAGCGTCACTGTTAGGGAATGGGTTAAGACCTCTACTTTACAGCTGTAGATACGAGCTTTTTCTATGAAAAGCTGTCTACGAAAGCGTTCAGATTCCTGACAAGAGTAGTGACATTCGTCAATGATTCCAAAAAGTCAATAATAAATACGACAAATTCGACTTTGTTCTGAAATGCTTAACTCTGGAAAAGTTTATTGTCCAGTTTAGATGGGAATGGTCCGCAGTTAATTTACGTAAAAGCGTGCACTGTATCCGTTATACAACATTGTGCCGGCATGTGAAAATAAGATTTATCTTATCTAGTCAAATAAAAGTGTTTAGCTACCGTGGTCTGTTTGGATCGAAATTTTCAGTAAAGCTAATCATCAAAATATGCGTTATATCCAAAAAATGAAAATATTTAGATACAGTTCACATCTTGGTCATACCCTACAGATGG
This sequence comes from Fragum sueziense, assembly GCA_963680895.1. NCBI lineage: Eukaryota > Metazoa > Mollusca > Bivalvia > Cardiida > Cardiidae > Fragum > Fragum sueziense. The sequence goes on along the minus strand of OY804598.1, from coordinate 19,820,000 downwards.
CACAGTCTGACCAGGATCGGCATTTTTGCATATTCAGTTAACTAATTACCATTTTAAGATGACGCGACAAATGTATGCTCGTGCAAATACTGTTAAGGACAGATCCTCCAGTTGTTACTGCACAACTTACTGCGCATATCCTAAATAACGAAATAAAGCTGTTTCAGTAATTGGCCTTTTTCAGCAAATGTATTTTTTACATTTAGTTAATGTTTGGTTGATAAATGACAAGACCCTTTTCGGTTTTTTTTTTTCAATTTTCTCTGTTTGGTCAATTAAAGTGTAATAGTACTCGGATGGTACATTTTGCTTTTTGTTACGCGTTCAACATGTTGCGTTAGCGATAGGTAACGGAGCAACAAAAGCAAAGTGGTGTCTTTATGAGCTAGTCCGCTTCAGATGGACACAAAAGATGACACTTTTTTATTATCTAGAGCTGGTAATAAGGAAGAAAATGGATAAAAATAGTGAAACAATTTCGGACAGAGCTGCAAAAAGTAAACCAAATTTTACTTATAACCAAGAAAAACGCTTGGTTTGATATAGTTTTCTTTCTTTGTTTTTGTAGGTATGACCAATCACTATGTCTATACCAAAAAGGAAAAAATTCTTACCGCTGGAATATTTTTTATTATCAGAAACGTTGCGAAAAAAAGAGCAATTTCAGCTGTTTTGAAAGAATGTTTTACTAAAAATTTCAAAATCGTCACTTGGTTTTCCGAAATTGATACTCATCTAGACAGAATAAAACATATTTAACACAATAAAGACTTATTTATGTTATCCTAGTCATTTCAAACACCTTTTTTGTGGGTATTTAAGTGATACCTTATTTTTGCAATTTTAGACAAGAGTAGTCTCCCTTGAAATCCAATAACTCTTTAATTCGCTTGGTGACCTATAGTTTTTAAGTCATGTTTTTACTTCTCATATATTTAAATATCAGTACAGAAAAAATAAAAAAAATCTTACCGTAGGAAATAAATGGAGGATCTGTCCTTAAGTCGTTGAATTATATGATTGTTAGTTGTAAATAGCGAAGCATGCGAAGTGTTCTGCAAATCACGAGGGGTTCCGGCACACCTATCATCCCTGGACGATAAGTCTGTTGACCTTTCCGCTTGGTCTGCTCTGCCGGGTCAAATCTCGCCGTCAATACTTGTATCGATTCTCGTTTAACTTTGATCTATTATAAATATGGCTTGATTCAAGCCGTAGCTACGATATTTTATAACAACATCGACCGTTTATCGATACATAACGGTAAAGTGTCTATTTTTAGCACAAAATTCATTGCCATTACAGAATAATTGACACGATTCTGTCTACTTCCTGTGCATAATTGATCAAGATTTTGCAAGTTAGCAAGTAATCGTAAGGTGTTGTAACTGCAATCAATTTAACAGTGGTGAATCACGTGACTTGATAATTGTATTAATTAGCACTCTCCCTAAGAATCATGCAGGCTCTATAGAAAAGGTTAATAGTGACTTTTTCAGAATTGAAAAAATTGCTTGCCCAATTGATTCCTATTGTCATAAAAGTTTAAAAGCCGAAAGGAAAGTGCTGTAGCTCTGCCGTTACCATGGCAACGGTCAGAGAAAGATTTTCTCCCCAAAGGCAAGATTTCCTGTTTTTGAAACAAGGAAAAATGTACATTTTAAAGATATTAGTATATATTTACCTTTTGATACACAATGAGTTTTTCTGATTCAGAACTTTTATGCTTATGTTAACTACAAATTTCACGAATGAAAAAGCGAAAATAATTTCACATAATATGTTGCCATGGCAACAACCACAGACTGTTTTTTGCATTTTCCCTACCATATTAAATTAGCAATTTTCTGTTCAAATTATCTCCTAACAGCATGGCTAGGATACAAAGTTACAACATTGGGAATATACACTGATGTCTCATGTCGTAATTGAAAAAATAAAAAAGTCGAAAATGTTGCCAATTAATGGTATCCATGGCAACCAAAGTGACATAGAATTAGTAAAAATGGAAAATTGGCATGTTTTAAGCCATAAAATTGCAAGCAAACACATAAAAACTAGCATTAATTAATATGTTATTTAAAGTATTGTTTCAAATCTGCAAATGTGCACATTAGAATTTTTATTTTTATTTCTCGATTTGGTTTCCATGGCAACACGAAAACAACAAATAAGCGTAAAATCACATTTTTTGCTTATTTTAAAATCATATATGAAGGAAATATGTTGAGTGAAGTGAGATAATTTAAGCATAGAAACACCCTTTCATGTTATGCCTACAAAATGAAAAATAAAAATATTCTCAAGTTATTAATTTATTTGGTAACTATGGCAACAAACACAGGCTATGGATTGCATTTTTGCTACTATATGAACAGAGCAAATTTTTGTTCATTTTTTTCCTTATAGCATGGCTAGGATACAAAGTTTCTCCATTGGGAGTATACACCGATGGTTCATTGCCTAAATGATAAAATAAAAAAGTCGAAAATGTTGCCAATTCATGGTATCCATGGCAACCAAAGTGACATAGAATTAGTAAAAATGGAAAATTGACATGTTTTAAGCCATAAAATAGCAAGCAAACACATAAAAACTGGAATTAATTAATATGTTATTTAAAGTATTGTTTCAAATCTGCAAATGTGCACATTAGAATTTTTATTTTTCTTTCTCGATTGTGTTTCCATGGCAACACGAAAACAACAAATAAGCGTAAAATCACATTTTTTGCTTATTTTAAAATCATATATGAAGGAAATATGTTGAGTGAAGTGAGATAATTTCAGCATAGAAACACCCTTTCATGTTATGCCTACAAAATGAAGAATAAAAATATTCTCAAGTTATTTAATTTATTTGGTAACTATGGCTACAAACACAGGCTATGGATTGCATTTTTGCTACTATATGAACAGAGCAAATTTTTGTTCATTTTTTTCCTTACAGCATGGCTAGGATACAAAGTTTCTTCATTGGGAGTATACACCGATGGTTAATTGCTTAAATGATAAAATAAAAAAGTCCAAAATGTTGCCAATTCATGGTATCCATGGCAACCAAAGTGACATAGAATTAGTAAAAATGGAAAATTGACAAAATCTAAGTCATAAGCTTGCAAACAAACACGTAAAAACTGGAATGAATTAATATGCTATTTTAAGCATTGATACAAACATATACGAGGGACGGTCGGAAAGTAGTTGGACTTTTCGTGCTGCTGTGTCTCCATTTGCAACTGTATAAACACATTATATATTGGTGGAATCTACATCCATTTGCCAATAACGTGGTCAGTTTATTTTCAAAGATAGTTGTATATATACAATATTCTGTCCACTTATATGTGATAGGGGTTTACTGTATCATAGGCAATTTGTTAGAGGAACAACAAGGGTAACCAAAACAAACGAACATTCTAGTCATTTTAATCGCAAAGAAGTTAAGTTTTTGAACTGCATTATCACTGAAGATTTAATGTGGGTTAATAATTCCGAACTTGGGATAAAAACTCCGTCAAAGCAGCCATGAAAACGAGCTGGTTCCCCACCCATGAAAAGATTAAGATGTTACCTTCGGCTGGTAGTCATGTTTGTTGCTTTTGTGGATTCACGAGGATTGATAGTTAGTCATTTCATGTTAAATGGTCAAAACTGTCATTGCCAAGTACAATTCTGAAGTAACTCATAAAAAAGAATAAATGCTGAAGTAAACGCGTCCCAGATTATCAAAGAAAAATGTTTTCTACTTCACGATTACGCACGCTCCCATACCACCGCATCTACAGTGGAGATTATCAACTATTACCCATGACAAAAGTTGTTTTACTCTTCTTATAGCCCAGACCCTACCCCATATGACTTTTATTTGTGTCTAGAACTGATGAAAATGCTTGCTAGGAAGAAATTTGAGACCAGGGCGCCTTTGATACCGGTGGTTACACAGTACCTAATACAGTGGGTCTACGTCATGGTTGATAGTGGGAAAAGTAAAGCTCCTACTAACATGGCAAAAATGCATAGACACAGATGGACAATTTGTTTAAACAGTGTAGAAAGAATTTTGTTAAAAAGTTAAATGGTTTTAGAGAACTAGTCAAAAGTCCAACTACTTTCCGACCGTCCCTCGTACATGTGTACACTATGAATCTGACTTTTTTTCTCAATTTGGTTTCCATGGCAACACAAAATCAACCAAAAAGCATAAAATCACATTTTTGCTTATTTTCAAAGCATAGTTGAAGGGAATATGTAGAGTGAAGTGAGATCTTTTAAGCTACTCTATCATATTATGCCTACACTACAGTTATTCATTCATATTGTAACCATGGTAACAAACACAGGCTGTATTTTGCATTTTTGATAGTAAATGAGCTTAGCAAATTTCTGTTAAAATTATCTGGTAACAGCATGGTTAAGATACAACGTTTCAGCATTGGGAATATAAACTGACGTATTATGTCCCAAATGAAAAAATAAAAACATGCAAAAGGATTCAGATTCCAGGTATCCATGGTAACCAATGTAACATAGAATTAGTAAAAAACTGGAAAACTGACATAGCTAAAGCTGCAAACAAACACATTTAGATAAGCATAAATCATGTACAAACCAGAAAATGTGATCACTAGCATGTTTGATTTTGTTTTTGAATATGGTTTCCATGGCAACACGAATATCACCACAAAGCATGAAATCAGTTTTTCCTCATTTGTAAGCGCAATTTAAGGGAAAATGTTGTGTGGATTGATTTAGATCCAGTTTAGATGCATAACATTATTATATGCCTTCTAAATGGGAAAAAACTTTCATAATTTATTCTAGTTATTTTATTCATCTGGTAACCATGGCAATGTATAAGAACTATATTTTGCATTCTCGCTACTATATAAACTTTCTGATAATCTTTCCCTAACAAAAAAGCTAGGATACAAAGTTTCAGCACAGGCTTTATGAACTGATTCACCATGTTCTGCATAAAATAGTAAAAAGTCAAAAATGTTTCAGATTCATGGTATCCATGGTAACCAAAGTGACATAATTGGTAACTAGACAGCCCTGGCGGTCTGGAAGCGCTCCACAGGCCTGATTATTGTCTTGTTGAATGCAATTTCAAAGGTTCAGGCTGCACAAACAAGCAAGCTGAAAATTTCAAGCAAGTAAGATCTTATGGTCAGTAAAACTCTGTGAAAGTTATTGTATTGATTAATTAATACCAATGGTTGTAAAAGTGAAAATAAAGCCGAAAATGGCAATTTTGTCAATTTCAAGGGCACGTAACTCATGACATAAAGTTCATATCAAGCTGAAAATTATATCAAGGCAAGATCTTATTGTCACCAACATTCTGTACAAGTTTTGTCTTGATAAGTCAATATTTGTAGTTTCAAGAGTGAAAACAAAGTCAAAATAGAGCCAAAATGGCAATTTTGTCAATTTCAAGGGCACATAATTCATGACGTAAAATTCAGACCAAGCTGAAAACTCTACCAAGGTAAGATCTTATAGTCACCAACATTCTGTACAAGTTTTGTGTTCATTGGTCAATATTTGTAGTTGCTAGAGCGAAAACAAAGTCAAAATAAAGCCGAAAATAGCAATTTTGTCAATTTCAAGGGCACATAACTCATGATGTAAAATTCAGATCAAGCTGAAAAATGAACCAAAGTATATTCTTATAGTCACCAACATTCTGTACAAGTTCTGTGTTGATTGGTTAATATTTGTAGTTGCTGAAGTGAAAACAAAGTCAAAATAACGCCGAAAACGGCAATTTTGTCAATTTCAAGGGCACATAACTCATGATGTAAAATTCTGATCAGGCTTTTACCAAGGCAAGATCTTATAGTCACCATCATTCTATGTAAGTTTTGTCTTGATTGGTCAATATTTGTAGTTGCTAGAGTGAAAATAGAGTCAAAATGGCCATTTTTGACATTCAAGGGCAGATAACTCCAGACTTTCTACTTCAATCAGAATTCTTTGAAGGAATCCGAGAGAGGGTCACCCAAGGATCATTCCTGTGAAGTTTGGTTGAAATCCATCCTGTAGATTTTGAGAAGAAGATTTTTAAAGGAAAAGTTTACGGACGGACGCTTGCACGACGGACACAGCGCCATGACAATAGCCCGCTGGCCTGTCGGCCAGTGGAGCTAAAAATGGAAAATTGACATAATTTAAGCAATAAGATCTTAGGTCCTGCATAAACAAACATCTCGTCACAGTTTTGTTAAACAAATTACTAACAGAAATATAGTTTGTTTGCCATGGTTACTAATATCTAAGATATTCTGAGTAACATTAATTTAACTTTAAATAAGACTAGAACTAACACAAAGCAGACAAATACCCCTCACTAGCGCCTTGTCACTGAGAAAGTGCTACAGGTCAAGAGATTCTTTAGTTGGAGCAAGGAAACAAATTTTAAACAAAGTCCAATTGTGACATTGACCTTTGACCTTCGTGACCCAGAAGCAATAGGGCACCTCCTTGGGTTAAGGGCAACAGCTGTGTAAAGTTTCATGATCCTAGGTCAAACGGTTCTCAAGCTAGAGAACAGAAACGAACAAGTCTACGGATGGACAGACGGATGGATGGACGGACGGACAGACAGACATACATGGCAAAATCAGTATACCTTCTCTACTTCTTGGGTCATGGGCAACAACTGTGTGAAGTTTCATGATCCCAGGCCAACCGGTTCCTGCCTTAGAGCACGGAAAACGGATTTAAAACAAAGTCCGAATGTGACTTTGACCTTTGTCCTTGGTAACCCAAAAATCACAGGGCACCTTCTTGGGTCATGGGCAACAACTGTCTAAAGTTTCATGATCCTAGGTCCACTAGTTGTTGACTTAGAACACGGAAATGGACGGACAGAAAGACAGACATGGTGAAACCAATATACCCCCCTCTACTTCGTAGGTGAAAAGAGTATTATAAAGCCTTATGCAACACATGTGCATTGAAAATAGTCGCCTTTATTATAAGGAGATAATTCAGTATAGTTCCTTATTTTTGTTGCCATGGTTACAGCAAAAAGAAACATTTTGAGTTTTTCTTAATTCTCTGTATTTATAAAACAATTGATTACAATTAAGGCGATGTAATTGTGTTTTATACATGTTTTGATTTTGGAGATAATTATATTGGAAAAAGTCGTTTTTGGTTGTTTCCTTGTAAAATCGTTGACAGCTTAATAGCATGATTACCATGGTAACAAGAATTTTAAACATTTTGTCATTTTTCCTTGGTATTTAAAAAGCAAAAATAAGTCAATATAGCAACATATACTTTGTTTATATTCATCTCTGAAGCCATGAGATAAGATGGTTTGAAAATATAATTTTTGCTAGATTGCTGACAGTTCCATGGTTTTGCTGCCATGGTTACGAAAAACAGAGACGTTTTAATTAATTTTGATATTAGCTTTTAAAAGACAAGTGATTGCCATTAAGGCACTATATGCATTGTTCATGTTCACCTTTGTTGTCAGGAGATATGTTGGTATGAAAATGTCATTTTTTTGTAAAAATTGGTGATTGTACCATCATTTGGTTGCCACGGTTACAAGAATTAGATATATTTTGAGTTATCTTATTAATGGCTTTTTAAAAACAACTACTTGCCATTAATTAATCATATGCATTGTTGATATTAAACTTTATTGAAAGAAGAAAATTTGGTTTGAAAATATCATTTTTTTTGTTAAATTGGTGACATTACCATCCTTCGGTTGCCATGATGACGAACAATAGAAGTGTTTTGAATTATTTTATTCTTTTCTGTTAAAATGCATGTGATGACCAATTAGACAGTATATTCATTGTTCATAATCAACTTTGCTGTAAGGAGATATTTCAATTTGAAAATGTCATTTTTTGTCAAATCGGTGATGGTGCTATCATTTGGTTACCATGGTTACAAAAAAATAGAAACATTTTGAGTTAATTTATTCTTGTCTTTTAAAAAACAAGGATTGATCATTTATGCACTATAGGTATTGTTCATATTCATCTTTTCTTTTTATGAGATATTTGTGATTGAAAATGTCATTTTTCTGTAAAATTGGTGACAGCTCCATTTTTGAGTTGCTATGGTTACAAAAAATGGAAACATTTTGAGTTATTTTGTTCTTTGCTTCTTAAAAGCAAGTTCTGGCCATTAATATTCTGTATATATTTTTCATATTCACCTTTGTTCTTTAAAGATTTTTAGGTCTGAAAATGTCATTTTTTGTAAATTTTGTGACGGTTCCATGATTTGGTTGCTATGGTTACAAAAAATAGAAACATTTTCAAAAATTTTATTCTTGATTTTTTGAAAACAAGAGTTTGTTATTTAGAAACCATATGTATTCTTCATATACAAGGATGCTGTTAGAAGATAATTTGGTTTGAAAATGTCAAAAATTTGAAAACTGAAAATTTGATTTCAGTGATGGAACTTCGGTTGCTATGCAACATAATGTAAAAGATATTTTTGATTATTCAATACAAAAACAAATGCACCTAGTGTCATACTTGATAAAATAATAATAGAACAGACAATCTAAACAATTATCATATCTCAAACACAAACCTTAAAAATGTTAATTTCCCAATTTTCATTCAGGGGTTTTCATCCAATCTCCGAAAAATTTTATTTCTTGGTTTCCATGGCAACGGCTGTCAGAAAAAAGGAACTCTCTTGGTTTTGCAAGTTTTTCAACATATCTGATTAAATGAAGGTAAAATGAATGATTTCTGAGAGTAGTCACTATTAACCTTCTGCATGATCCTTAGGGAGAGTGCTAATTAATTCAACACCAATTTGGATTCAATTTGCACCAGAGAAGATGGGAAACGCCAGAAATATTAGCTGGATGTGACAGATCGTTTTAAAATCAACTGATAAAAAGTTATTGACGACAAGCCAAATTTTTTGAAAGTTATTGTATTGGCTGATTCTTTATAAAGATCCTTCGCATTCAGCTAATCCCTATCGTTTTTCTGCCTTTTCTTTTTTAAATCCTTTTCAAATGGGTGAAATATAAGTAGAAGCATTAAAAACAGAAACGAAAGATTTGTGTCACGTGATTCTCCTACCCGAGTATTTAGTCTTGTTATCGTGTGTAGTCTTGATTAATCGTACATCTCAAGATAAATGACATGGCGGAGCATCTCTGTCTATTAGATAGGGATGCTCTGCCAGGTCAATTATCGTGAGCTATATATATGTACAATTTTCCAGACGACTCAAGTTTTAAATAGGAATTGGCTGTAAATCGACACATTGGTCGATAACCCCCCGGTCCCACTGAGCCCGATTTCCGAAATATTCGTAGTGCCTCGGGAGAACGCATTGTCACCGATTTACTACGACTTTGAGGCGACTTTTTTCCGTCCATCCAAAGATGGGGCATATAGACCATTTTGTTCCGTCACCGCAGCTCATCGCTGAGAATATGGAGTATTCGTAGTGCATCGCCGTTATTCGGTGTTCAATAGCCAATTAAACATAGCCAAATAGGCAAAATGTGTTGCCGAATAACCCCGATATACTAACCCGAACAACAACGACTTAGTACGAGGTACACCGATTTTACCACGATTTTTGAAATCGGGAGAAAAATTTGCGCATGTTGAAATTTTTGTCCCGATTTATTTTTGATCCCGATTAGATGCCGACTTTTATCAGGATGAACTACGAGTCTCCCGAAGTAACCCGATTTCCGGCCGATTTCTAAATTTTCGAAATCGGGATCAAATCGGGCTCAGTGGGACCGGGGGGTAAGCTAGACTTTATGTTTCATGTAAAATATCAATTTTGTTATCGACCCAGAATTTCTTCGGGATTTACAAAAGAAGTAAAGATATTTCCGAAACAATGCCATATTTTAACGAATTCACCATTACGTCTAGATATTGAGGCAATATAAGAACATGCTCATTACAGCGTCTGCAGCAACGTTTTAATTTGACCCAGTTGTTTAATGAATAAATAATCCGATGAACAAGAATTGATCAAAGTACACAATTGTGTCAATTACTGAATCAAAGACATTGTGGTAATTTCTTGTGTCTGATTTCTCTTTAAAGACAATGTCAGGGGAGCATTTATATAAATATGTGTGTCAACTGCACACCAAAAGGACTCCCTTATGCTCTTATTTTGTAATCCGTGCTATATCGTCGGTGATGAATAAAAAACTCGTAACTCCAGCTTTTTTAAACCTTTCCCAAGTATCGTCATTAAAGACTTACCAAAATTGGTGTTATTAAAGACATGGTTTGTGTATAATCCTACACAGAAAATATTGAGACAACAGGAAAAAAATGCTGGTTAGCAGCATTTTCTTCTTTTTCATCATTATTTTCCCAAGCATTTTCTATTAGGGACGTCAAAACCAAGTCTCGTTTGGGAAAGGGTTAATCTGCAGTTACGAGCTTTTGGTTTCCCATTAACGATATGTCCACCGCTGACAATGCGTCCTACTTTTGTCTCTCAAAATATACCAAGAGAAACCGAGTTTTCTCTGATGAAATTCGCTCTTTGATATGTTGATGTCGCTTATTCAAATCCGAGTTTTCTCTGACGAAATTCGCTTATTTAAATGAGCGACATCAACATATCAAAGAGCGAATTTCATCAGAGAAAACTCGGATTATACCATTAAATGAGCGAAATCAATATATCAAAGAGCGAATTTCATCAGAGAAAACTCGGATAATACAAAGAGATGTCTTATATAAATGTAAAACGTGTCGCTGAAACGTGACATTTGTTTCTCTTTAAATAAAAGTCAGGTTTCAAACACGAAGTTTTTATTGTTATTGTATCACGTTTCGCTGATTTTCTTTGAAATAGTAAACATCATAAGAAAATCCTCGAATGTTTTAAATTCTTATATTTACTGTTGCCTTGTTCTATATTATGATCTTAACCCCTTCCCAAACAGAAAAATTTTAGGGTGATCTACTTCAAAAATTGCTACAAATGACAAAATGGATGTTATTTAAGATAAGATTTGTGTTAAATATGACTCAGAAAATATTGAGACAAAAGGAGAAACTGCTGTGTATCAGCAGTTTCTTCTTTTGTTTCAATGTTTTCCATAGCATTTTCTATTAGGGACGTCAAAACCAGGTCTTGTTTGGGAAAGGGTTAAAGGGACATTTCATTCCAATTTCAATTTTTTAAAGTATGTCTTGATGCCAAGATTTGTTATTCTAATGAGTATAAATACTATTAGTTTTTTGAAGTTGTTGTCAATAAGCGAGAAACACGCATTTAAAGTTGAGACATAATCGATAAATTGCATATAAATCCGAACTGTTGTCCACAACAATTTGTTCAATTTTAACACAAAAATATAAATTTCTCGTGAACGGCGCAATATTTTGGCTTGAAATTTTCAGAATTTTCATAAGGAAATATGCTCTTTCAGATAAAAATAAAAGTAAAATTTATGACAAAAAATTCTGAAATGTCACTTTAAATGAAATTGAATATGACCTATAAGAGAATTTTGCCGTTTCTTACACTTCTCACCGACGCCTTTTTTTGTTTCGGTTTAATCCGTTTCCAGACGGCAAATTTTTGGACTGTTCAAATTTCAAAGATGATGCACACCAAGTGAATATAATCTTAAATCCTTTGTTTTTTGTGGTAGAAAACTTGTGAGAAATTAAGAAATTGCTTGGCAGAAGCAATATCTTCATTTTCCAAAATGTTTTCCAAAGCATTCATCTTGTAGGGTGTCAAAAAGCGCCAATGTATGGAAATGGGTTAAGCACAAACGCGGTCTGTATGATCAGATTTTAAAACGTAATCGTCGTATTTCGTTAAAAACAACAGGCCAGGAATCGATAGATCTAAAAATAAAAATAATGTTTCCTGTAAATCTATAAATTGCCCTATTAGTTTATACAATATTCATTGCCAGTATTATTGGAGTTCCTTTGTTCAGAGATTAGACATTTTCTAAATGCAAATCTATTTTGTATAGGCCGTTATCCCCTGGGATAGTATCACTCTGTTAATAACAGACCTGCTTTGAATGGGACTAAAGCATGTTGGTTTTTTCCTATGTGAACTATGCCTAGTTTCTTTAGTCTCTACCTACTGTTTGACCCAATGAAATTTTAGTATATTTTAAAATTTCTCCTCTATATTTCGCATAAACGGGCTATTGGCTAGTTTATGTGACGTCTATACATAGTCACGCCAAGTCTCCAATGAACCGCTAGTGAACACTGAGTGAGATAGAATCTGTATAGTAGATTCTACGTGATATAAACTGACACGATTTAAAAACGCAAAACACGTTTTCATTAACCATTCCTTTCCTATTGCCTTGATTGGCACCATATTTTGGGACATGTATGAGAAAATGTATACGCTTCACGCCTCAGTGATTTTGTCGTGTTTCCTGTAAACTATTCGGACATCTGAATCGCCCATCACTAAATGCTCGTCTGTCTCGTGCATTCAGACCACGTGTTAAATCACTAAGATTTTTTGTGTATAAATTGCCACTTTGATTTACTTATTGAAAACATACGAGAACAACGAAAGAAAATTGTGTACAAAATGCTGAGGCTTACTTTGCGAAAAAGGAACCGAGTTTTTTGGCATTTGGTTTGCGGTGTTTCGCAAATGAAGGTAGCTAGACGCTTTAATGTAGCCGAATCGACGGTTCCAAAGTTTATGAGATGTGTAAACGACACGGGAAGATTTACAGAAAACCCAAGTCCCGGTCAGCTGCGTGTAACAACTGTACGTCAACATAACTTTATACGTTAACGTCACCAACGCAACAGATTTGTGACGGCTCAGTCTACAGCAAATCCTATGGTTGATAATCGCGGGCGGCCTATACATCGCGACATGGTGATAAATCGCCTGTGAAAACACGGGGTTCGCTGTCGTCGTCCTGTTCGATTCCAGGCCATTGACTCAACGTGCATTTTGGCATAATCTGACGTGCATTCAGGCATTATTCGTGGCTTTAAACGTCATTACCTGTCCTGTTATGTTAACAATTGTAACATTTGCAATTTTACATGGCTATACATCGGTTTTGCAAGATGTAGGAGATACCATTTGTAAAAGAACTTTTTTGCGTTTTTAAATCGTGTCAGTTTATAAACATTCAATGCGCTGCGCGCATTTTAATGTTTATTTCGCGTAGAATCTACTATACAAACTCTAACTAATACATAGTAGGGAAAAGGAACGTGGCGAGCAATTTCTCCCAGTTTTCTACTATATTCAAAATGATGTCGTATAACATTATTTCATATTCATTGATACGGACATGACTAGATTTTGTCTGACTTTATTCACAGAAATTTGACTTATCCGGTGTCGACTTCACCAGCGTCAGCTATACCTGCCTTAGAACACTTTCAAAAGGTTATTGTCAAACACAATCTGCACACAATTTTGCGTTCAGTCTAAGTTATTCTTTTCGCAAATCCGTTGCGGTTCCATTAATTTATATAAGATATTTTACCCTGGATGGTATAATTAAAGTGACATTTCACAATCATTTTTACATAAATTATATGTTTATTCTATCTGAAAGAGCATCTTTTCTTATGAAAATTCTGCAAATTTCAAGTCAAGATGTTGAACCGTTTACGAGAAATATGTATTTTTGTGCTAAAATTAAACAAATTGTTGTGGAGAACAGTTCAGATTTATATAGAATTTGTCATTTCTGTATCAACTTTAAAGGCGTATTTTCGCTTATAAATAACAACTTCAAAACACTGATAGCATTTCTACTCATTGGAATAAACAATCTTTGCATCAAGACATAGTTTTTAAAAGATGAAATAAATGTGAAATGTCACTTTAAGAATAATGATACACAGTTTAACCATTTCGAAAACAATGAGAGAATCGACGTGTCTAATCAAGTAATACATTTGTCTTTTCCCTCTGAATTTTCTTATTCTGTGATGCTAAAAGTAAAAGTATTTTGTCAGTTTCAACTCGATTTCATTTTGACTGGATTTTTGAAGATAAAGATAAAATGCTGTGTAAACCATACTCTCATTCACCATGTAACATTAAATAATGTAATCTCATAAATTCTGATTAACTTTTACTACAGGCATTTCTAGAAAGGGTTGATTTATAGCGACCAATTTTAATCCATCGCCGGGCCTTATTACCAGAGAATAAAATGCATGGCATCGATTTTGTGTGGACAAATCGAAGTTCTGCTTTATAACGTAGCTTGTAACGCTGTTTAATGGGACCGGCTCTACTGGTCGATATACAAAATGCTTAGTAAAGCAGTTTGAGTGTTTTGTTAAGGAATGAATTCAACAACTACGAAACTACAAATAATATTCCATTATAACAGGCCCAAGGTAGCAGACAAGGAAAGGCTCATATCTAACGACGACCTTCCTCCTATTATTCTTTATATCTAATGTTTATATATATAAAATAACATTTGCAGACCATGAGGGAAAGATGTTTAAGCTGCAGTTACGAGGTTTAGTTGAAAAGCAGCGATATGTGCATTGGTCAATTGTATAAATCATAAGAAATCGCAGTTTTGTTTAATGATGTGGCTTGTTTAATTTAAAGTGACATTTCAGAATTTTTTGTCATAATTTTTACTTTTATTTTTATCTGAAAGAGCATATTTCCTTATGAAAATTCTTAAAATTTCAAGCCAAAATATTGCGCCGTTTACGAGAAATTTATATTGTTGTGTTAAAATTGAACAAATTGTTGTGGAGAACAGTTCGGATTTATATGCAATTTATCGATTATGTCTTAACTTTAAATGCGTGTTTCTCGCTTATTGGCAACAACTTAAAAAACTAATAGTATTTATACTCATTAGAATAACCAATCTTGGCATTAAGACATACTTTAAGAAATTGAAATTGGAATGAAATGTCCCTTTAACCGGCTCTGATCGATTGGCAAATTGCTTAGCATTTTTGTGTATTTGTTTAGGAATGCATACCATAAATAGATGCAGTTTTCTATATTTTGGAAAGGACATCGTTGTCCCACCCACAAATGTGAGAAAATAGTTAATTGGTGTATATAAACAGAATATATCGTAACAGCGAAAAAAGCTTGACAAATAAAAAGGAAGATCGTTGACAGAATGGAAGAAGTGCTTATAATATTTTTTGTTTGTTTTTCGAATTGCTCTGGAAAAAAAACATTTTTATATCTATTATTCTCTACCGTATCACAATTTGCCATATTATTCGTTTCAATTTAAGACCAGTTTAAGGAATTCTTCGGATGTACTTGGACTCGGAAAATACGGTGGTGCATACTGTAATGATATATTAGTGTTTTTTTTTTGTCATAATTATATTACAGTAATCTGGTATCTAAAAATGTCTTCTCCTATATTATTAGAAAAGACAGCTTATAATCTAGGAAACATATTTATTTCCATTTATTCTAGATAAGCTTCATATCCTATTAGCGTCTTGTTTTGGCTTCCTATTTTGGTACTCTTTACAGAAGAATATTATGACGTCTTAGGGTGGCACATGACAATTGCGTTTTCGCATGGAAATCTAACATTAGTGCCATAAAGTTAAGCAGCTTGTGTAAAGTTGAATTCAACCTTGGATTTCTTCTTATTATTTGTTGTTGTTGGTTTTTTTCAAAAGATCATAGATATCTGTCTAATTATCCTTTCATGTCATCACAAGCCTGGCGTCATTTCGCGATTTTTAGGTAATTTCCCGATTGTTATTATTAGTACGGAACGAACAAGGCGATTTTGATATTTGCTATTTTTGAAAATAGAACTAGGCAATTATCGGTTTGAGTAAAACTATTATGTGCTCCACGTTGTTTCAGGATAAGTATGGGGATGTCAGAACAAGGCATCGCTTATCAAAGTGTTATATCCAACTAATGTTACGCATGCTACATAATCTTTTAAAACACAATAACATAAACAAATGCATCTATAATTTTGAATGTTGATTCCCTACCTTTAGATGTCGCGGCGTGACCTCACGTGACAACGTCAATCTCTGACTTTGTCCGATCTCGTCTGCTTCAACCGGATACAGAACCTCCCCAATAATGGCGTCTCGCGAGTACCTGTCGAAACTTAACAGAACAAAATGGAGGATAATCCCTTGTAGCTGGTTCATCTGTATCCCGTAGAACGTGAAAGTCTCGTCATAAATCGGGTTTAGAGTCTTACGCATCACTCGTGTCTTACATTTATGTTTCTTTTCCGGGAGAAGCTGTAGTTTCACGTACGGATCGCATCCTCCCAGACTTGGGTCCCGAGGCGGTAGATCTTTTACACTCAGGATGTTAACCAATAGTGCAGCTTTTTCTTGGTCGTACTCAACAGCGAAATTCAACGATCCAAGATATTTCGGTGGGTGTTTGTCTATGAATTCTATGACATCTTTTTGTTCTTTTATTCGCTTATCCTCGTCCTTTTCCGGTGTTTCGCCTCCTTTCTCGCTCTCAAAATGGACTTCCGTTTTACCGAGATGATGCGGAGAATCCATTGTATCGGGTCTCACGGAAAAGCTCCCGGGCGATAGCTTTTCTCCCGGACCAGTCGGGTGTTCCGGCGGAGTGATCGGACTTGTTGATTTGCTTGTTTTCATGACGTAGCTACCACGTTGGTGGTTCTTTTTTGCGGGCGTGCTTTCTTTGAGACCCTTCTTGATGGCTGATGAGAGCCTGTATTGCGAGTTTTGCATCACACGACGTCTGTAACACTTGTATGCGACGGCCGTGATCAGCATCAGAGAGACCATGATGATGGCACATATTGCTACGATTGTTAAGGTACCCACTGAAATGATACAAATGAAACACATTGATAAAAATATCGATAACGACGCTTTTCAACAAACACATCGTAACTGCAGCTTGTTTCCAGCTGTAGTTACTAGGTATTTGTTGGACAGCGACACCATGACACCATTTTAAAGGATGAGTGTCAATAAGGCCCTTTCCGTGACCAAGCCCATTTTTCTCCATTTTTCGCCACACAAGACCACTAACATATTGCCCTTATGTAGGCGGAGTATCAACTTGAACAGAGCCTTGGTATGGAATATATATCAAATAAAAGTGGGTGGGGTAAGTCACCCACCATGTCATTAGATGATAATCAATTTCTAATACAGTTTTACTAACAATTTATATCTTGAAAACTGGTGATGCAGTGAAATATATGTGTCATACACTTTGAATACATGTTGTTGTTGATTCCATTGGATGCCATGTACAGAAGAAAAGGGTCATTAAACATGTTTATGAATTTTGAGGATTTTTTGATGGACTAACTTTACAAAAAACACAACAGGCTTTTATTTCTCATTTCATTTGATGTATCTTTCTGGTGGTGATGAAGATATATGACCATAATTTGTAATATGGAAATTTTCAAATGGTTTTTGTATATTCTGGATTACTTGCCCTTGATTTCTTGATAGAAATGCCAAAAAATATAACAAGAACTATTTTGTCTCTGAGCCAAACATTTTTTGTCCCAGGAAAAGTTGAGGGATTTTAAGTTTTGTCACAAACATACTTCAAAAATGCGAATTGTTAAAAAGTAAAGAATCTCGGGGAAAAAACGAACGAACGCAAGAAAAGACATCACGTTTGTACCCAAAAGCTGTGAGCCTACAGTGAAAGGTGAATAAGTCTGTGCGTGATAGGTTTAGGGATTGAATGACCAAAATAGAGCCTGCTAAATTAGGATTGGCAAGTTCTATTAGCTGTCTCATTTATCTCTGGCTAAATTATTGGTGGAGTCATTAACCATAATGAGAGAGGGTGGCTTCCTTTTAACCCATTATCAGACGGCAACATTTAGACTGTTCCAATTTGAAAGGTGTTGCAGACGACAATTTAAACTGAATGAAATTTTACAATTTTTTATCTCTTTGTGTAGAAAATAGTGTGGAAATGAAGAAATTGCTTGTCACAAGTAATTTCTTCATTTACCACAATGTTTTCCAAAGCCGTTATCTTGCAGGGAGTCAAAAAGAGTAATTATGTGGTAATGGCTTAACCATAATGGAAGAGGATGGCTTCCTTCTAACAGATAAGGCAAATAACGAATCGTTAGGACATTTTACCATTTCCATAGATTTATCAACCCGTTAGCAAAATAAAAGGCTATTGCGTACACGCCGCAAAAACTTAAAAAAAATAAGGAACCCTAAAGGCAAAAAGAAACTGTTGTTCGTTGTGTTGTCTTGGAAATGAGTCAATAATGCATACGTACATAAATATGGTAGACACTCGAATACCCTTCAACGTTGGAGAGTATTCCACTGAAGATGAGCATGTACTCATGAGTATGTACTTACGTTTTTTCGAGAAACCAAGGCCTGGTATGACTAGACAAGTAAAGAATATTTCTACACCTTATAAAGTTAAAGTTTCTATTTAAAGTCTATTTTCACTTGCGTGTTCAACCGACTTTACACTTTAACCCACGATCACTGAGTCTCAAGTCGGCTGTTAACAGTCGGCGCCTTCGGCAGCCACAGCTCTATGGCTTTGAACTCTCCCGTGTACCCATTTATACACATGGATGAAGAGGAGCAACGTGGGGTAAGTTTTTTGCTCAGAAATATTCCCGTGGCGCTGGCGGGATTTGAACCCAGGATCCCTCAATCCCAAAGCCCGCGTCTTACCATTAGATCACGGCGCCCCACATCTTATCACATTTCATTTCAAGTTAGTTGTGACTATATAAGAATATTTCTACGCATTATCACGTTCGAGCTAGTTGTGAATCGATGGTGCCAAAAGTAGCTATTTTAGACCTCTCACCTACGTTTTTGACTCGGAAGATTCACGAGTCATTAATACACGTGGGTAGTGCATAAAAATAACATTTGAGCAAGGATCTGGAAAAGGGGCGCTTATAGCATTTCAGAAAACTGAGTTTCCAGACCGGTCTGGATTCAAATACAGTCAAATAGAGAAAGCTGATGCTATCTTTAAAGATACATATTTACTGTTACTTACTTATTTTCGGGGTAATTTGCTTTAAAAATAACTGTGTATAATAAAAATATGGCCTTTAAATTTTCTCTGTGCAAAATTGCAGCTCTGTCTGGTCTGTATTGGCTTAGATTACGACGGATTTAAACCCAATATCACGTCATTTCGTAAACACTATCAA
This sequence comes from Fragum sueziense, assembly GCA_963680895.1. Lineage (NCBI taxonomy): Eukaryota > Metazoa > Mollusca > Bivalvia > Cardiida > Cardiidae > Fragum > Fragum sueziense. The sequence goes on along the minus strand of OY804598.1, from coordinate 19,800,839 downwards.
CCCACTTTGAATATTTTACATACTTTTACACCACTGCATGATTATCGATTTATGTCATTTACTGTATGAATCTTGTATTCTATCTTATTAAGTCTATAAACGGTGCGACTACATGCTAAAAACCAACTTCTGTGGATCATTAGGGATTTAGGCCTGTGGATACTAATGTCCCTTTAAATTACTATAGGCCAAGAAGAAGCTATTAAAGAACACCATGGATCCAGATCAGACTGTGCGTATGCACAGGCTGATCGGAATTCATGTTGTTCTAAAATGATGATTTGTGACCGGCCATGCTAAAACTGACCTTATGTGAAGTCCGTGAAATCAAACTTCCAGAAATAAACAGAAATTAACCAATTGTTGTATATGGAAACTGTAGTGAGATAGGGAAAACATTTTAGATTCAGGAAATAATCTAAGAGCGAACATTTTCGATCCTAGTCAGCCTTTGCAGTCCGCGCTGACTAAAATTGATACTTTTATAACTTCTCATAACGCTCCTTTTAAACTGACGGGTCACAATTCTCAGAAGTAATCTTTTCATTTTCCATGATGTTTTCCAGTGTCTTAAGCTTGTGAAGGAATCAAAAGGTGTGTTAAAGGGTTTAGATACTAAAGCAAGTCGTAGTGTTAGTATGTGGGGAACTGTAAAATCTAGCAAATTGTCCACACAGCTAATTCACTTATTGACTGCCTTTTTTGTTGAGTAAATGTCATTTTGTGTGATCTTTATCTCTCTGGTTTCATTTTTAGATAGAAATCTTTTTCTTATTTTGTCATTGATCATATTCTTTGAAAGAGCGTGGAAGCTACATTTAATTTTTTTTTTCATTCAGTGGCTTGAACATTTCATGAACCAGAAAAAAATCAACATTACCTTTGAGAAAATAGAAATCACGTTAATTGATCATCAGAAAATTTTGTGTATTCATCTTGTATTGAAGTGTAAGAATAAATTTAAGAATAATGTACAGAAGTTTCATGGACTGCAGTAGCGGTATTTGGGTTTCGCGGACAATAATTGAATTGTAGCAAAGTCAAATCCTAAATTTATGTATCATGTCCGGTTTCAGATACAACAGTTCATATCTATAAGCACCACCGGTTACAAACTAAGTTGATTAAAATTAAAGAAAATGATAAAAAGCAAATAATGCACCTCCATATTATAACAATGATATTTAGTGGTTGGTGAAAAAGTATTGTAATTGCAGTCAATTTACATGCACTTACCGTATTTGTGCAATGACCCCTCGGCGTAATTCCAAGTAGGCGATGTCTAAATTACCAAGCACTCGAGACGTGTCAATATGAAACCAGGATTATCATTCAATATGCAATCTTGACCCTTCCTTTAAATTGTCTTGCTATTGACGTCCGGAATGGAATAGTTTTGGAAAAAATGATACAAAAGAAGAAAATTCTGATTATCAGCGTTTTCTCCCTTTGCTTCAGTATTTTTAATGCTTTTATTGTATTTTACCCCATCTATATTACCAAAAACAGCAGCCATTATCAGTCGGCAGAATTTTGAACTATTCCAGTTATGAAGGTGTCGCACACGACAATTTCGAGCTGATGAAGTTTTGAACAAATTTCCAATTTGGGTTAGAAAACATTGTGGAAAATGAAAAAAATGCTTGTCACAAGCAATTTCTCCATTTTCTACAATGTTTTCCAATGCCTTTTCTTGTGAGGGAGTCAAGAGGCATCGCTTTGAGGTAATGGGTTAAGTACGAATATCAGACTGTTTAAATATTTACCGAGAAAATTAATCATAATATCAGAGACAGAATCAATTACGCTTTGACATGCAAAATGGCGTCTTATTCTGTTGAATTTCCGCATATCCTTCCTGGATGGTTAATAAGCAATTTCATTGTTGTTGCTGTTGTTGTTGCTGTTCAATTTTACAGAGACGAGAAATGTCATGTAAGAGTCTTCTTTTTTTAGAAGTGCTCCTAGCGTGGAAGCCGGTGGTGCTCTATAATAAAGCAGTGCCTTTTTTGACAAAATTGTTACGTCAAATTTTACCATTTGACTATTTAATTATGTCTAACATCAATCTTACAGCACAAACTATCTTATAGCATATTACCTAATAAATTGTATCTTATATTCTTGGAGAAAATGCTAATTACCAATATTGTTTCATATGCTAGACTGATACGTTAACAATTGATAAAACACGTGAGCACTAGCAGTTATTCGTATTTTTTGTTTTCTATAAATGCTTTTAACTTTCGTTGTCTAAAGAAAAGGTTACCAGCAAACTAGAAATATACATTAGAGGAAAGAGGCGGAATAAATTTCCGTTCTGCACGCAATATGGTAATTGTCTTCTAGAAAAGAGAGGAATAATATTTCTATATTATTCATAGACTAGAATAGAAATATCAATGCAAAGTACTATATACCATGTAATAGTTAGATAGTGTATACGCACTATCGCTTTTCATGCACATTGAATTTTCCTGTTCATTTGTAAAAAGAAAAGGGCAAAGAGAAAATACAAAGAGCGTTTGCGTTTATCGATGCATTATAGGAGCTATCCATTTATAGATTCGTCATGGACTGAATGATGCTTTTGAGTTTGGAATTCCAATTACGATGTGAGACTTTTAAAATGTCGCATTGTCCGAAAAGATAAGAAAAAATATCTCAGAGCAAGGTTGGTGGATAAAGGTGATATAAGACTTGTCAGAATAAAACAAACCGCTGCTCTTCAACAAAACCTCGTATCTATATTGTATATATGTTAGATCTATACTGAATGAAACATAAAACGTTAAGCTCTTTATCAGAACATTATCTAAACATAATTGAAAGAAAACCAAGTAAAGAAGTAAATATAGGCTAAATCAAATGAACCCATATTCAAGCAGTGCTGCCTTTTGACCCCATGAAAGATAGGGGTTTTGGAAAACATTGAAGTAAATAATGACATTGCTTGTGACAAGCAATTTCTATATTTCCAACGACGTTTTTCACCACAAAATACCAACAAATGTGAAATTCCATGGACTTGCTATTGTCGTCTTAAAGATATTATAATTCGAAGCAGTCTTATCAAAATGTTACCGTCTGGTAATGGGTTAATTGGATGTTAAAAGATAACATAGCGCTGCTTTTCATCGATAATCTCGTAACTGCAGCTTAAACCAAGCTGCAGTTACGAGATTTTCGTTTAAAAGCGCCGATAGACTGTTGTGGTGTTTTTATATGATTAGAGGCAATTCTTCACCGCCCACACTGAAGCTCTATATGTCATGTCTTAGAACAGAAATTGGATACTCTGTCAGGACTAAATCGATTTCTGCTGGAAATAAAATCAACGCAGGGTGGGGGGAATATTTTTGTGACGACTTCATAATATGTAAATCAGCAGCTGGACTTGAAATAGAGTTGGACAGTCGTTTTAACCCTTTCCCAAACAACAGAATATTAGGGGGGTCCACTTCAAAAACTGCCACAAATGACAAATTGAAGTAATTTATAGGCATGTCCCACCTAACCGAACATTCGTAGCGAATTCGTACCGAATGGCAAGTGCGAAATTCGCATTGTTCGTTGTCATTTTATTCGGTGAACTTTGGATTTTCAACGATTGTGTACCGACCATACAACGAACACGTAACGAACTTGTAGCGAATGTGTCGAACAGCCAACGATGTTTCTCCGAAATATACCCCAATTCGTTCCCAAACATCAACGAACCCCTACCGTTTGAGCAACGAATATAACGTCATATTCGGAATGGCATCGTCAGGATCGGTGTGTTTCGTTAGGGGTTCGTTTACCTGTTCGGACAGATCGGTAAAGAAACGCACCTTCATCGGAATGCAAACGCTAGTCCTTCGGTGAGATCATAACGAACATACCGAACAGGAATTCGTCTGCGAATTATTACCGACATCAAAACGAAAGTAACGAATGCCAGACGCAAGCCTACCGAACCCTCTGCGAACGCTTACCGAACTCATTCCGAAATTTTGATTCGCTGCATTCGTTGAAAAATTTTGTGCATGCTCAAAAACTTTTTGAGGCGTCTGCGAACACCGCGTAATGTCGACGAAAAGCACCGAATGGCACCGTAAACATACCGAACACAAACCGTTTGTAGAACGAACCTTCAACGAATACACCGAATTAAGTTCGGTACGCATTCGGTGTAAACATTCGGTAAGGTGGGACAGGCCTATTATCAGCAGTTTCTTCTTTTGTTTCAATGTTTTCCCAAGTCTTTTCTATTAGGAACGTCAAAACCAGGTCTTGTTTGGGAAAGGGTTAAGGAAGTCACAGTGGTGGTCATATTACATCGAAATACACGAAGTCCGACAAATTTGATTTTTTTAAAATTCAGACAAAAGTAATATTTGTGACCCATCAAGCGAAAAAGCACCTTAAGGACAGATCCTCCATTTATTTCCTACGGTAAGCTTTTTTTATTTTTTTTTTGTACTGATGTTTAAATATATGAGAAGTAAAAAAAACACTTAAAAACTATAGGTCACCAAGCGAATTAAAAAGTTATTGGATTTTCAAGGGAGACTACTCTTGTCTAAAATTGCAAAAATTAGGTGTCACTTAAATAACCACAAAAAAGGTGTTCGAAATGACAAGGATTACATAAATACGTCTTAATTGTGTTCAATATGTTTTATTCCGTCTACATGAGTATCAATGTGGGAAAATTTAGTGATGATTTTGAAAGTTTTAGTAAAGCATTCTTTTCAAAAGTAGCTGAAATTGCTCTGTTTTCGCAACGTTTCTGATAATAAAAAATGTTCCAGCGGTAAGATTTTTTTTCTTTTTTGGTACAGACATAGTGCTTGGTCATACCTACAAAAACAAAAAAAAAAAAAGAAAAATATATCAAACCAAGCGTTTTTCTTAGTTATAAGTAAAATTTGGTTTACTTTTTGCAGCTCTGTCCGAAATTGTTTCACTACTTTTATCCATTTCTTTCCTTATTACCAGCTTTAGATAACAAGAAGTGTCATCTTTTGTATCCATCTTTAGCGGACTAGCCCATAAAGACACCACTTTGCTTTGGTTGCTCAGTTTCCTATCGCTAACGCCACATGTTGAATGCGTAACAGAAAGCGAAATGTACCATCCGAGTACTATTGCACTTTAATTGACCAAACGAAGAAAATTGAAATAACCGAAAAGGGTCTTGTCATTTATCAACCAAACATTAACTAAATGTAAAAAGTATATTTGCTGAAAAGGACAATTACTGAAACAGCTTTATTTCGTTATTTAGGATATGCGCTGTAAGTTGCGCAGTAACAACTGGAGGATCTGTCCTTAAAGGAAGATTGAAAAATATCGACCCTGGTCATTCTGTGCAGTCCGCGCAGCCAGACTAGGGCCTACATTTTTTCACTTTTATGTTATTTTCTTAATCAGGAATGTTTTTCCTATCTTACAATACGTTCATTTTTCGCATACAGTATCTGGTTGACCTGTGCTGAGTCTGACAAGTTTGTCAAAATTTGGATTTTTTGAGTTCGGATATGGTCCCTTTTAGCGTGACGGGTTACATTTATGATAATATGTTATATAATATAATATATTTCCATGTTATCTGAAGAGAAAGCTTTAAAATACACTGAGGAAATTTTAATGCTTTAAGAACACACAGGAACATTCGGGTCATCACGTGACGCAACAACTGCAGAAAATCTTGAATAATTCTGTTAAAAACAAGACCGATTTGAAAACGATGTGAAAAAGAGATAGTGAAACACGCGATTTTTCAGCTGATACAAAATCTTTTGACGATCAAGTAACATTGTACTTTGTCTTAAAAAAAGACTTTTTTGTCGACTTACACATCTAGAAAATCCGTGATATATTTCCGTCTTCGTTGCTTTGTATTGTTTTCGAATCGGTTGCGTATTAGATCTAATAGAAATATTAACGCGCACTAATAGAATTATTGACGATTGTCTGAAATTGTTGTTTCACGTGATTCCCCGTCTCTAATTTAGAGTATAGCTGACAGAAAAGGCTACAGTTTAATATTCAGTGACATTCAAAATATAAAGAAACAAAAATTGTAATTTATTTACCATGATGTGGTTGGGTAGCCAATGATATCCTTGCTGTGTCGCTCTCGTCCAAACCCATTATTTATTTATGTACAAAACGTCAACAAATGATGATTTATTTCCAGCGATAAACGCAACAAAATGTAATATTAGTCCAGTTAAAATCAAGTTTATAAGAATATTTATCACATTTTCACAAATAAAATCCGTTTAAGCTTCCATTTGTTTACCAGTAATTGATCAGAGAAACCACAAAAATACTGCCTTATGGTGAACAATTTCTCGCCAAGCCTTTCAACATTAACGTCACAGAAATATCTATGTATGAACAAGGAAATTTAATGGCCGCGCGTCGTTTGAATTATTCCCAACTGTTGCTGATAGCGGTTTTCTAGGAGAAAAGCTTTTATCGATCCTGATTCGGAATCCAAGCGTCTAGGAGATGGAATTGACGATTGAGTTTCAGAACGCAATCGATTATATTGCCTATGCGTGTTTAAACTGTCGTAACTTCAGCTCTTACGAGTTGTAAATACGACAGTTTAAACGCGCATAGACTATTCATAGATCCCGCCTGAATCGATGGAATTTCTATAATGGAACTGTCCAAATACGGTGATATGAACGTGTACACGGATCGACGATTTAGCCTTTTACAGAAATTTAATGTAAGACTGGTTATAATCAAAAGAAGCTGCAGAGGACGAATTGCTTCTTTTCCCCAAACATTTTGATCTTATATTAACATGATAATATCATTTGTTTTGTGTTTACGTAAGATTGTTGTTTTACCGCTTATGTTGTTGTTATTGTTGTTGATGTTGATACTATTCTTCCTCTTCTTCTTTTCCAAATGCCAAAAGGATTTAGTTTTTCTGACGTCATAATTAGGAAGCTGCAGCAGAAGATAAAACGGATGGCGATTTGCATAGGATTAGTGTAATAAACAGTACAAAAATACTTAGGTTAAAGTAGATATCGCTGGTTATCACGATTTTCCTCTTTTGCGTCGGTTTTTGCAAACATTTCCTCCAAGGGATGTATCATACAGATATTTATTTAAGGAAGGGCTAAACGGGCATTGACTATTTTTAGATGCAGCTTGAATCGAATGGATTTCTAGTAATGGAACTGTCCAAATAGTGATATGTAGACGTATATTCGATTAGGTATTGGAAGATCTGAGAAGATGAATGACCGCAGGATATTTTCTTATTGGGTTTGTTTTTCTTCTGCGGGTTGATACACTGTCTGTTCTAGGTTATTGGATTGATCATATATTATGTACAATATTCCAACCGTATTATAGGTTGATCCTTCCACGTATGATTTAACAAAAACCTCGTAACTGCAGCTTAAAACAAACTGTAGTTACAAGGTTTTTGTTGAAAAGCGACATTTTACTAAAAGCTTGGTCACACAGAAATCTCCGCTTTCACATCGCGTCAAAACATGCTTACCTTTCTCCAAACAAGACCTTGTTTTAACGCCCATAAAAGAAAAGGTTTGAAAAACATTGAGACAAAAAAAGAAATTGCTGAATATCAGCAATTTCTCCTTTAACCTCAATATTTTTATAAGCTATAATTTGCACGGATTCCATTTGTGTTAACAACAGTTTTGTTTGCTGCATCAGCTTTTAGGTAGGATCGGTCTAAATTCGTGTCTTAATGAGTTAACCGATATTTTTCTGGACGTGCTCCGGCAATGGATAGGCTCTAAAATTAGTGTGTCTTGCCGTGTATTTAGACGCAAATACAAAATCTTTGTCAACTCGAAGTCGAGAGAAATGTTTGTAAAACGCACTGTTTAGAGTAGCCAGGAAAAGGATTTTTTAATTCTCATTTAGTTACTGCTCCCTTTTTCCAGTGGGTTTCATTTTGCAATATCCCAATCCCCCCCCCCCCAAAAAAACCTGAATATACTTGATAATTACTATTAATTAAGGAAGCCAATAATTCATAAAGCATTCTTTGCCTATTTTGTTCTGTATCTATAGTAAAATATACTGACGTCCAAAAGAAACGCCTCATTCCTAACAAATGTCCAATTCTTCAGTAAATCTGATTTGAAATTACAAATACTTATTTCCATCTGTAAAATTGAGTATCTATTGTTGAAAAATGATAATAAAGAAATTATCAAATTGTTACAGTATAGAAAAAACGGCACATTTAAAAAGAGCGGTATCAGAATTTCCATTTGAAAATCAGTAGCGCGTGGTTCAAACTTTAATTGCGACGACAAAAGATGCCATAAAACGCCTTATTTGGTGACCACAGTTAGTGAATACTAAACCAGACGTCGATTTCAACGTTTCAAACCTGAAATACATATGACGTTAACGTAAGACAGCTTCTTGTATAACATACGTTACATAAGATCTATCTGACCGGCCGATTGGCAAATGTTTCTGTAACTCTTACTCGTCGACCAAGATGCCTAATCATGCAATGCAAGACGTCCAAATGTCAGGCGGCTTGTTCTTGATTTTCCCGTATTCGAAAATAGCTAATCTACGAGCTCTATTTTCCAAGCAATGTGTCTATTTCAAACGTTACTTGCAACAACAACAGTTGCCAGAAAAACACTTATTTGGCCACCACATTTACCGATTATTCGACAGAAAGTCGATCCCAACGTCACAAACCTGAAACGTTCATGACGTTAACGTGGAGAATTATTTTGCTTTATAGGCGTTACGTGAGGTCTAGTTAAGCGTGGCCGATCAATAAACGTTTGCAGAATTCTAATGCGTCGATCAAGACACCGAATCGAGAAACACAATATGTTAAACTGTCTTGCGACTTGTTTGTGCATTCGTCGCATTCAAAAATGGCTATTTTACGAGCTCCTTTTTCAGATTTTAGTCTTGGAATCCTTCAATTCGGATGTTTCATAACAAAATCTTTGAATTAGTGGTTGCCTATCCACTAACACATCTTACTGTGTAAAATGTGACCAATTTCATCACGTAATGTACATACACGAAGCGCACGTAGAAAATGTGACCAGTCACCGGAAATGGACATGTTAATGGATAGAAACGCATATTTTTTCATTTGCCGTATTTGTCAGTCAAAATAATAATAAGCAGTAAACATTTCACTAACATTGTAATAGACATAAGGAAAATAACGACAAATTTCTTTGGGGCGGTTTTTTGGACGTCAGTTTAGGTACAAAACTATGAAGCAGAGGGCAGTGAAGTAAAATGCCACGGGTTCGTTGTACGTGATGGATCTGTAAAAGAGTTATTGACGGGCAAACAAATTTCAATCGCGTGTTTTTAAAGTGGCATTTCACAGATATTTTTTCATGAATTTTATTTTTATCTTTATATATCTGAAAGAGCATACATTTCAGGTCCGTAAGGAGCAATTTTATATTGGGTGGGCTAAAGCCCTTGTGTCTGAATAATGGGGGGTTAGTATGGATTTTCCTTAGTTTTTCAGAGTAAAATAAGGAAAATTCAGCGTTTTTGGCTAACTTGGAGCGGGGGGGGGCTAAGCCCCCTCTATCTCCCCTGTTCCTACGGGCCTGCATTTTAAGCCAAAATACTGTACCGTTTACGAGAAATATATAGGCCTATTTTTGTGCTAGAATTTAACACATTGGTGTCCACAGCAGATTTATATGGAATTTGTCATTTCTGTCTCAAGTTTAAATGCGTATTTTTCGCTTGTTAACAACAACTTTAAAAAGCTGATAGCATTTGAATTTGAATTTACATTTGAATAACCAATCTTTGCATTAAGATATACTTTAGAATAATGAAATTGGAATGCTACGTCCCTTTAAAACATCCACCACATCCATAAAATCTCTGTCATTTTCTGTCTTCTCTACTCGAAATCAGTATCCAATCCACCATATGACACCCCACCCCCATTTCAATTTGTACGAGAGAATAGAAGACCTTCACCCTTTCCTTATGACAGAATACACGGTTAGTCAAATCGGAACCCTGCTTGAGATGACAAAATTGATATTGATCAATAGATCGAATTTGTGCAAAGGATAGGTCAGAAAATATTGAGACAAAAGTAGAAAATGCTGATTATCAGCATTTATTGTTTATCAGCATTTTCTTCTTTTGTCTCAATATTTTTCCAAACCTATCCGGTAGGGGACGTCAAAACCAGGTCTTGTTTGTGAAGGGGTTAATACAAAATTATTTTGTTCAGACTAATCTCCCTTTTCTGCTGCTTTACATGCCATGGGTAATAACTCCACCTTGTTCCTTACTAAATAAACACAGATGGGTTAGTTCTCTTTGATTACGAAAAGAAAAAAATGCGAGTTGGTGTCAAAGATGTTCTCTATAGTTAGCACGCTCAGATCGTATTCTGCAAGCTTTTCCGGAAGAAGGGACGTAGCCTTAATTGTAAACGGATCTTTGCATTTCGTCTTTCTTAATCAAGTCTGTATCCAATCTTGCCTACCCGCACTTTCTTTATATAGTACCATTTATGGAAAATTGAATCTTGACAGATAGAGAAAAATTGGTACGAATGGTACGAACACTTTGTTTCCTTACATTTCGGCCATAGAGAATGCAACACACAACTTCTGATTGCCCACTCCTATGTTATTCTCATATCTGAAATATTATGACATATGAACCTTAAAGGGACATTTCATTCCGATTTCAATTTTTTAAAGTATGTCTTGATGCCAAGATTGGTTATTCTAATGAGTATAAATACTATTAGTTTTTAGAGAGCGTAGTCTCTCTATTAGCAGCCAGAGGCCACAAGCCAATATTTTGCAAACCGAACAACAGAAATAGTTCCTTCCAATAAAGACAAAATAGATCTAAACAACAATTGGAATAGTCTACAACCATACATGTTATTATTTAAAAATATATGACTTGTATGATCTATGCAAAAAATTCTAGTAAACAAGTCTAATTAAATAGAAAAAAGATCAGTGTAGTAATTTGTCATTTACAATTGGGTCATGCAGGTCATTCAGTCAAGTCATGTAACCTAAATTTTGGACAATGCAAACAGTCTAAAAATAGAATCACATTCCACAGACAGATTCTAGTGCATAGTGAGTGTCTATCTGGGTAATGTGTAGTAAAGCCATAGTGTAGTAAAGCCGTAGTATGTTATGCCGTGGATAAAAGGGTCATTAGAGCAAATTTCCTTATGAACTCAACTTCTCATACATTTATGAATGGGTTGATTTGAATTTCCCTTTCCCAATGAAACGTGTATCCAAGAGAAAGTTTTGAAAACATTGAGGCACTTTCTCCTTTTGCATCAATATTTTCTGAACAATATTATGCACAATTCTAAACTTTAAAAATATTTTGTCATTTGCATCAGCTTTTGAAGTGGACCACTTAAAAAATTGTTGTTCGGAAATTTTTTGTTGTATGGTGACACTATGCTGCATCACAGAAAAAGAGGCTTCAATTATGTTGTCAATAGTTAATACATTCCTCCATTCATGGTTGAATGCATAGCCAAAAGTGCTGAACTCTCCTTATTTTACAATGAAAATTTAGGGAAAATCCAATTTAGCCCCCCCCCCCCGCAATAATTCAGACACATGGGCTTCAACAATATGAAATTGCTTCCTACGGGCCTGACACAACTCCACTTATATTCGATGGTGGTTTTGCATGACGATCACACAGAATGCTCCCAATTATGTAAGCATGCAATATTGTCACAGTTTGAAATTTATGTTGTGTCAAATACGCTCTCTAACAGTACTTTCAGTACTTTGATTTGAAGTTGTTGCCAATAAGCGAGAAACACACATTTAAAGTTGAGACATAATCGATAAATTGCATATAAATCCTAACTGTTGTCCACAACAATTTATTCAATTTTAACACAAAAATATAAATTTCTCATAAACGGCGCAATATTTTGGCTTGAAATTTTCAGAATTTTCATAAGGAAATATGCTCTTTCAGATAAAAATAAAAGTAAAATTTATGACAACAAATTCTGAAATGTCACTTTAAAAGATTATGAATATTGATCTTGTTCGAGTAGCTATAGCCATTGCGTCGCTTTTAATCGAAAACATCGTAACTGCAGCTAAACTCGTTACCACACAGCAACATTTTTCACTTTTCCAATTTGAAATGTTTTGCAGATGACAATTAATTTTCAAGCTGATGAATTTTTTGAAATCTTTTCATTTTGAGTTAAAAAAATAACCTTGTTGATAATGAAGAAATTGCTTGTCACATGCAATTGCTTTATTTTCCACAATGTTTTCTCAACCATTTTTCTTTCGGGTCATCAAAAATCGTGACAGATCGGGAATTGGTTAAAACAAACTGCACTTACGAGTAGTCGCTTTTAATGAAATGCTACGAAATTTTAGTACTTATCTGTTCTGGGCAGATTGATATTGATTCATACAATCCACGTTTACATAATTTCTAAGTGAACCGGGTCATATTTTAAGATCAAATCGGATCTTATAAAGGGACCATTATGTCATTTGAAGGCCCGGTCACATACGTTTCCGCGTCCGCATTGCGTCTACATCCAAATGATACTGCATGGCCCCTGTTTGAGACCTGCTTCGGCCGTGACGTGGTAGTAGAATGGTGTATGTGGCCAGGCCTTAAGTGTTGCGAACTTCGCAATATTTTCTCTATTTGTCCGTTTGATTGTGACTACAACTGGAAAAAAGACGTTAAAGATTAGACTGTATTGTCATACGGTCTAATCTTTAATTTCATTTCTTCAAGTCAAAATATTATTACTCCGTTGCCGATCACGTGATATTCTGTTTTATAATATTACGCTCCGTTTCGCTCCGTCATTTGTGACGTCATTTATTTTTGTTATTACGACAACTCCGATTAATGTTGTTATAGCGCTTGCACGAGCTTTATATATCTCACGTGATTTATGTTCACGGGAGATATAAAAGGCGCTTGCAAGCAGCCATTGTTAGAGAGGGATTGAGATGGATATAGATCGAAAGACAGACATTAAAGAGATAAAGAAACGGAGCGTAATGTTCAATTATTTGTGATTATGGGAATAATAATGGAAAAGAAAAGGTAAAATTGTGTTATTTCCTAACTTTAATATCCTACCCTCTCTCATCGATGTGGTTATGTGTATGGCGGCCAGGGCCATTTAAAGATTCACCACCACATTGTTTGGCGCCGGAACCCGTTGCTTGAAAATGTCGAAAGTTTCATATGTGAAAGGTGTACGCACAAGGTACAGGAACACTCTCGCAAGAGAAATAGATAAAGCACAAAAGATTCTACAAGAGGTCTTTAACTACCAAGACCAGGATGAACTACTCGAAATAGGACACGTGTGTTTGAAATTGTTAAATACATACAAGACTAAGTTAGAGGATGTGTCTAAAGAATTAGCAAGTGTAATTGAAGATAGTGATTCCGAATTTGTTCATAAAATTCTGGATGAGGATTGTGAATTGTTACTAGGTGTAGAAGAAAGTGTGTGTAAATTAGAACGGTGTTTGGATAATGTATCTAAAAACATTGACATTAAACCTAAGAATTCTGATAGTGAAATGCAACATGTCATTCAAATACAAGGACAAGTCCAAGACTTTATGATAAAACAGATGAAAGAGCAAAGAGAATTCTTCCATCGATATGAAAATAAAGATAAAAAAGAATTAGTGTCAGTTAAACTGCCAACGTTGGACTTGTGTGTATTCAATGGCAATAAATTAAAGTGGACAGAATTCTGGGATGCGTTTGAGTGTTCGGTGCATGAAAACAAGAGATTATCCAACATAGAGAAGTTCAGTTACCTCCTAAGTAAATTACGTGACGAGGCAAAGCTTGCTGTGGCCGGAATACCTTTGGCAAATGAAAGTTACGAAGTAGCTATCCAACTCCTTAAAGAAAGGTTCGGAAACAAACAGGAAATAGTTGACCTGCATTACAAAGCGCTACTGAATGTACCTCCGTGTTCAAACAAAGCCCAGAGCTTACGACCATTTGTAAATGAAATTGAAAAACATTTAAGAAGTTTAGAAGTGCTACAACAGAGTGTGGACCAGCAAATATTTGTGTCTATCATACGTTCTAAGCTGCCGGAAGAGGTCTTAAAGCAACTGGAGCTGCAAAAGGGTAGTCAAGAAGAGTGGTCAATTCATAAGCTTAGAGAATACCTAATGGAATATATCAACGCTTGTGAAAAAGCAGAGTATAATAGCAGATCATTCGATGGGAAAAAGAAGGATCCGTCTAAAGGTGATGCTGCTCCAAAACATGAAAAACCAAGTACTAACGGCGGAGCGGCTGCTCCGATACCATTGAGTTCAGCAGAGTCTTTGTTGGCAAGTACCGCGGACAGTTCCAAAGGACAAAGGCAATATTCAAAAGTGTGCCGCTACTGTGGTAAAGCACACTGGAGCGATGAGTGCTTAACATATAAAACAATTGAAGAAAGAAAAAACATAATAAAGGGTAGCTGTTACAGATGCTTGAAAGATGGACATATGTCTAAAGAGTGCAAAGCAAATAGAAGCTGTGTACATTGTGGTGAATATAATGTCCATCACAGAAGTCTGTGTCCTAAGAAATTTGCTAAGAAAAAGACCTCAAACGAGCAGGTTGAAGCTAAAGAAAAGACAGGGTATACTGTCAAAAAGGAAAACGCATTTGTATCCTCTGGAGAGATGGTTTTGATGCAAACTGCTAAAGTTGACGTTAAAAGTCATGACAAAACAAGATCGATTGAAGTAAGAGCGTTACTTGACTGTGGATCACAACGCACGTACATTTCAAAGAACCTGGCTGAAAAGCTTAGATTAAAGAAAGATTCCGAAGAGGAAATAAAGGTGGCTACCTTTGGTAGTAGAGATACAAAGACAATCCATATAGCTTCTACACAACTGTGGATAAAACTAAAAAATGGTGATGATATGTGTCTAAATGCTAGTGTTGTGCCTGTTATCAGTGGACATATCCATAGAAAGCAGTTAGATATAAAAAGTGTTCAAAATCTCGACCATCTGCTGTGTAGTGTTGACCTTGCAGATTCAGTTCCAACAACAAATGAGACAACTTCTGTGGACCTTCTAATAGGAAATGACTTTTATTTGGACATTATTTTGTCACAAAAGATAGAGGTTCAACCAGGTTTATATCTGTTGAGTTCAAAGCTTGGTTGGATACTGACTGGCCGATCAGAGGATTCTGAAAGAGAAATAAAAGATGAACCATCAATGCTCATAATGACGTATGGAAAGAACTGTCCACCTACACACGTTTATCAGAGTGTTGATAGTCCACTAGAAACAAAACCTGAGTTAGACGACTTTTGGAAAGTAGAATCGATCGGTGTGTTGGATAGATATGACACTACAGATGATGAGATGGCAATGGATAACTTCAGAAAGACTGTAAGGTTCAAAGAGGGTCGATATGAAGTAACTTGGCCTTGGAAAAGTGAGGATATAGATTTGCCAATGAACAAGGAACTTGCCTATGGCCGGCTAAAGTCATGTGTGAGAAAGTTGACGAACAAACCAGAATTGTTGAAGAAATACGACGACATAATTCAGGATCAACTTGAGAAAGGAGTCATCGAACGAGTGGATAATTCTATGACGAGTGGAAAAATACATTACCTACCTCATCACGCAGTGATAACACCACAGAAAACCACAACAAAGGTCCGAGTAGTGTACGATGCTTCTGCGAAAA
Source organism: Fragum sueziense (assembly GCA_963680895.1). Lineage (NCBI taxonomy): Eukaryota > Metazoa > Mollusca > Bivalvia > Cardiida > Cardiidae > Fragum > Fragum sueziense. The sequence goes on along the minus strand of OY804598.1, from coordinate 19,785,092 downwards.
CTCGTCCAGATAACAACAGTTTAAATGAGTGCTTGAATAGAGGGCCTGTGATGCTCCATGATCTATGTGGACTGTTGATGAGATTCAGACTACGTCGTATAGCAATGATTGCTGACATTGAGAAAGCTTTCCTGCAAATTGGACTCAGAGATGACCAACGCAACGTTACGAGATTTTTGTGGTTGAAATCGTTCGAAAATCCATCTACAAACATGGACAATATTGAACAATACAGGTTTTGCCGTGTTCCTTTTGGTGTCATTTCTAGCCCGTTCCTGCTGGGAGCTACAGTAGAAAATCACCTGGACAGTTATTCTTCGAGAGTTGCGGAAAAAATTAAAGCTGACATTTATGTTGATAACGTGATCACCGGAGTTGACTCTGTCACAGAAGGAATAGAGTTGTACAAAGATGCAAAAACGTTATTTCATGAAGCTTCCATGAATTTGAGAGAATGGTTTTCAAATGATGAAAGAGTGATGGAAGCTATTCCAGAAGGAGATAGATCTACTACATCAGTATCGACGGTACTTGGACATACCTGGGATCTCACATCAGACACATTGTCCATTAAGAAATTCCACTTGGAAGAACCAGATATACTGAGTAAAAGAAGTGCGCTGAAAACGATAGCATCGGTGTTTGACCCAATGGGCTTGTTCAATCCCATTTTGCTCCGGGGGAAGCTTCTGCTCCAAAACATGTGGATCAGAAAATTAGACTGGGATGATCCAATTACGGACGCTGAATCTATAAGAGAGTGGTGTGAGTTATGTGCCGAATTAAAACTATTGTGTGACTTTAATATCCCTAGGTGTATTTCACAAGACGTAAAAGATCCAATACATGAGCTTGCCTGCTTTTGTGATGCGTCAGCTGCTTCTTATGCTGCTTCAGTGTATCTTCGTCAGTCCGTGGGACGTGCAGTCAGTGTTAATTTAGTGTTTGCAAAGTCGCGTTTAGCTCCGGTGAAGACAATGACAATTCCTAGACTTGAACTTATGGCGGTTCTGATAGGAACGAGGTGTTTACAGTTTGTAAAAAGACAGTTGAATGTGCCAATAGAAAAAGCATATTTGTGGACTGATTCTCGATGTGTTATCGGATGGCTTCTGTCGAGTAAAACGCTTCCCGTGTTTGTAAAGAATCGTGTAAATGAGATAAACAGCCACACTGAAATGAGAATTGGTTACGTGAAAACGAATGAAAATCCAGCAGATATTGCAACTCGAGGAATGGCGGCTAAAGACTTGATTGAAAGTGATAACTGGTGGCATGGTCCGAAATGGTTGACAGGGCCGCCGGAGACATGGCCAAGTGAAGTACATCAAGATACTGAAGTTGAACAAGAAATTACAGATGTGTTAAGTGCATGTGATACAGATGTAAAAAGTGAAAAGGTTGTGTGTTCTCCTCCGTTTGATATTGACTATTTGAGGTTTTCATCCTTTATCCGTTTGGTTAGAGTCACTGCATGGGTGTTGAGATTTGTTAGGAAAGTGACAATGAAAAGTGTGAAAAGTGAAAGTTTGATTAACTCCGAACTTGAAGAAGCTGAGAGAATGTGGATACAGTTCGTACAGAAAAAAGATTTTGGTGACGAATTAAACAGTCTAAAAACTAATGGACGCATGAATTTGATTCAACAGCTTAGACTGTTTACGGATGAATTTGGAATACTACGGTGCAAGGGCAGATTGGAGCATTCCGATTTAAGTCAAGGTGCAAGATTTCCGATTCTACTTCATGGGAAAAATAAGCTGACACAGATGATCGTGGAAAGAGTGCATAAACAGAACTTACATAGTGGGGTTTCTCAGACGCTAGCACGAGTTAGATCAGAATACTGGATTCCTAAGGGTCGAGCTGTCATAAGGTCGATTCTAAAAGCGTGCAGTGTATGTCGACGATGTGAATGAGGTCCCTACAAAATGCCACCGATCGCACCTTTACCTCCGTCTCGAGTGAGAGAAGATACTCCGTTCTCAAGAACCGGACTTGACTACTTCGGTCCAATATTCGTAAAAACAACTGATGGTCCAAAAAAAACATGGGTGTGTCTCTTCACCTGCATGGTAAATAGAGCTGTTCATCTTGAACTTTTACAAGATATGACGACTGAAGAGTTTCTTATGGGATTTCGGAGATTCGTATCTCAGAGAGGAGCTCCGGTGGAAATAGTGAGTGATAACGCTAAACAATTTAAAGCAGCTAGTGAAGTGGTGAAACAGATTTGGAAAATCGAACGAAGTGAGGATATTCAGTCATATGTTTCAGATTCGGGAATAAATTGGAGATTTATAGTAGAGTTGGCTCCGTGGATGGGGGGCTTTTATGAGAGACTTGTAGGAGTGGTAAAGAGGTCATTGCGTAAAACAATGGGACGTCGAATGTACACTATAGTCCAACTCCAGACTGTTCTTAAAGAAGCGGAGTCGATCATCAACTCAAGACCACTGGTTTATGTGGACAATGACATCAATTCAAATATACCACTATCACCAAACCATTTTCTGACATTGAATCCAAACATTGGTATTCCCGAAAGTGTAGACGATTCCAATGATCCCGTTTTCAACCCATATGAAAGTACCAGTGATCGCCTATTGAAAACATGGAAAAGGGGACAAAAACTGTTAACGGCGTTTTGGAGAATTTGGAGGGAAGAATACCTGAATAGCATTAGGGAGAGATGTCAAAATGAACTGAAAACCCAAAGAATTCAAGCGAAAAGTGAACCAACGAAAGGCGCTGTGGTATTAGTGAAAGATTCAACACCGCGTGGGACATGGAAATTGGGTAGATTGGCGGAGCTCGTGAGAAGCAATGATGGCCATTTTCGCTCCGCGAAGGTAAAACTATCAAGTGGAACAGTCATCAATAGATCATTTAAACTTCTCTATCCGCTGGAGTGTACAAGAAAAGAAGCTGGTGCAGATCAACATCCTATTAATAGTGACCTCCAATTGCAAGAAGTTTCGAGGTTTCGAATACCCCGCGAGGCCAAGGAAAAATCGTTGCAGAAAATGAAAACATTTCTTTAGTAAAGGTGGCACTAACAAGACGCCATAGTTCCCGAGTTGTGGTCAGTGGAGCATGTACATATGTATATACAAGACGGAGCCGTATGATTACGAGACGGAGTCGGCCCAACCCTTTTGTGCACGTGCAAACTGTGTTATGTGGTTTAAATATCGTGCGTGTTTATTTAGTTCATTCAATCAGTGTAATTTGACCAGTTCAGTTCGCAAATTGAAAATGTCGTTTAAATGCGATACTTGTGGCAAAGAATACTCCTATAAGAGGAATCTTAGCAGACATATCCGAGAAAGACATGGTACCACTGATGATTACGTGTGTCCGCTATGCCCAGCCACGTTCATACGGAGAAGCTATATCACCAAACACGCATCAACGGTTCACTCTTTAGATGACAGACAGGCTAAGGATTTAGCGCTTAAAGCCAAACGACAATCAGACATAAGTGATCGGACCTCTAACCAATATTATGAGCCAATCAGTAGCGAGGAGGATATTTTGGATATTCTTCATGATGTGAATACTCCGATTGGAAATGATTCGTTTGTGGAGGACTTTGATTTGAACGTATTTAATGGAGTCTCGTCCGATGAAGTAGTGAACGAAGAAATGGACGAATCACACATGGAAAATGATGATATCGAGGAACCCGCTGATGATGCTTCCGAATACGTTGAGATATCGGATAAGTCCTTCGAGGAAGGTGAAACAATCGAAGACGGCGACGACGAAGACGATGACTACTATGGCGAAGAAGAAGATGAAGACGAAGAAAGAACAGTGGTGAAAATAGACTGGTCAGATAAATCGATTACGCGTAAAACTAAAATATACACCGTGACGCTAACTAGAAACATTGTGGAAAAAGACGGAGAAACAATATATGAATTTTCGACAGTGGAGCAGGACTATATGGAATTTAATAAGTAGTGAAATGTGTAATTAAATGTGTGTTTTTTCATTTGGAATATGCAGGTAGCTATATACAAATAGTAATAAATAGTAATAAATTTTCCACACAAAAAACAGGGTTTAACATTATGTTTTAATAAACCGTCTGTGTTATTATAAAATCTCGTAACTACAGCTTCAAACAAGCTGTATTTGCGGGGTTTTGGAATAACACCGGTGAAATGTTTTTGTTTGTCCGAAACGTCAGTTTCTTTGATAAAATTAAACCCTGTTATAGATGTATGCTTATACTGTTTAACATAATTATGTCATACTTTGTTTTCTGCCGGAGTGTTGCGAACTTCGCAATATTTTCTCTATTTGTCCGTTTGATTGTGACTACAACTGGAAAAAAGACGTTAAAGATTAGACTGTATTGTCATACGGTCTAATCTTTAATTTCATTTCTTCAAGTCAAAATATTATTACTCCGTTGCCGATCACGTGATATTCTGTTTTATAATATTACGCTCCGTTTCGCTCCGTCATTTGTGACGTCATTTATTTTTGTTATTACGACAACTCCGATTAATGTTGTTATAGCGCTTGCACGAGCTTTATATATCTCACGTGATTTATGTTCACGGGAGATATAAAAGGCGCTTGCAAGCAGCCATTGTTAGAGAGGGATTGAGATGGATATAGATCGAAAGACAGACATTAAGGGTTATCAACTTGAAACATTGTAAAAAAGTGGGTGGGGTACATGACAATTTGTTTCATGTTTGTTTGACTTTGTTTGTGGGCAAATATGTTGTTGAATTGTACAAGCAGAATACAGAGACTATATGAAATATTATAATAAGCAAAATAAATGCTTGAAACCCATAAAACAATAAAATATTTACCAAATAAAAAGTGTGTCTGTTGTGATGTCAAAGTCCTTCTGTAAACCTTTCTTTTGGTCAACACTTTCACAAAACACTGTTCAGTTAGTGGTCTGTAAGATCTTAGACATATTCCAACAAACATTTATGAGAAAGTAGCAAATACTGTAGTTTTTCAAACACACTATCACAGGTTTATTTTCTGACATTTGTTTACAAAGTAGTCCACTGTAAAAAGTATGGTGTCTACACCATGCCATAATTTTGAAAGTAAAAAGTTATCTCCCTTTTTAAATTATAATTAAGACACAAGCTTTTGTGCAAAATATTGATGCACATTCACATTTATTAAAATGTTTCTTGGTTTATGTTTAAGATCTTACAGACCACTAACTGAACAGTGTTTTTTACAATGTTTCAGGTTGATGTAAAAGATCCATTAATAGTTATGAACAGTTTACTACATATATCTATTATATAATGTATTCATATAATGTAAATAAAATTTCTCAAACAGCAAAATTTTAGACTTATCCAAATTCAAAGATGTTGCAAACCACAATTTCAAGTGAATGGATTTTACATTTTTCAGTCTTTTTGAGAAGAAAACATTTTGGCAAATGAAGAAATTGCTTGTCACAAACAATTATTCATTTTTCACAATGTTTTCAAAAGCCTTTATGTTGTAGGGAGTCAAAAGGCATCATTGTGTTGGAATGGGTTAATCTTTGAAAGTCTTTGATGATGAAATGTCCTCTAAAATATAAATACATACCTTAGCTAATTGTCTGTATTCTTATGTCAGTTCAAAATTGGTTCAAGCACTGTCCTACACTGTAGTGCATATATATATCATTGGGTCTGTACAATGGTAAAGTCTGTCTTCTAAATCAACACATGGTCTAAGTACACTTTAAACTTCCACAATAATTAAGCTGAAGATACTGAGAAAGTCTTCAACGATAAAACGGCTGCTTCTCTTCTGAACTGTCTATGTAACCTATGAAAGAAAAAAATGCTTTATAACTTCCTATCAATGTGATAGTTTCATGTCATAATTTCAAACTACAGTTAAACACCATGGCTGGACTTCATTCAAACAGTATGGCGTAACAAGTTTTAGCAATCAGCTTGGGCAGGTCATGTGACCCGGCGTAAGCCGTGAACTTGCAAAACAAGTGAAAGCAGCATGTCAGAATATGGCGGAACTGTGGCAAGTGGTTTCGCTGTTCACTTATCATTGGCTTAAAATTAGACCAATGAAAGTGGTACACCGGGTTTAAGATTGTATCTGACACGAGCCGAATGGGTAAATGAAGTCCAACCCATGTTGAACAGCTATGGTCATATTAATTATGGCGGTCACTGCACCTAACATGCTTTCATGACTTACTCATAACAAGCACTTACACCACTCTCTACTATGCCACTGACTACATACTTGCATAATCTGAAGTAATTCAGAACAATGGTAAGGGCATTTTTTCCAGTGTAGGGATATTCCATTGATCATACGAGTACTAGGGTCCATTAGGGACCTCTTATGCCATGCAAGACTTGCTACTGAGCTATTCTACCCTCAACTGATAAGTTTACCAGGTCCACTATCAGGTGGACCCATTAAACTCACCAAGCGGTTCCAAACCCAGCAGAGGAAACTACACTGTACAAATAACCAAAATAGTTCACAATAATTATATGAACAGGAAACCCATTACGACTAAATTGTACAAGATACCTCTTGTTGATGTAGATTAACCCTTTCCCAAACAAGACCTGGTTTTGACGTCCCCATTAGAAAGGTAAAACATTGAGACAAAAGAAGAAAATGCTGATGATGAGCATTTTTTCCTTTTAACTTGATATTTTCTTGGCTAAAACATGCATATTTTCTCCTTTTGTAATAATTTATCTTGTCATTTGCAGCTCCTCTTAAATTGGTCCACACTAAAATTTATCCGTTTGGGAGAGGGTTCAGATAAATACTCGCGTGATAGCAACTGCTTCCATGATGAAACAATGTTCAATTAGGGCCAGTGATATGTTTCGCTTATTAAAGCAAAGGATTTCAAAAATACTTGCATCAAATGTCCAAAAACTTTAATGAACCTTCCTGTAAGTCACCAATCAAACCATCAACCTCATGAGCACTGTCTTCTCCTTTATACAACACTTCATACACAGCTGCGGGGTCACCATCTTTACCTGTATATCAACATATTAATTTTATCTTTACCTCATGTAGATGAAATTTTATACATGGCAAACAAAGCTATTGAAGTTTCATGTACATATGGACATTTAATAGCATTGTTGTCTAATACATGTATTAAATGTTGTTAACTCTTTGATATAACTTTGCATTTGTCAATGTCAATGTGTAATGTGCCATTTACATTTTTTCTAAAGACAACCAAAACACTTAATCTGTATGTTGAATTACATAGTTGCTTGGAAAGAATGTTGTGTGAAGTATTCCCTTGACACAGCCAGAATGCACAGGGATTGTTGCAAAGAAACATTCAAAGCCCAGTAAATGATTGCATAATGATTTCAAATAATGTATGTTACAGATTTTGTCTGACTGTTATATTTTTTTCCCGCATAATTTTTCTAATGATAAAAACAAAATTTAACTTACCAGAAATTACATCTAAAACTGTACCAGTATACCATTTCTCTTTCTTTTTCTTTTCGTCAACAATCCACTTATGTAAAATTTCTCTTCCAACAAACTTTAATGTCTTGTTTCTACATGATCTTTTCTTTAAGGCTGGAGTCTATAAGAAATGCAATCACATGATCAATGTATTAATAATCATGTTACATAAATGTTGTAGTAATATAAACCACAATTAATTTAATACAGATGTATTGAGCTTTACAAATATTTTGGATAATAGTGATAATGAATGCATTTGTTTGGATTATTTTGGGTCTTAATATCACCTTTTTAATGACTCAACATTGAACTTGTTATAATACATTTTGTTGAAAGAAGAAACTGCATGGAATGAGAAATGCATTCATATGTATGTTTAACCCATTACCAAACGACAAAATTTTAGGGCGGTCCAAATTGAAAGATCCTGCAGACGGCAATTTCAAGTGAATGGAATTTTGCATTTTTTGGTCCTTTTACATAGAAAACATTGTGGGAAATGAAGAAATTGCTTGTCACAAGCAATTTCTTTATTTTCCACCATTTTTTCCAAAGCCATTATCTTGTGGGGAGTCAAAAAGAGTCATTGTGTGGGAATGGGTTAATGTCCAGAGAGGAATTAATCTACCTAAATTACAAAAAAAAAGAAATAAATCTTATTTGTTAGCTTAACAAAGTGTTGAACATTATTTTCATCAAGGACACAATTAAAATTTACCTGTAAATCACTATATTTATGTGCACATGATGGTCCTGGGTTCTGTTCTGTCTGTTTATCATCCAAAACTGAAGCAGCTTGTTTCTTTTTCTTAATTTTGCTTGATGATACTGTCTGCTTACTATTACTCTGGTTTGAAGACTGATCCGTGTACTGAAAAGAAAGCAAGAAAGTGATAAAATAATGTTTCATTTGCACTTGTTCAACCCTTTCTGTAACAGTTAAATGTCAAGATAATGTAATCATTTCCTGACAAATTCTCTGTTTTCATGGTAATGGTGAAGAAAATAACATAGATCTAGTATTACTGCAAATATGATAATGCTGATCAATTTTTTGTTTTGTTACTAGATGTAATTTTGAATGTTGTTTAACCCTTTCCAAAACAAGACAAGGTTTTGACATCCCTATTAAAAAAGACTTTGGAAAACATTGAGACAAAAGAATAAAATGCTGAAAATCAGCATTTTCTCCTTTTGCTTCAATATTTTCCATGCTATATTTTACAACTTCCATACAAAAATTAATGATTATTTTGTCATCTGTAACTCATTTCATATAAACAGTCCAAAATTGTGCTGTTTGGGAATGAGTTAACACCATTTAAACATTTTTTTACATACGAGGGCTGATCAAAAAGTTCGTATAATTTGTTTCTTAGATTTTAATTAATGAAGCGAAGCATTTCATTTTTTGATATGTTTCAGATTTATTTATTTCAAATATTTGTTAAAAGTTTCAGTGAGATTGATTGAAAAATGATGTCGCTATGACTGTTTCAAAATAGGAGGAATCGGGTACCCGGAGCCTGTCGTGACGTTAACGTCATTTTAACAACGTCGTTTGACGCTACATGACAGAACCATTTATAGCACATCATTACGGTTCCTTTGGTTTATGCAGTTGTTTTGTTTATTTTTTTAAAACATTTGGACTGTTACAAATATTCGCTTTTTAACAGATCAATCTGTAGATATTATTGTCCTTACCAGATATATTCAGTGAAAAAGGGACGTATAGATGCTTTTCTCTCTACGTCGCAAATTTATCCGAAAGGTGTATTATTGTGTAAAGGCTTTCTTAAGCCATACAATTTTCCATTCATAATTACACTAACTTACAACGGAATTAATATGAACAAAATGAAACTTATATAATTATGATATGAATTATTAAAAATCTAAATGAACAACGAAGAATAATTATTGCATTAGAGAATTCGAATTAAAGATCGGTTTCTAATATTTGACCATTGGTGTTCCTCGTTCGCCCTAACCTAGGTAAAGAACAAATACATTAAAACCACATATGAAGCTCCTCATATTAACATAGAACTCGATTTTTCATATAAAAAGCCGAATTAATTTATAATACATTGTCTCATATACATGTAGCCACGGGTTTTCTATACGACGTCGTTTACGAACGTCAAAATTTAATTACGTAATTCTTGCGCGTTCACTCATTGGGTTGTCATTTCGATTCTCTATCTCATTTGTATAAACAAGACATGTTATTTTCACTGACTATGATTTGTTTATGATTTTAGCCTTGTAATATTTCTTAAATTAATTGCATTTGGGTGGCTGTATGAACCGAAAATAACAAAAGTGATTTGAACAACCTATTTCCTGTACTTCGCGGACTGTCGTTTTTACTCTTTTTTCACGTCAGCGCGTCACACCATATCCCTTGCTACATCATTGTTTTACAACATTGAGCCTTGGAATTTTACCAAGTATCTGATGTGATGTCTTTCTTCAAGTAGATAAAATAACGGAAGTTTTGCTTGCGCATGTTTTGAAAAATAATCGTTTTGCGGAGCTTTACAATCATGCTTTCACGGAGTGCTCCGGGGTAGCGTTCCTTGACCATTTTAAGAGGTGAACAAATATAGTTATAATAGATTGGCACTTATGATATTTCTTCAGAAAGTCATTGATATAATAAAATTACATATGTGAAAAAATAAATGCAATCGGATGAAAGCTAAAAGAGTTATGATGAAATTATACGAACTTTTTGATCAGCCCTCGTATATCATGGCAACTGTCCACTAACTCATGCTTGGTCTACAAGCACTAAGCTAGGTTCTGAAGTGTAATGCCCAAATGCACTCCTCAGATTAACATTAGGCAAAATATGGTTTATAATATCCATGGAAATTTTTTTTGTATTAAAATCTTTCTTACATCCACCTACTAACATGTAAACCTACCCATGGTTTCTGTGGTTTTCTGATGCCTGAGTAAGTGCCATATCTTGGTAGTGCCAACTCTGGAAGAATGAACTTCTTATAAAAACTTTCTAATTTTGGAATCATTTCACATGTCCATAGGTGTTTGTCCCTTCTTATTCTTTCTATGTGGATATCATATGGGTTTGTCCTCCTTATGACTAAATCGCACCAATCCATATCAAAAATGTTCAGTTGTCCCTGGATTTGAAAATAGTAAGCGTGACTTTTTTTAAGCTGTATCTTGTTGTTTGAAATTTGAAGGCAAAAATTTGGCACTTTTTGTACAGCTTCAGTGATAGTGTATGTATTGGTCTGGAGTAAATTCTTTATCTCTAAAAGTCCAAATTCAGAATTGTCCTTGACAATGCCGTCTGTAGATGCTGCCAGAAATGGATGTGATTTGCATATTTTAAGTCCAGTGTGTGTTACTTCCACATTTTCTTTTTGATTTTTATATTCAATGAAAGTGTTTTGTTCCTGCGCAAGTCCTCGGATAGTGTGGATGTTGCCTTGAAATTTATTGTACAGAAGATTTTTGGTTAAAGCACTAGATACATTATTGTTCCTTCTAGACATGATTTTTCCAAAATTGGAACTGGTTAATCGAACATGTTTTTCTTTTTTCCACAATTCACTAAGGCTTTGTTCTTTGGTATCGTCTTGTATTTTCAAAATCTCTTTATCAGTTTTTCTTATGTTATTGTCCAAAAATGCTTCACACAATTGTTTCAGTTTTTGTTCTGATACATCAGGGCTATCGTCCAAATTACTACCGTAATGCTTTTTTGCTTTCTTTCAGTCCTTCAAGTTTTCTTTTTCTTCTGACTGTTTTGCTTTCTGGTTTGGCCTTATATTTGGCAGCAGCACGCAAAATTTGGCCGTGTCTCCTAGCTCCTCCAAAGAAATGAATACCAGGGCCTTCAGCTGTCACGTTCTGAAATGTAATTGGAGACCATTCCACTCCAAGATTCTTTCGTAAAGCTCCCCCAAAATAACGTGCATTCCACGAACCTCGCGCACATCTGTTTATAACTTTCCCACCGTCAAATTTAGCACGAATAGCCATCCAACTTTCACATAAATTTGTTGTAAAATTCCCAATTAATCTATCAGACTTATTAGCGATTCTGTTCAAAAAGATCTGCACATCCTTTACAATGTTTTTTAGTTCCTGTTTATCACAAGTTCTTTTGCCAGCATGCCGTGAACTCTCCATTTCTTCATTAGATGGCAACTTCCAATATTCATATTGGCTCTCAAAAATTTCATCAAACGACACACAGTCTGATTCATCCAACCTTTCATCATCATCATCATTTACCGATACGTTTACATTCACTCCCTTCTTTGTACAAAAATCACTGCATTTTTCATGAAATCCAAGAACATGGTATATTGAATTCAAAATATCTTTTTTTAATTGTTTGACGTTTCTGTCTTTTGATCTCATCTTAATGGCACATCTTACCGCAGTTGTAAGTCTTATTCTATTTACTTTGGTAAGTTTACCCTTTCCTTTATAACTTGGCTTTTCTGTAACAAGTTTTTCCAGATTTGTGCGCAGACATTTACAGGTGTGATTAGCACATTCCAATTTCTGTATACACCGTCCCCAAATTGGAACATTTTCCTGCAAGTGTGGGAAAACAGAACTGTCACCATCTGCGATAATTTCCGTGTACCTTAGACCATGTGTTGATTCTGCTTCCAAAAAGCCAGATAAAATAATGTCAGCTTCCATAGCCTGAGAACTGTCATTCCAATTCTGGAAACAATTGTGTTCCTTTGGTTGGACGGACTTTTTCTGGGCCTGATTGCAAATAGTGCAGTATTTATTCCTCACTTCAATATATAAAAGTTTTTGGGTCTCTGCACCAAATATCACACCAACACCACCATATGCATTATATGTGTGCTTATGAGTTCTTTTTGACCATCCACCATCACATATCACATAGCCGGTACACCTTCATGGAAAGACCCCTTTTCTATTGCACGCCTTCTTTCCTCAGCTCCAGCCTTTTTCAATTCTTGTTTAAGAACATCCTCCCACCATTTTCCAATCTTTTCTTCCAAAGAGGAGAACATATTACTTGAAACTGGCGGCACATTCATGGTACATAGCTGCTCCCGTAAGTCTGATGCTCCACCACCACTTGCCATAGTGCCCCATACAGCTCGAACATTAATATCATACAGTCCACTTTCTTGTTTTTGACTGGTTTCCAATGGGAACTGCTTATCACATCCAGCACAAACTGCTACCAATACACTGAACAGACCACTGCGACATTTCTCTGATTTCAAAGTTATTACAGCCTTACCATTCTCAACCAGTCTTTGCGCACTTTGACACATACAACTATGGGCAGAAATGTCTATTATATGTTTTTGTAAGCATTCCAAATTAATTATGCGATACCCTGTAATAGGCTTTGTGTCTTTTAACAATTTAAATTTCAAAGAAGTGGTTCCAAGAGACAATAATTTTGTGTTTTTATCCTTAACTATTGGAATTCTCCGAACAATAAATTTTGTACTTAGATCATTCCCACTTGATCGGTATTGTCGTCTCACCAGCTGATATGGACAGTAATGACTACGGTCTTCTTTCCTGTACATGTTCACTTTTTCCTCCCTCTTTAGTAAACGAGCTTTTTCTCTCTTCTTGAAATTCACACTATTCCTCCCACAAGGCTGTCCAAAGAGTCTTTTTCTCACCTTACTACTTTCCTTCTTATAGACACCCATAATGTTTATCCAAAATGTCAATGTGGAACAGAAGAATTCAATATATAAATGCCAGAAACCACTAGACAGCGATAAAGTAGATCTCAAAAGTCAATATATAACACAATAATCCAATATAACAGTCAGACAACACCTAGAAAAGAGCAAACACTCGGTATGTATTGAAACGTGGCACACTCTTCACGCCATACTTGTTTACATCGTTGCAGTTGACAGCGTGACCTTCCATTCACGTAAATTATAGTACAGATAACTACCTACCAAAAAACACAGATCCTCTCCGTAACGAGCCCTATAACTATATCAAATACGAAAAACACATTGAATGATTTGTTCGTGCATTGAAACTTACCTAGATCTGCAATGCGTTAGATCGGAAACGTTGTAAAAATACTGGGTTTCTCTGCTTTCGTTCCTAAACAGAATGGCGGAAGTGACCTAAGGCCATCCGGCGACAAACTTACGCATGAAAAAGTAATTCTGAGATTAATTTGATGTCATTATTTCTAAACATAGTATTCGATTTCAAATGTCAATTTATCGTCAAAAGTACTAATAATTATGATTGACATTTAAAATTTTGCAAGTTATCAAAAATCATGTAAGCAAGAGTTGCCGTTCTTTGTTCACGCGGAGTGATATCGGCTACTAATTGCGTGAAGTGTCATTTATGAATGGATGAAAAACATAACACTGTCCCACGAAACCAACTTTCTCAAGTAAATTAAACACAATCAAGCAGCGATCGTAGACGCAGAGTTCTGATTTCAATAAAGGAATGTTTAAACCGTAACACTTCAAAAGAGCATTGGTTTTAGTAGTGTAAATTAGGCAAAGCCACCGAACATCAGTTTGTTTACATTTTTATGAAGTGGAAAATGGCGTCAACAGGCATTTTTTTCACACCACCTCGGCAATTTTCTTTATTTCTTACTTATGCGGTGACATTTGTACATAAAAACGCAACACTTTGTAGTGAGTAACTCATTTCACTTATCTATCAATTCAGTTCATGCGACTGTCACGTCATTTCTGTGTTTGGGCTCCCAGGATTTATCGTATTTTTTCACACCTGTCTAATGTAACGTTTGTAAATTTTATTTCTTTTTGACAAAGAAAGAAGTCTTTTATGTCTATATATTGGTTTGGAACACATATACTAGAACAAAAAAGATACGCAACCCCAATTTTTCGTAATATTTTCGACAAAATATGTTTTTAATGGATATTGAGTACATTTTTTATATACCTGCATCCATACGCATAGATATTGTGTCATTTTTTTCAGGTGTCGTATATTCATCACGTGATTCATAGTAAATTGTTAAAAACTGATTTTCCCCCTTATCGTGGTTTTTTAAATGACTACTATCATAACAAATTTTCTTCAAACACAAGCTAAAACATAGACCAAGAAGATACCAAAGCGTTCATAGACTTCTCACTACCCTACGCATAGCACGGCTGTGCCAAAATAAGCGCCAGTCTGCAGTACGGATTTTGTTTGTTTGAAAAAGTCAAAATGTTGTTGCAAAGCATTGATGGGGCAACAAATCGACACATTTTCGAATGTTTACGCTGTTGGCTCTCAATGGGACCACAACTGAACGAGCACGGAGCGGACGTGCAAGAGATATGACGTCTGCACGGTGTATAATCACGTGACTTAAAATTTCCGGTAATCTACGATAACTTTGTCAATACTTGACCAATTTGAATTCGGTTTGAAGCAGAGAAGGCGGGAAAATGTCAGGAATAACCTGGAAGCGTGGATTTTTGAAAAATCAACTGATGAAAAAGTTATTGAATATAAACACAAAATTTGGTTTGTCTTCAATAACTTTTTTATAAGTTTAACGGTTTTCACGCTCATCTAATGCGTGACGGCTGTCTACCTTCTCTGCTTCAAACCGAATTCAAATCGGTAAATTTTTAACAAAGTTGTTAAAGATTTTCTGAAATTGTTGCATCACGTGATTATCCACCGTGGTCTAGGCAGAACCGTATCATCAGGTTAACGCCAGCTACGGGATAGGTTTAAGAATGCAATGGAGACCGCTAATAAATCGCATGGACTTCACAACATTCGAAAATCGGTCCAAACTGAACGAAAGAGAATGTGTTTTTCGACCTACATACACTTTTTTTGTCAAACTGTGTTGACGCCCGGTGTAAACTGGGTGTTTTCTTATTAATGGAATTTACTACAAACAAGATTTTGTGGAATTTTTAAGGTGAAATGTTAATGATTTAGATGTATTACATTTTGTTCAAATCTGATTTGTTGTCTTTGCGTAAGAAGGAATTGAAAAGGAAGTTGCGTTTCTTTTTTTGCCTAGTATATTTTTCAGTATGCAGCTCTAGTTAAGATGATTTAGGCTTAGCATTTGCTCCTTGCAGTTTCACAATTTCTGTAATGGATGACCCCTTAAAGAGATAAAGAAACGGAGCGTAATGTTCAATTATTTGTGATTATGGGAATAATAATGGAAAAGAAAAGGTAAAATTGTGTTATTTCCTAACTTTAATATCCTACCCTCTCTCATCGATGTGGTGACATTTGACAAAAGTCATTTGTCTCTCACCAATGGGTGTGAATCATCTATGTGAGAGAGCAGCTGGAGGCTCGGTTTGGATATTGTGGTTGTACTGGTGCGAGAAATACCAGGAACCCACGGTTAGGTGCTCCAGCCGCCGCGATATGACCCTGGTAGTTGAAAACGGCGTAAAACCCCAATAAACTCAAACTCAAACTCATCGATGTGGTTATGTGTATGGAGGCCAGGGCCATTTAAAGATTCACCACCACATTAAGAACAGCACAATTGTCAACCCGTAGCCTGTACACGCAGAGTTCGATCAACATCTATACTGTCATCTTGTAGCTTTTACTTGACCATGTCCCAAACAAGACCTAGTTTTGACGCCCCAAATAGAAAATACTCGGGAAAACATCGAAGCAAAAGAAGAAAATGGTGATGATCAGCATTTTCTTCTTTTGTATAAATGTTTTCTAGGCTAAATTGTACAAAAATTCTGTGTTATCCAAAATTATTTTTGTCGTCTAAAGCTGATTTTGGAATTAAAAAGGGGCAACTTTTTTGTCGTTTGGGAAAGGGTTAACCTGAATCAATTTTTGGAGATCAACAATGGTGGTGATCAGACTGCACTCAGATATTAACCCATTCCCACACAATGATGGCTTTTGAAGCTCCACAAGAAAAAGGCTTTAAAAACATAGTGGAAAATGAAGAAATTGCTTGGTACAAGCAATTTTTTCATTTCCCACAATGTTTTCTACCCAAAAAGGCAAAAAATGTAAAATTCCATTCACTTTGAATTGTTGTCTGCAACATCTTTGAATTTGGAAAAGTCTAAAATTGTGTAGTCTGGTAATGGGTTGACCCATAAACAGAGGGGAAATTAAGACTGGTCAAAAGTCAAAACTGATGCAGTTGGCATTTCCAAGTGTATAGAATTCACAATATTTTCATCTTTCAATGCAGAAAACTTCGTAGGAAATGAAGAAATTGTTTCCTGCAAACATTTTACATAATGCTTTTCGATACCTTTCTCCTGCGGAGCGTCAAAAGCGTTAATGTGTGTAAATGGGTTTTTAACGATTCCATGTCCATTTTAAGTCCATGGCGAAATTGCCCCACATCCCAACTCATTTAAAAGCAAACATACCCTCTAAAACAAAACAAATATTTAAAAGTATTTTTCAAATTTCACTGTCAAACAAAAGCTTTGTTTTACTCCCACTTTTAAGTAATATTTTGTTCCATTGTTATTAATTGTCATGTGTACATCCATGTAAACAGTTATGTTAACCTTTTCCCAAATATTCGACGGCTTTGAAAAAATCTACAAAGAAAAACATTTGCATACACTTTTACAGCACAAATTGAAATAAGTCTGATATCATGCATTATTTTCTTATATATTATCATAGTTATAACATAATCAGAGGAGGCACCTACATTTGTTTTCGGTAATACCCCTCATTTCTTATACTAAGGTTCTACTTATAAATGTACATATAAGTCAAGTCCGAAGTTCCATCGATTGTAGAAGGGTAGAACCCCAAGGTTAACTATCCCTTTCCCAAGACGTGGTTTTGACGCCCGTTCTAGAATAGGCTTCGGAAAACATTGAGACAAACGAAGAAAATTCTGAGAATCAGCATTTTCTGTTTTTGTATCAATATTTTCGGGGATATGTTTTACACAAATCATATTATTCTCGTTAGCCCTCAATTAATTTTTAATTTGATTGTTGTCTACAGCTGCTTTAGGATTAGAGCAACCTAAAATGTTGTTGTTTGGGAAAGGATTTATTGAGAATGACCAAGCCTGTGTTCCAAATATGGTTTCTTTGTTCTAGTTAGTAGATACATGTACACATATTTTATAATTCATAATTTAGAGTTGGGAGTTTTATTTATCATTATGTGTTGTTATTATGAGATTATCTTTAGCTTTGCATCTGGATATCTGGTTACTGCGAGTGTATGATCGAAATATATTTAACGTTTTCTAAAAAAATGTCAACTGGCAAATTACAGGTAATACTTGAAAGCTGCTACGTAGTACAAATTGGATGTTACATGTAACGAAGGAAGTTTTTGTCTGCTATGGTATAGAAAAATGATAGAGAAAATATTGAGACTTAAGGGAAAAATGATAGTGATCAGCATTTTCTCCTTTTGTCTCAATATTTTCGAAGCCTTTTCTAATTCGTACGTCAGGTCTTATGTTTAAAAAGTCAGACACAATTTCCTGCTTGTTATTCCGCCAGACTGCCTATTGTAATATTTCTTTTTTCCAAACTTAAACTGGAATATCGTTCATTTTTTGACAATAAGAACTACCTCAATTCAAACTACGCAGATCTGTGCAAGGAAATGAACGCACTACATATTGGTATAATGCTATTTCATTAACTTCATTTTCAGTGACATCTATGAAGCAGTATGTCCTCGATAAAGCAAGCAATGTGAAACATATTTATAAGCCCTATTTTCATGATTCGGGATATAAACAAATCAGCGTACGTTGAAATTGCCATAGTTTTCATTTCTCTGTTACAATCCAAAAAGCCAAATGGGAGGACTTGGAGATTGTCTAATTGCGTATAATATGAAAGTAGGCAAAGCCTAGAAACGGACGAAAGGATGTCGACGTCAACCTTAACTTTTCCCAGAAAGCTAGATCTATCTCGTCAAAATCCAAAGGGTTTTAGACTAAAAGACGTGCATGTGAAGCACAAATGCCTGTTGGAACTTGGAGTGGAGTCTATAGGTCTATGAGGTTCTGTAATTATGACCTTGAGATGTGTCTTTGACCAAGAACAATGACCTGACAGACTTGTCACACAGACATCATAACGAATTGTATGAATTTTGAAATCCACTCAATAAACCCATTCCCAAACGTCAAAATTTGAGTTTGGTCCAAATACAAAGATGTTGCACACAATAATTTTAAATGAATCATTGGAATATATATATACATATTGTTGTCTTTTTTGGGTGAAAAGATTACGAGTAATTTGTCTTTAATTAAGGTAGAATACCCGTAATGTGGCCATTTTGAGATTCATAAAACATCTGTTTTTTCCGAGTGTCGTCGTTACATATTTATCTGAACATATCAGGACGCGATCGTAATCATTCAGCGTTGGAAGGTTCCTCCGCCGACTGATTTCGACCTTACCCGAATAATTCCGACGTCGTGCAAATCTCATTAGGGGATGGACTACCTTAAACCTTTCCCGAACAATACTTGATAATTAACATTATGGCCAAGTTTTGTCTTGTTTGTTTAATATTTGTAGTGGTTAGATTCGAAAACGGCAATTTTGTCAGATTCAAGGGCACATAACTCTCAACTTTCTGGTCCAATGGGAATGATTCGAACCCATGCAAGTTCTTATGGTGTAAACACCAAATTGTTGACAGACGGACGGACAGACGGACGGACATTGAGTGACCACAATAGCTCACCTAAAGCACTTTCTGCTCAGGTGAGCTAAAAACCGCAAACAGGCATAGTAGTTTTTCAACATTTTCTCTCATCAAGTCCATAGTTCTCAAAAGTTCCCATATATTGAAGACGCTCGGAAAGTTCATTATCACTAGCATGTTTCGCTTCATCTCAACAGTTTTCAGCATTGCCTTCAAACGACAGTAAGCCGTTTTCCAATACGTTTCCTAATATTTGTTGTGTTGAAGTCTTAGGGAACATCATTCTAGCTCAAGATATCGTGAATATGACTTATCCCAATTCTTTTCGGCTTTGATTAATGATATTTATTCATTGTCGTTGGGCAAGTGTGTGTATTACTGAAATATAGCAGAAAATGGAAAATTGCTCAAAAGGAGCAAATAATCTCTCTTTCCTACTATATTTCAATTGATTTATTCACTTTAAAATAATTAAATTTGTCTAACCTGATTGATACCCTATGACTACAGATGATGCAAGGACCACATTTTCATTTCGACTTAAGCGGAAGTTTGACATATCAGATGTTGACTTAACGAGTGTAAACTGTATTTCGTCGTTGTAAATGCAAAACCGCGAATCTCGGTTTTTGGAAAATTTTAAAGGGGAGGGAAGAAAAGTAATAACTTTTCTCAAACTGAAATGTTGTACTTGAAATTTGGATATATTGTTCACAAATAATGTATCATTAATATTGATCAGTGAAAATATCTCAAAATCCTGGAGAATTGTCTTAACTGGGCACACAAGTTTGTACTTTGAAAATTATAGGAATCGACATACCAGGTTTTGCATTTACACCGACGATTTACTTTGGTTGAAGGTTTTCTCATGGACCGGTGCACAACTTGAAATAAAGAGGACAGAAGATATGCTGTTGGCAGGCATAACATCCTTGTGTCTATCAAATCTCCATACTAGTAATTACTCTGATTTAACCCTTTCCCAAACTCTAAAATTTAGAGGTGATCCAATAAGAAACATCCTGCAAACGTCAAATGAATGTTGATAAAGATAGAATTTAGGTACAATTTAGCATAGAAAATATTTAGGTAAAAGGAGAAAACACTGGTTATCAGCATTTTCTTCTTTTTTCTCAATGTTTTCTTAAGCTTTTTCTTTCAGGGATGACAAAATCAGGACTTATTTGGCTTAATGTGTATGTTTTCTAATAGCCAGAACAAATATCAAATAAAACGTTAAAAATTTATTCTAATTTTCATAAACATGAATGACACTTTGGCTGGTTTTTACAAGTCACAACATGATATTCTATTGTATTTGGTTATCTGCACTATATCGTTTGTAACCAATTACCAGAAAGATTTTTTAAGACTGTCCCAATTTGAAAGATGTTGCAGATGACAATCTTAAGAGAATAAAATTTTATATTTTTTTATCTAACTGGCTAAAAAACATCGTGGGGAATGATAAAATTGCTTTTCACAAAACCATTCCTTCATTTTCCAGAATGTTTTCAAAACATTTCATCATGTAGGTTGTCAAAAGACGTCATTAAGTTGGAATTGGTTGAAACAGGATGGAGTTTTGTTAGATTTAAAATTTGAATGTTTATACATGGATATTGTACTCAAATCACTGTATGGACCAAACAATGTCCACAAATTGTCAATTTTTCTGTTATAACACTGGTAATCAGCATTGTCAGCATCATCTTTATTCATCTATGCACATGATTCATGAACCTGCAATTACACAAAAGTAACAAATGTAACATTTCAGCCTTATACTGACCCCTAAAAATCACAACTCCTGGTATCCTGGCATTTTCTACTTTTCTAACAATATTTGAAGCCTTGTCAAAATGCAACAATACATGCAATGAAAAATATTATCAAAAATTTCAAAGGTGATGCTGATGAGATGACAAGATCAGTCATTAAATCATCAAAAAATGTTCAATGTATTTTTACAAAATTTTCTGCAATATGTATTGCAAAAGGAAAAAGGATATGCATATTTTCAAAATCAAAACATTGAATGAAAAGTAGAAAATATTGATTATTGATATATCCTACATTGTTTTTACTGTAGAATGTAAAATTCTTCTTGTTCTTTTGGAAAAGTTTGTAATTACTTTAAAAAGCCGTAATTACCCATTTAAATCATCCCTTTTAATGCAGTCTGGGTTTCATTAAGCGGCAGGGGATGTGCCCTTATATACAGAACAGAACATTTTATTTACAAAATATATATACTGCACACCTGCTGCTTAATTACCTACCTGGGTAATTCAACATGTTAACTGTGAATTCATAATTAAAATTGTCACATTCCAATCAAGCATAGACCTAGACATGTAAATATATACGTGTGCAACCTTTTCTAAACAACAGTATTTCAAACTGATCCATGCAGAAACAGGTTGCAGACAATTTGTACTTTATGGTAAGGTATAGTTTATTCAGAAAGTAATGTTTTTCATCATACTTTGTAATTCATGAAAAGTCTACCTTTGTACATGATACAATGAAATCAAGATTGTTTCAGGGATAAAGAATAAATGCATACCATTGAAGGCCTTTCTGAAACACATTCCATTCTACCAGACTTTATACAGCTGTTCAACATACCACTGTTTTCTGATTTCACCATGTCTGCAAAATGATTATTGATATACATGTACACAATTATATGCATATCAAATTCATAACATGAAAATGGACAAAATTGTCAAATACATTATAATATCTCAGCACTTATGATGGTCATAAGGCAAATTGAGGGCTTAGTGCAAAACTATTGTAATTAAATTTTGTAAAATTTTACAGGAGAGGGAAAAACTTAGAACTTTCTAAAATTTTAGGAGATAAAACATCTTTGAGTTCTAAATATCTTTTTTAATAAATACAGAAATGAAACTCATTATTAGAACTCATGACATATTATTTTCTAAAGATTCAGAAATACAAACAAAATATGTAGTTTTAAATGTGCTAAACCCTCGAAATCAAATTTCTATATAAATAGATTCAGCTAAATAATGTCTTATCCAAAAAATGATTATCATATAAGTAAGTATCCACAACTGAAGTGTTCCCTGATCAGCATTTGCAGTGGGTAGCAACAGACCTGTCCATTTAACATAATTATGTAACATGATATCTCATTTCAAAAACTACTTCCTCCTAGGCGTGCAGCGTTACACTCAGCAATTTATTAACAGACAGTCCAGTAACAGTGATTGAATAGACATAGTGCTATTTTATCAGAATTATCAGAATCTATACATATACAAACTCACTAAAATCATTTAGACAAGGGAGTCTTTTTTTTCCATATAACTAAATATGTGCAATATTGCTGTAATGTGTTTTTACTTTGCCATGTTTTGTACTCTTTTACTAAAATAAACTTAAAATGGTAAACAACAAATCAACTCACTTGAAATGTGTCTGGTGCTTGGCCTCACAATTAGGCCTACTCGCAATGAGTATTAAATTACTTGAACCCATGTAGATTCTTGTTTTATAGCTGAAATGAATATAGAAATCATTTTAAGTCATGGTAATTCAATACATTTACAAATACAAATGCAATTTCTCATCTGTCCTCAATATATTCTGTGCTATTGGCTATAGATTAACATAAACATCTTGGCATTATGATCATTTGAGCAGAGTTCTAGATGCTGGATACAAAATTAATGTTTACCGAAGATTTTCAGTTTGGGAATGACAAAACCATGTCGTATAATTTGGGAAAGAATCAATGACCATTTAATCCGAGTCTTCTCTGATGTAAATACACTCTTTGATATTCCGCTATTTACATTAGAGCGCATTACGCTTCAAAAACAACGGGAAAGTCCGACACAAGTTGTGGCGCTTTGTTTTTGTGTATTATATCCAATCACTCAGCAAAACACTGTAGGGTATAGATCAATTAATCATTTTTTGTCATACCTGACCAAAAATTCTGATTCAAATTGGCCTACTGGAAGAGAATAACCTTCCGAAACACAACAACCCCAAATTACGTCTGCATTGTTATTGTAGATCACGTGACCAGATTTCGTTTGAAAATAGAACGGAAGTTAGATAATCAGTTACTGTCACATGACCAGCTTTGTTTTGAATTTCTTTCCAGTCATGTGACCGCCTTTGTTTAGAAATTATAGAGTATTCTTGTTGCGGAGATCAATTTATGTCGATTTATTAAGCTCGCCACTTGAAAATGTATTGCTTTTCCTGTGAAATTCTGTTCATTTTGTTCTCCATGCTCGTTATAGAATTTACCCAACTTAGTAGCAAACATTATTGGTGCGAATTCTAGCTTGGAACTTTTACTGAATGTTTCTGATATATTTCATTTATTTGCATATATTAATATTATCAGAGTTTTTAAACTCGTTATTGTTATACTATGTCCAAAACACTCCTCACTTTGAAAATTAGAATATTGTTATCCCTTTTTCTTTTAAATTCCAAACCGTTACGTCATAAGGATAGCGTTCAAGATCGGATGGTGAACAAAGCGCCACAACATGTGTTGAACTTCCTGTTGTTTTTGACGTGTAGCCTCTAGTTTCCCGTATTCGAGCAGGCTCCCTTATTCGATAATTCATATTTCCACACGTTTTTGTTGTTTTCTTGCAATGGCCGAATGTTTGTAATGTTTTGAGATCGATCAATGTTCAATGAAAAGTAAAATAAAAATATCGGAAATAAATATTGGGAAAACGCGTCATTCATTCGTCAGAACTCGGCTAATTTCCGTGAGCCCGACAACTACTGAGTATGCTAAACAAACCACCATATTGACACGTGTCACGTGCACATACTATCATTTTCGTTGTGACAGGGATTACTTACCTCTGACGTAATGGCTGTTTGGAGGTTAAAAACATGTGTGACCTTGACCCCGGAAAGGAATTAATACCGGAGCTCGATTAGAGGAAACTTTTTCTGGTGAAACTGATCACCTCGTGTACAAATAGCAAGTGACTTATTTCTGTCTTGTTACATTGAAAAGGAGTTATTTTGCACTACTGGAACTTTACAATTAAATTTGTGTTACTTTCACTTTGGTTAGTGACACTGGATGTTGATTACTTTAGTGCGCATGCGCAAAAGTAATGCTTAAGGTGCTCGAATACGGGAGCCTACAGGCTAATGCGCTCTGATGCAAATGAGTGACATCAGCATATCGTAGTTATGATTATGTAGAATTTGATCTGATTCATGTATACAATTAAAATTGCTAAGGCCATAGAGGCGAAAGCCTATTAACGGCTTCGAGGAACAGGTATTCTATTATCATTGCTAATGTAAGGATTGTATGGAATTTTACATCCCACTCAACAACTAAGGTCATATGGAGACGGGACATCGGTTTAAAGTCTCATCGGAAAGACTGGAGAAGCTTGGGATCGAACCAGCGACCCCTGTGTTTCAAGTCCAGTGCGTTACCACTGCACCACCTCCGCCCCTTGTTAATGTAAGGGTGGTTCTCTTGGGTACCGCGGAAGTTAATGGCGTCCTAGAAAATAAATGATGAATGCCATTATGGAGACATGAAAACATTCCATGTTTTCTTTTTCTACAGCAATCCAATGCAGACAAAATAATGTTAAGAATAATCACCGAAAATTATAGTAACTAAAATTTCCTTTAGTTTTGCAAATGCACGTAGTTGACAGGTGATGCTTCGTTTGCAAATGAACACCTTTTCGAATACCGCGGTACCGTAGAAGACCCGGTATGTCCAGACTACAACTTGATCGGTCGAAATTTATTTGGTACGAAACTCATTTTCTACTGGAAACCAATATGACAGGTTTGAAATATAACTGATATATTAAAAATCCATAGATTTTGACACTTACACATAGTTCACACATTTCTCGAAGCCGTTTGCACCAATTCGGTCCCTTCTGCTGTCTGGTGTTGCGAGCCGTTTTGGAATACGAACCATCTCGAAATTGATCGCTATCCAATTTGGAATTCCGAACCAGCGCGAACCATCTCGAGATGGTTCGTGCCTATTAAACCGATACAAATATCTGTTAAAATGGGTTAATATGACTTTAAAATGAACATATGTACCACAGACACATCTTAGATGTTAAAATTGTCAGCAAAACCGTTACTGCAACACATATTTGTGCAAGGCTTGATAGGGGTTGGACGGGCGGGGGTGAGGTGCGCTGGTATCTATAATATTCGTCATTGGACGACAGTTATTGATAATTTCATGGTGGATACTCGTTTTCATACAGATCTATTTATAGTTTGTGGCGTACGTCCGGTAGTAAATTGAGGTGACTTAACTGGTCAACTCCAAATTAAAAAAAAATGTGTAGATCTAGATCTACGTCGATCTAGATCTACTAGATCTACTAAGTATTCAGTCCACGAACTATGCACCATGAGGTAGGGGTCTAGTATTACACAATTTTGACTGAATTCCTGCAAGAAAATAAAATAATCAGGCTACAAACAGGTCCTTAGCAACCGCCCCCCCTCTCCCAAATGTTGGCCAAAAATGCCAAATTTTCTTTACTTAACACTGAAAATTTAGGTATAAATCAAATTTAGCCCCCAATATTCAGAACTACCAGGAATAGTTGAGTGTAAATATAGATCTAGATCTACTGATAAATTTCTGATAGATCTATAAGTTGATACAGGTTTACAGGATATAGATCTATGGTTAATTGCTAGATGTAACTTATATTTGATCTTTCTCTAAATTTTCTTTTCAGAAGGCATTGCTAGGGCATATGAAAATTTACTGCAAAAGTATATGTCGTGTCGCGTGATTCCATGCAGTGTGTGTGCGCCCCGAGCCCCAATAGTTTAGTTGGTTACCCGTTGAAAGTCTGTCAATCTAGGGTTAGCGTTTTCTAACCCTGCTTTAGCCAGTATATTCATTCTGACCTTTGACAAGTCATATGTCTCTCACCAACCGGTGTTCATCATCTATGTGAAAGAGCAGCAGCTTTTGTAGACTTGATTTGGATATTGGATATTGTGGTCGTACTTCTGAGAGAAATTCCATGAATCCACAGTTAGGTCCTCTAGCCACCACATTATGACCAAAGTAGTTGATTTGAATTATTGTAATTTAAAGCTGTTTTCAACTTCATACTGTGGAAGTTGAAACACCTAACCATGGATTCCAGTTATTTCTCATTTACCACAACATTTTAACGGAGTGAGCCTCCAGCTGCTCGCCTAATAGGTTAATAGCTATGAAATCATTAGTGGGTGACAGTTTTGTCAGAAAGGATTTTTGCTTCGGTCGAGGCTTGAACCTGGGACATCTCGAATAACAGGCAGATGCACTATGACAACGGCCCTAATTTTAAAAACAGCATTATCCATTTACTGCACAGTGACGGCTTTTGACTCCCTCACATGAGACAGTTTTTGAAAAACATTGTGGAAATTAAGAAATTGCTTGTGACAATTTCTTCATTTTCCACAATATTTTTTTAACATGAAGATAAAAAAAATATTTTCATTCACTTGATATTGTCCTCTGTAACATCTTTGAATTTAGATCAGTCTCAATTTTTGCTGTTTGGTAATAGGTTAAGTCCCAATAAATCAAATTCCATACTATCATACCATTTGATAGCACTAATACTTGCAAGTCAATACATTTTTTTAATTGTTATTTTCTCTACTGTTTTGTTTTGATTTTATAATCATGACTGTTAACAAGATGTTTTTTTCTTCTAACTTTTTTAACATCTTAATAATGTTATTTGACGGTCTTTCAAAGGCTTTATCGCTAAGGAGTCTTTTTGGATTTGTGAATGAACGGACAGACAACACATCATATGATCCCCATACATAACATAACATAACATAATTTTATTGGCATACATAACAAATTACATGTTTTTGCCAAACACAAAATTATACAAACATAGAATGTGGTCCCTTAACATTCATACATTTGCAAGGAGGTGCATATATAGAATACATCACCATCAGCACACCATGCAAAGGTTTGAAATACTCAGACCTTTTGATTTGTGAGAAATAGGTGTCAAAAACAACAGAAATATTTTTCACTTTAAATAGCTCTTTTTAATGAGTTTTATAATTTAAACTAAAAACTGTATAAACTATATCACAAACAAAACTGTGCATATACTATAAATACACTACCATGATATATAGGCCCTTGACCTTCCCAAACAAGATGTGAGGTGTGTTCTATAGAGTGAGATTTCTCAAGATAACTCAAGATTTCATAAGATACTTCAAGATAGAGCGTTTTTAAAACAAGATTTTTAAGCCGCTCAAAGGAGGCGCTAATACTCGATACATCATGCGTATCCCCTCGATCAACAGTGTAGAAACGACAATAAAAGAGAATCGACCAAGCTGTTCCAAATGCTTCATATTAACAGCAATGTTCCAAATGCTCCATATTTTATACAAATGACCTCATTATGAAATCATTTGATATAAATCATGGAGCTTTTGAAACAACTTTGTCAGAATCTTGGTCTTAAAATGCTTTATCTTAACCCTTTCCCAAATAAGACCTGGTTTTGACGTCCCTAATAGATATGGCTTGGGAAAACATTGAGACGACAGGAGAAACTGCTGATAACCGGCAGTTTCTCCTTTTGCCTCAATATTTCCCATGCTATTTTTTACACAAATGTCTTCTTTATAAACTACCATTTGTTGTTTAAATTAGTTTTCAAATGGGATCCATATAAGATTTTGCTGTTTGGGAAAGGGTAAATATATTAAGAAACCTTAAAAAATCTTGCCCTAAAGAACATCCCGCTGCTTTTGACATCCTTTGAAGGATTGATTGGATCTCATGAGGAACAAATAAGTAAATGCTGACAAACAGCATTTTGTCTTCTTATTATATATAACTTTTTCTGATTAAAAATACAACAAAACTATTCCAGTAAACTGTCTATAAACTTGCTAATTTGTGTCCAATTTAATTTTAGTTTTAAGCCGAGGTTGAAAATCGCCAAATTACATGGATGTGGTTGGTCTTTAGAAAAGAGTTGAGATGAAAAAGATATTGATTACCAACTGGGTAATCAATAACCTTTTTTATCAGCTTATATTACTACTCTTACATTCTGCTATTCTTTGGCATATTACTATTTACCCTCTCATGTTCCAACCAATGTCAAATAAGTCACTTGTATATTAATATAGTTATAGAAACTTTCTGAAATTGTTATGTCACATGATTCATGTGAATGACGTCACACATGGGTCTTGTTTGGGTCAGTTGAAGGCTTATTTTTTGTCATACAATGTTTTACAAATCTTATATCTGTTATCCGACAATATTATTCTAGACTAGTTCAAATTCAAATATGTTGTACATGACAATTTCAAGTCAATTAAAGTTCTCATAATTTGCTTGATAAGAGAATGAAATATTTTGAGAATTGAAAAATTGCTTTTTAAAATGAAGTTCTTATTTTTTCATACAACTTCATGACAGTGAATGTTCTCAAAAAACCTGATTTTATTATATGACCTATCATGCTCCTTCTGCAAGTCCCTAAAACCAATTATTAAGTGTCAACCAGATTTTGTAAAAAAAATTTCGTGTACCCTATTATTAAAAAAAATGCCTGCATTTTCATAGAAGCCCATTCACCACAACTCGGATGAAAAGCCCATTCACCACAACTCATATTTCAAGCAGAGTTATAGTAAAATTAGGGTATTTGTTATAAAAGCCCCCCCACCCCACCCCTCCAAAAAAAGCATCGAAAAGAGATATTTCCTGTCCCAAAAATAGGTTTCTAAAGAAGGAATTTCAGTCCCAACGTTGTATTTTGCTGTCATTATAACAAAACATTTGACTTGCCTAATTTCCAGTCGTAAGAATTAACATGCATCTTGTTTTTAGAATAATGAATTGATTGTATCGTCGGTGTAAATGCAAAACCTCATATGTTGATTCTTGCGATTCAAAGAACAAACTTGTGTGCCCAGTTTAGACAATTCGCGCAGGTTTTGAGATATTTTTACTGATCAGTATTAATGACACTTTATTTGAGAACAATAAGTCCAAATTTCAATTAAAACATTTCCTTTTGAGTAAAGTTATTACACTTTTTAACCTCCCCTTTAAAAATTTTCAAAAACGAGATATGAGGTTTTGCATTTACAACGACGATATGACTGAGAAAATTACCTTAGAGTATAATGTTTTTCATCTTTGTCAGTCTGCATAGAATGAGCAGGCTGACTAGGTTAGCTACTTTCCACATATCTCAGAAGTTTTTTAGCATAATAGGTAACATATACATCTTCAGGCGTCAACATGATAAGAAATATATTGACAAACTTCTCTGAAAAATCATGCTATTTCAGATTTGTATGAGGTCAATAGTAACAATTGAGTAATAAATTAATACAAAACAAGGAGATCAAGTTAAGGTAATACATTTCCTCATAATGACAAATTCTGGTGCCCACCAAAATAAAGGCATAGAAAACATTGAGTAGACTGGAAAAACTACTTGTGACAAACAATTTTTCATTCAAACATTGTTTTCTATACCAAATACAGAAATATGTAACGTCTCATGTATTTAACCCTTTCCACACATTGACGCTTTTGGAAGCCCCAAAAAATAAAGGCTTTGGAAAACATTGTGGAAAATGAAGAAATTGCTTATGACAATCAATTTCTTCCTTTCCCACAATGTTTTCTACCAAGAATGACCCAAAAATGTTAAATTTTGTTAATGGAACTTGGCATCTGCAACACATATGAGTTTGGACTAGGCTAACATTTTGTTGTTTGGAAATGGGTTAAATATGTTTTATCTGCAGTAGATCTATCTGTATTTAGATCAGTCACATTAATTCCTTTCCCGGTAAAGGTTCAATAAGTGCACTTTAACCCTATACTATAGGGCATAAACTAATTAATGTAGATCTACTTCTCATTTGAAAGCTGTTGCAATTGACACAAATGATGCGGGAAAAAATCCTGATTTTTTGGACTATCCGGTGAAAAAATATTAAGAGTAAAGGAGAAAATGCATATTCAAAGCATTTTCTTCATTTACCAAAGTGTTTTTCCATTTCTCTTCCATTAAATTTATGAGAAGGCGTCACTGTTTAGGAATGGGTTAGATTATTAAGATTAAGCAGTACAACATTAACAATGCACATTTTTATATACAGTGTTCACATAAAAAATCTACATTCAGCTGCTTTGTCGTGTAGAATGTAATCTGCCTCCACTTTGTTGATGCCCCAGATGATCATCATTACTCTGATTAGCAGCTGAAAATATAAAGAAAGTCCATTGTAAATAAACTGGAACATAATATGCCCCCACTGATCCAACACCTTTGTACATTGATCTGTTGATATTCATTCATTAAAGGAGATTAAAGTTAAAAAAAAAAAAAAACGTTTGAGGGTGCAAATTTATGCCAGTCACTTGGCATATTTTCTGTTCTCTATTTACTAATTGTGAATGATTTTACTAATTGTGAATGATTTTAAGAATGCTTTTCCCCTCCCCTTCTTAAAATCATGCACAAATTTTTGCATTTTAAATTTTACATCTTTTGTTATCCCCATTCCTCTAAACCTAACATGAACAAAAATGATAGTAATTCAATTTCAATTAAAGCCGGAGGGTAACAGATGGTCCAATTGCAAAAAATGAATTTTTTTGAAAAAATATGTAAAACTGTTGTGTTGGGCACCCTAGAATGGTTAATAATATGCGATTCAGACAGAGATTGAGCCGAATTAAAAGAGAGATAGCCGAATTTAGGGAGAATCCAAACCCAAATTCAACTCCGTCACAGATGCGGTTGAATTTATTTTTTAACAGTCACGCATGCGCATACAGCTCGGACCAAGATTCAAACGAGATTCATACTTGAATTTCAAAATGACGTCATCATGTATGTTGTGACGTCATTTAAGAAAGTCGCATTTCCTACTGTTTTTGACCTACTTTTGACATCGCTTCATGAATTTGGTATCAAATTGCGAAAAAATGAGTCGTTGCTTCAATAGGTTGTCGTAATCATTTAAGCAGGTCATATAAAGCTTAAATAGTGTACATTTCGTTTGTTTTTGACAAATTTTGGGTCCAAATCTGGGAAATAGCAGCTTTAATTAGCCTACCTCAGGAAAAAGTACACATTCCATCTTATTTCTGCTGACAACTGGGGCCGGAATCTGACCTCTCGCAAACTTCATCAATGTATCTCTCTGTAAAAATATTATAAAACACTAATATAAATACCAATATATAAAGAATTGAAGCTTATCAGGATCAACAATGAAAAATTTTATACTGAAAATGTGTGATTCACATTTTTTCCGTTTTCACCCTGAAATTGTACAGGCTAGGTATTAGTTTTTGAACCCTTGAATAATCAAAGAATTATGGCATGGGAGGATCCAGAAAATTTTTCCAGTGGGGGTCCAGGCCTTCTTGCCAGGGGGGGGGGGGGTCATAACCAGGTCAGTCAGCTAGTCAGTCAGCTAGTCAGTCAGTGAGTCAGTCACAGTCAGTGAGTCAGTCAGTGAGTCATCACAGTCAGTGAGTCAGTCAGTCAGTCAGTTAGTCAGTCTGTCAGTCATTCAATCAGTAGGTCAGTCAGTCTGTCACTCAGTCAGTAGGTCAGTCTGTCAGTAGGTCTGTCAGTAGGTCAGTCAGTTGGTCGATCAATCAGTCAGTCAGTCAGTCAGTCTGCCAGTAGGTCAGCCAGTCAGTCAGTAGGTCATTCTGTCAGTCAGTGGGTCAGTCAGTCCGTCATTAGGTCATTCAGCAGATATAAGGTCAGTCAGCTAGTCAGTCAGCTAGTCAGCTAGTTAGTCAGCTAGTCACTCAGTCTGTCAGACAGCTAGTCACTCAGTCAGTCAGTAGGTCAGCAAGTCAGTGAGTCAGCCAATCAGTGAGTCAATCTGTCAGAGTCAGTAGGTCGGTCAGTCAGTCAGTCTTACCGTCGGTCGGTCGGTCAGTCAGTCACTCAGTCTGTCAGACAGCTAGTCACTCAGTCTGTCAGACATCTACTCACTCAGTCAGTCAGTATGTCAGCCAGTCAGTGAGTCAGTCAGTGAATCAGTCAGTCACAGTCATTGAGTCAGTCACAGTCAGTGAGTCAGTCAGTGAGTCAGTCACAGCCAGTGAGTCAGTCAGTGAGTCAGTCACAGTCAGTGAGTCAGTCAGTGAGTCAGTCAGTAGGTCAGTCAGTCTGTCACTCAGTCAGTAGGTCAGTCTGTCAGTAGGTCTGTCAGTAGGTCAGTCAGTTGGTCGATCGATCAGTCAGTCAGTCAGTCAGTATGCCAGTAGGTCAGCCAGTCAGTCAGTAGGTCATTCTGTCAGTCAGTGGGTCAGCCAGTCCGTCATTAGGTCATTCAGCAGATATAAGGTCAGTCAGCTAGTCAGTCAGCTAGTCAGCTAGTTAGTCAGCTAGTCACTCAGTCTGTCAGACAGCTAGTCACTCAGTCAGTCAGTAGGTCAGCAAGTCAGTGAGTCAGTCACAGTCAGTGAGTCAGCCAATCAGTGAGTCAATCTGTCAGTGAGTCAGAGTCAGTAGGTTGGTCAGTCAGTCAGTCTTACCGTCAGTCGGTCAGTCAGTCAGTCACTCAGTCTGTCAGACAGCTAGTCACTCAGTCTGTCAGACATCTACTCACTCAGTCAGTCAGTATGTCAGCCAGTCAGTGAGTCAGTCAGTGAATCAGTCAGTCACAGTCATTGAGTCAGTCACAGTCAGTGAGTCAGTCAGTGAGTCAGTCACAGCCAGTGAGTCAGTCAGTGAGTCAGTCACAGTCAGTGAGTCAGTCAGTAGGTCAGTCAGTCTGTCACTCAGTCAGTAGGTCAGTCTGTCAGTAGGTCAGTCATTTGGTCAATCAATTAGTCAGTCAGTCTGCCAGTAGGTCAGCCACTCAGTCAGTAGGTCATTCTGTCAGTCAGTGGGTCAGCCAGTCCGTCATTAGGTCATTCAGCAGTCATTAGGTCAGCCAATCTGTCAGTCAGTCAGTAAGTTGGTCAGTCAGCTAATCACTCAGACTGTAAGACAGCTACTCACTCAGTCTGTCAGACAGCTAGTCACCCAGTCAGTCAGTCAGACAGCTAGTCAGTCAGCTAGTCAGCTAGTTAGTCAGCTAGTCACTCAGTCTGTCAGACAGCTAGTCACTCAGTCAGTCAGTCAGTCAGTAGCTCAGTCAGTCAGTCAGTCAGTAGGTCAGCCGGTAAGCAGGTCCAAAGTTCAGTCAGTCAGTAGGTCAGCCAGTCAGTCAGTCAGTAGGTCAGCCAGTCAGTCAGTAGGTCAGCCAGTCAGTAGGTTAGCCAATCAGTCAGTAGCTCAGTCAGTCAGTGGGCCAGCCAGTTAGCAGGTCCAAAGTTCAGTCAGTAGGTCAGGCAGTTAGCAGGTCCAAAGATCAGTCAGTCAGTCAGTAAGTCAGCCAGTCAGTCAATGGGTCAGTCAGTAAGGTAGTCAGTCATTAAGTCAGCCAATCTGTCAGGTCAGTCAGTCAGTAGGTCATTCTGTCAGTCAGTGGGTCAGTCAGTCTGTCATAAGGTCATTCAGCAGTCATTAGGTCAGCAAGTCAGTCAGTCAGTAGGTCAGCCAGTTAAAGGGTCAAGAGATCAGTCAGTCAGTCAGTAGATTAGCCAGTCAGTCAGTAGGTCATTTTGTCAGTCAGTGGGTCAGTCAGTCTGTCATTAGGTCATTCAGCAGTCATCAGGTCAGCCAATCTGTCAGTCAGTCAGTAAGTAAGTTGGTCAGTTAGCTAGTCACTCAGTCTGTCAGACAGCTAGTCACTCAGTCAGTCAGTCAGTAGGTCAGTCAAGTTTTTACTTTGTGTATTATGTATGTCAGCAAAGAAGCTAAAAATGTGTATAGATTGGGCAAGTTATTT
The DNA here is from genome assembly GCA_963680895.1 of Fragum sueziense. NCBI lineage: Eukaryota > Metazoa > Mollusca > Bivalvia > Cardiida > Cardiidae > Fragum > Fragum sueziense. Next base: position 19,751,021 of record OY804598.1, on the reverse strand, counting down.
TATAAGGAGATACAGCCTTGTAAACACAGTAGGCTTAAGTAGATGCCATTTTTTAAGTTCTAACCATTTTCCTTGTTTTATTCTCTATTGCAGGTTTTTGGGTGATTTATTCATTTAACCCATTCTAACACAGAGTAGTTTTTTGACTTTGAAAATGTTGTCTGCAACTTCTGTTAATTTGGATGACCCTAATATTTTGTTGTTTGTTAATGGGTTAAGCTTACAAATGGGCATATTATTATACCCATCTGACATCCAAACACAATGGCGGACCTTGCCATCAATATTGGGTATTTTGTTCATCAATCAACCAGAATGCCTACCTCAAAGCTAGTGACAGTAGCAATTGAGGCCAGCACTGCTTCTTCCAAGAAGGAACCAACCATCTAATCTACAGAGACTCATACTTCCCAAGGACAATCAGGGATTTCTGACCAACACTACATATGTGCGAGTTCAGGCACTGTCTGGCATCCAGCTCTCCAGTGGTGCACCTATAGAATAAACCAAGTTCATAGATTGTACATCATTTTTTCATAGTTTTAACCCTTTCCCAAACAAGACCTGCTTTTGACATCCCTAATTTAGAAGGCTTGGGAAAATGTTGAAACAAAAGAAGAAACTGCTGATAACCAGCAGTTTCTCATTTTGTCTCAATATTTTCCGTGCCATATCTTACACAAATCTTACCGTTAATAACTTCTATTTTATCATTTGTGACAGTTTTTGAAGTGGATCACCCTAAAATTTGGTTGTTTGGGAAAGGGTTAAGATTTAAAATAGAGACTTCCGTGGGCATTGTTATTTCTTTTAACATTACTGGGTGCAGTAATTAAAAGCAGAACAAATCCCTTCTGAAGACCTGACTCTTAGAAGGGCGGATCCAGAATTTTTTCCAGGGGGGTGGGGGTCCAAGCCTAAGATTTTTTCCAGGGTGTGTGTGTGTGTGTGTGTGTGTGTGTGTGTGTGTGTGGGGGGGGGGGGGGCTCCAAGCTCAAATTAAGGCTTAAAATGTAATAAATATGTAACATTACACTAAATTTATATATAGTCAAAATTTAATTTTTGGCCAATGCCAGGGGGGGGGGGGTCTGGACCCACGACCCCCCCTCTAGATCCGCCCATGTCTTACTTGCAAGAAGAAGAAGAATTAATAAGGAAGTAAAAAAAATCTTTCTATTTACAGTTTTTTGTTTGAATGTTCTTATTTTACATTGATTGGGAAACAAGTTCTTACAACTTAGATTAATCCCTTGCAATACTGCTTCCTTGACACTGTACCAGTAGGCCCTACTTGCGCCTAATGCCTGGGGCCATGAAAAGTCCAAGAACTACCTCGGCTACAGGGGATCAAACTAGGAACCGCTTAGTGGTAAGGCTGACACTATACCTTGTGACCACAGACACCACTGTTGATCACTTGCATTGGATTATGAGTAAATCTCAAACTTTATGTATTTGCTGAAATAATGAAAAGCAAATTCATCACTTTTCACAAATGTTTTCTGACAGCTTTGACAAGAAATTGAGGGACTCTTTGATTATTTGTTATCTAAATAAAAAGGTGTCTGTGGTCAAACATCGTCCTTGCAAGCAAGAGGTTCAGAGTTTGAACCCCGATAAGCAATGGCTGATAGTTCCTATCAGATACCATCCTCTGAATCTAGATTATGGTGCAAATGGGCCTCGGAATTGTTAATCAGACCCTTGTTGCGCACCATAGTTTTTTGCTTGTGTATTTATCTTTTTGCTAGTGATTCAAAAAGCCACTTGCAAACAATTGCGAGTCAACTGACTTTATACGGAAATTCTAGCCCCGACTGTGTGGTTTCCAGGAAGCAGAATCGAAAGGGATGAAACTAAGTAATAAAAACTTACAAAATACTTCCAAATTGATGTTAAATAAATATGTTCAAATAACTTCTGAAGAAATAGGATGTGTTTGTGAAACATGAATGCCCCCAAAATGGCTAATGTTAAATTTTCGGACAAAGCGAACAGACAGACGGACACAAGTAAAACAATATGCCCCAAATCTTTCGGTATGGTGTGACTGTCATAACTATAAACAAGGTAGTATGGAAAAATACTTTGATAGGACTACGGCGTTTTACCCCTTTACCACACAATACCTTGTTTTGACGTCTCTTAAAGTGTAGGCTTTGGAAAACATTGAAACAAAAGAAGAAACAACTGATAGATCTAGTCAGCATTTTCTCCTTTTGCCTCAATATTTTATAAATCACAAATTTTATCTGCCAGTAAATAATACCCGAAAGGGGAGTTAGGCAGTATATATAGATAGATTATCTTTAGTTAAACCCATTTTGTCATCTACAGCAGCTTTCAAATTGGTCCAACCTTTTATTTTGTTGTTTGGGAAATGCTAAATTTTCCATCCAAAACATGTGTAAACATCCAGAAGTATTTTTCTCTTTTAAATGCAATGTATAGATCAAAATTAACCGCATATTTACAAACCAAAATTAAATATACCTTTATTTAAACTGTGCCTTTGCACAAAGTCCTGTCGTCCCATTTTTTAGCCGGTGAAGGCACCACAGCCCCACCACAGCCATCCTCGGCTCAGCAGTCCTAATCAGCTGCTAATCAATGTCAACACTGTAGACACGCTTGCCATTGAAGACTTAGTGCTTCCTTCTATCAAAAATATCCTATTTAACATATCATCAAAGTCTGTTTACATATATCGATGATTAAATTCGATTTTATAACTTGTTTTACGTTTAAATCGAAAGTTATGACACCGTTGCTGTTGTGTTTACCTTCGATATTAGGTCACGATCAATCTCGAAATTGACGTTGACCAATTTGGAATTCCGAAACTGATCGTTATTCCGAAACTACTACCAACACTGGTATTGGTTGATTCCGTCACTTCCGGTAATTTATCTCTGTTGGTGTCACACCACTTCATATTATCGCGCAGTATGTTACTCCATGGTGAATGTAGCCAAAATTGTTGGAGACCTGTAGGCCTATATTTGTCGACTAGTGCAGACGAAACAAGATGGCCGCTGATCATAAATTATCCATTGAACAGAGAACGATAACACGTGAGCTCAGCTAGCATAGGTCGACTTCGCTTAGGTCTTTAGTTAAACTTTAGCTTTGTTGTTGTATTTCTTAAATTCACACACAATTCAAAAGCATTATCTATATCGATATTAATTGATCCACTGCGTCTGACAGGTCGTTTTGATGGCGTTTAGGAAGGGGATTATCAAGTTATTGCTGTAAAAATGACGTTAAAAGCCAGGGGCACACGAGTCCAAAAATGCGAAATTACCCTTCCCCCCCGCCCGAAATTTCACGGAAACCCTCTGATTTTTCCATTCAATTAACATTGAAAAAAACAGAGGGTTTCCGACATTTTTGTTTCCGTTTAAATTTCAATCTATAGACGGACTTTTCGTCCGTATTACGTGGATTTTGTTCATCTTCGTTTTAACGTTTATAAAAGACAGTTCATGTTCTGTTGTAACGTCAGAAAAGTTCCAAAAGAGCACGAATGAACGTTTTGTCGGTACAACTTTGACTACCCTGACAGCAAGATCTGAATTGGAATGCTGTTTAGCGTGCTTAAATAGTGAAACTTTAGATTGTAGAATGGTCAACTTTAATTCAGTTGATATGATGTGTGAATTATTCCGAACATCACAATCAGTGGCCGGACATGCGGGGTGGAATAGTGTGGTTGTAAGAGGTATGCATAGCTGGCGATGAATGACCTGGCAGAGCATCCCTAGCTAATTGCTAGAAATGCTCTGCCAGGCCATTTATCGTTATCTATACTTTACCATATTTTATCATTTACAAACAATCCTATATCGTTGGTAGACTTTTTTGAGAGACTTGTACTTGTTAGTCCCTCCATTTTCAATGCTAGCCAGTTTCGAATGAAGGGACAAATCTGTCTCACCGTGCACAGTATACACTTGAAGACACTTCTAACGCAACACTTACATTTTTCATCATAATTAAATAAATAATGCGGTATATTTTATAAGATTTTCCGCAAATATAAATCAATTACGTTTACATGTTTTCAGTAAATTTCATCAAAATCAATTCATCAGAACATAAAAAAACATTTAGGCTTTTCACTAAGACTCAAATATGAAAAATCACAAAACCCCAGGCAATTGCAGATTTCAATAGCATCAAGGCAGCGTCACCAAATCATGCTCGTATCTCGAACCACTGCTTCATAAGATTTGATAACATGCTTTCACGTGCGAAGCAATACTAGAATTCAGGTGCACATATTTTGTTTAAGAAATAATGCTTTGTACGTGTCAGCGTTGCACAAAATCATCAAATTTATTACCAGACATTAGTTTTTCGCCTTTATGCTCCAAGACATTTTCAACAACTCTGGAGCAGGAACTTAAAAGGGACGAGTTAAGAATTATCCCGCGAAGAGTTATCATCATTTATGCTTTATCAATGAGATGGGGTGTCTTCGCGTCATTAAGGTCCATGACGGACACATGAAATGTTAGCAGAATGTCATAAACTTTACTACTGTTACATGAATAACATGAATTTACGTTATCAGCTCGCACGACTTTTTTGAGACTTTTTGTTTTCTAGTCATATTATATTAATTGCAAGTTTAATATTTTTTACTCAATGTATCTTCATGAAAATTACAGATGTTATGTAATAGACCTTTAACGGGTTCTGGAGTGATCTCCCTTGAAAGTTATCTTCCTTGAATTATTGGGTTGTTCCGTTTCCGGTTAGGGCTGCAGATAAGAAGGGTTTTCGCTATTTCAAAATGCAAAATGTCTTGAATTGTTCTTCAAATCATATGCAGCATATGCTGTAGGTACTCATTGTATCATCTTCTTAAGATGAATAAAATGCGTACCCATTATGTATGTTTAAGATTCGAAATAATAATTTTAGAATTGTTTACCCCGCTTATCAGCTGCTATGCAGTTAAATACCAAATATCATTCATTGCTGATGATTGGCCTAATAATTTAAACTTTTCAAACAAGACCTGATTTTGATGACTCTAAATATCGTTTGGAAAATATCGAGAGAAAAGGTAAACTTGTTAATATTGGGCATTTTCTATCCCTCCTTTGATAGTTTTGCAACAATTTACACGTTTTCTGTCTTATTTTGTCACGTGAATTAGCGTTCATTGTTGAGTAGTCTAAAGGGCTATTGTTGGGAAAAGGGTTAAACTTTCAACTTTTTTTCTTTTTTTTTTTTAGCACGGGTTTGCAATCTCATTTTAACAAACTATTTTTGAGCAGTTTAATAGGCTGTCGTTTGGGAAAGGGTTAAACTTTCAACATATTTTTTTTTCTTTTTGTTTGTTTAGCACGGGTTAGCAAATGTGTTAAATAAGTCGTAAAATTGTGTAATAAAGGGTGAAAGTTCGAGTTTTGTCGTGTCTATTAATTTATCTTTCGGTCCTGTCAATCTTATGTCTATTGTGATAAATCCGTTTAATATACAGTAACTTGTGTTTTATCGGGCCGAGATCAATTAAAGGAATTTGGCTAACTGATTGGGGTGATATACACCAGGTCCGTGGAAATTAACATTCCAATTCCCTTTTGTCGGCAGACAATTAATTATTAATCCTTTGACAAACAATGAAACGTACGTTTGACATACTAGAAGGTCAGTAATTATGCCAAAAGAAATGCGGAGATTTAAAAGCTTATTGAGAGGAAAAGTATACTTTCCTTTTTCTCAAAATGTACGAAAATATTTTCTATCATTCATATTTAATTTAAGTGCGTTGCAGATGTGAAGTTATTTAAATTTTGGATTTATTTCACGATATGAAGACTTTAATGTCAAAATGACTGATTTGAAAGAGTGTCTTGGATCAACTAACTCCAAAATTAATGTTGAATCAAGAGAGTGAAAATAATCCAACTAGAATGAAATATTAAAAACTACATTATTACTACAATTTGCAAAACAAAATAAAATCTTTCTCGTCATTGATAATCGGAAATCCTGGAGCTTGGCAAAGATTTTTTATGGCTTTCAGCCTTTCAACTAGGCCGATTTTTAACCCGGATTAAACATATCAATTGGGTGAAATCAAAGTCGAAACTTAGTCTGGTATAATTAGTAATAAATAAACCATCCAATGTGTACGATGATTCTGCGAAATATGCGTCTGTAAAGAAAATAATCGTATTTTGCGAGCGAAGCGATGATTTTTACTCTTTAGCGTATCTAGAAAAATAGACCGGAACTACCCAGTTGTGTTCAAGGGAGATAAACCCCATTAAATCAAGGGCAATATCAGGATAACTCTTGGATCTCGGTAGGGGTCTATTGTGAATGAATTAAATTAGTTGAACATTTGATGAAAAATTATTTATTAAATTCCAAGTTATTACCAAAAAGGTAAGTGTTGCGTTAGAAGTATCTTTAAGTGTAGTTGTATGAGTTCCTGTAAGCTACGAGAAAAGCAATAGTAGTTCATCATTCATTACGATGTCATCTTATGAGGCATTAAATAGACGATCGTCGTGTAAACAAGTACATTGTATTATAAAACATACCACGTTGACGAAAGAAGAATAATTCTGATATTATCGTGATTTATTCTAAATTAATAATTTATGTTATTTTAAAGTTATAAAACATCTACTCGTATAATTTCGTTATATAATGACTATTAATATTAAGGGCGACTTTTTGTAGAATATGTGGCTATTCCGGACACATGGGCGTCGGCGTCGGCGTGATGCTATGGTTAAGTTTTTATGTGCAAGTTTGTCATATCTATTTCTATCAATGTTATTACTCTGGAACTTTTTATATGCTTCTGTGACCATTATACCAACCTCAAGACAAAGATGCGTTAGTCTGACAATTAAATTTAGTAGATTCTTTACCCTGTTGGACTAAGAAGTTCTTGCTTAAGTTTTACGCGCTACTTTGAAACGTTCACATATCAGTGATATTTTTTGTAACGACTATTGCTTTTAAACTTTGTTCTTGCTTCTGTGACCATAATATTATCTCCTAGGGAAAGATCCGTTACTCTGACATCAATTTAATGAAATGTTTACCCATTTCGGATTTTTTTTCGCTATCCAACACTTGATAGTTCTAATTGGCTGTCCTAAGACAGCTTTTGTATTTCGTCGCTTTTAAACGAAAACCTGGTAACTGCGGCTTGTCTTAAGCTGCAATTACGAGGTTTTCGTTGAAAAGCAGCGACATTTTGTTGTAGAACCTGGATGTGGTGACTGGATGGAATATGGGGGCAGATGTTATATGGCGGTATTAACTCATGCTAACTGGGAAGACTCAAAGGTAAACAAAATATTTACTAGATCTACCTAGTTTAGCCACTGTGACTGTTCACCGAACCAGTTTTGCCTCTGTGACTGTTAACCGATCTAGTTTAGCCTATGTGACCATTCACCAAGCTGCATCTTAACTCCCCTGATATCTGAGAAATTAGACACTGTTAACATAACTTGACTTGTGTCATGGTCATGCATGGCATGGAGCATCTAAATCAAAATAATGTGTTTGTAATCCGTCACGCTAAAAGGGGCATTATGGGAAATCCATAAACTAAAATTCGAGAAAAGGGCCAGATTCAGCAGCGGCCAATCTGATGTCGTATTTGGAAATTGAACATTGATCACATTTATTTGAATCCGGGTGAAGAGGTCACGGATCGTATTTAGAATATAACATAGGCGTAGCAAATTCGTACACATCGCAAAAAATGATAATAATAAATGTGGATTTTTGGTTTTGTTTCCCTTGAAATAAACACATAAATCGCCATTATAAAACATACCAAATACCCACCTGGAGCCACGATTGACCATGGTCATTCGTGGCTCCAGGTGGGCATATGGTATGTATTTCATAAGCATCTACATTAAATTTTCAAAAGAATTTTGGAGATGTCCACAAGACCCACGACCATCAGTATGGAGCCTGCCATCAAACATTCCGTGATAAATTGGACATGCGTTTTGCGTACACTTTATTTTTGGATAGCTAAGGCACTTCCAAGGTTGCTTCTCAGCAAAAAAAGCTGCAGTTACGAGGTTTTTATTGAAGAAGTGACTATTTACGGTAGTGCTACATGCAAATTTAACTTATTAGAGGAAGAATATCATCTTTGTCTTGATTTCTCTGTCAATCAGCTTTTATTATATTTTTTTAAAGAACATAGGTCTAGAAGCTCAATGAAACAACGAGAAGACCGAATAAAATGCTACAGAACAGTACTTTCCCGTTGTCTATACACTTTCATTGTTGCATAAATGTAAAATTTCCATCTTTTTTCAAGCCCGTAAATTCAATATGGATTAAGGTATCCAAACCGTCAAAAGCACCAAAGAGCCAGAGGCGAAATTTGAAAAGTGTAAATAATTCCTTAACTGTGTTACAGTTTCATTCAAAATACAAACATAAGCATTTTGTACGGTTTAGAATTTTGAATTGATGCATACTTATGGAAATATTTGACAAAAATGTTCCAAATTATCTCACTTGCATATGAATAAAGAGTAAAATAATATTTGTTAATTATTTTGTTCTTGAAGCACAATCTTGACATGCGGCACAGAGAATCAACTTTTGTGAAGTGTATTTACAAGTGTGTGTAATTTGATGCATTTTGTATGGCTAGAAAGTGGCGATTTTTTCAGGGTTTGTAAGCCTTAATTCTTTCCATTAAACTGCGACGTACGAGTAGATTAAAACAAACAAAGTGATTAAACTATCTGAATAATTGAGTCAGGATATGGAAAAAGAACCCTTTCGGCGTTTTAGACTACCGAGTTTCCAGATCAGCATGTGCAGTCTGACTGGGATCAATGCTGTTGTCTCATCGTTGTATTTGGTCGCCAAGAAGCTATTGGAGATCAACATGTTTGATGATAAGACTGCGTGTAATTTTGAACTATGTTTGACTCAAAAACATTTAGGGACCTTTACCAGATCCTGGTTCATATGTATAAATCAATTAATTTTAGTATTATACCCATGTTATATCTTTCCCTTTCATAAATGGCTCAATATTTTTCCAGACTGTTTGCGAAGGCCTTGGTGGGACTCTTGCAAATATATATACCAGTGATAGATTTGAATTTCTATCAGCCAAGTTTGCAACAGGTGATGGTAAGTCTATTTAACAAATAGTAATGAATTTTGTGCTAAAAATAGACTGTATTACTCTTTATTTACTGATTATCCGTCAGTGTTGTTATAAAATCTCGTAACTACGGCTTGTGTCAAGCCGTAGTGACGAACTTTTATAACAACATCTAAGGAAATAATATTGTAGTCCGAAATTACGTCACGATTAACTGAATGAAATCGTTTCCTATTTCATACGTTTGGGCCAGGATAAGAGAAACTGCCATTGTTGCATTTGCGACAGTCGTGTCTTAAGATCAGCCTGTGCCTAAAATCAGTCTGACCGGGGTCATGCTACTGTCTCACAGATCACAAATAAGGTATTGGAGATTGGAAACCATTATGGTTCATGATCAGACTGCGTGTATAGGCCTCAGCAGGCTAGTCTTCAACCATGTTGGGCTCAAAAAAAGGACACATTTCCAAATCTTGGCTCATAACGATACATGTCTTCGTTTTAAATCACAAGCATCGTATCAATAGTTTATTTAAACACGAGAGGGAATCACGTGACACAACCGACAACACTGATTCTGATTTGAAGCCGTGAAGTTGGAAAAACGATAGAAATTCAAAGCTACAGTTAAGAGGAGTAGGTGGCTTTTAAAAAATGAAATACTTTACTAAATGCTCAACAAACTCTTTTTCGTGGAAACTCATTAGAATCGTTATGTCGAGACGATTGAAATGAGTACCAACAACATATGGTTTGAATTTGAAATAAAAAAAAATCTAGAATGTCTCCACTCCGTCTCATTTACTGATCTAATTTATTTTCATCTTCAGCCTGGCAGTTCTGGGTTGGCGGTTATGACTACAACGGTGACAACACTGGTTGGAAGTGGATGGACGGCTTTAACATAGATTTATCATTCTACGAGCCCAATTCCCCGGGTGAAAGATGTCTGGAGTTTGTCAGAAGTGGAGCAACATTCGTATATAACGATCATATGTGTACTAACTCATATAAATCTATTTGTGAACGGCAGCCTTAATGTGTAATAGAACCTGATTTGATTGCTATTTAGCGTTCGACCTACTTTTGGAACCAATCAAATTGCAGTGTATCTTAATGTTTTGCCGCTATATTTCGCATAAACGAGACTGTCGGCTAGTTTATGTGACGTATATACATAGCCACGCCCCGTCTCCAATGAACCACAAGAAAACACTAAGTCAGATGCGCGCATTTCAATGTTTATTTCGCACAGAATATTATACGACACAGCCTCTATTTGTATACACATTAAGAACCATGATCTAAAAGGGTATCGCAAAGCTTTTGATCCCAACATGGTTCTAGATCACTCTGTGTATACATGCATTCTGATCAAGAACCATGTTGTTCTTCAATAGTTTCTTCCTGACATGTAGCAATCGTTTAAGAAAACTGCAATATGGCTCCATCCAAGCTACACTGATGCAAGCTGATCTTGAAACACGGCTGGCATTAAATGCTATAAGGGATACTTTTCCGACTCTTGTATTGTTTATTATTGCTGTTGTTGTTAATGAAACAAAACACGAGCGGTAAGAACTTGACCGACAGTGTTATGACAAAACAGGCAAGGAACATGCAAATCTCAATAATTAGAAAAATGTTACATTTACAAAGCATTTAGCTGGGACCAAGGCCCGTATTGAGCAACACATTCTAAATTTGAATTTGGTTTGAAGGAGAGAATTTTAAACATCAAGAATACGTTCGATGTGGTGGATCTCTTAAACTACAGAGGTGCGTTCTTTAGAGCGAGATTTCTTGAGATATCTTGGGATTTCTTAAGATCATTTAGGATAAAGCGTTCTTTAGAGCAAGATTTTTAAGACCCTTAATGGGAGGCGCATTATCCGATACTTCGTGCGGAACCCCTCGGCCGCTTCTGTACAAACAATATAAAAGATTTGACCGAGTTATTCCGAACACTCTATAATTCAAAAACCGCGGTGTTCCGAATGCTCCATACTTTATACAAATGACGTCATGATGACGTCATTTTTATAAATATGAAGCATTCGGATTAGCTCGGTCAAAGTCTCGGTCTGAAAAACGCTTTATCTAAAACACATTAAGAAATCTCAAAAAATCTCGCTCTAAAGAACGCGGCTCAGTTGATATCTAAATTATTGACGAGCTGTAATAATTGCTCGTCCATATACTCATTTTCTTTTATCAAGTTTTTGTAAAATATCCCCATACACACAGGAAACCCGTGGCCCCTTTTTCTTGGCTTCAAATCAATTTCGAATCGGTCACGTTTTCACAGAATTTTTGGAATTTTTCAGTAAAATTGTTGTTGTTTCTTTTGTTATGTGATTTATGAAAATTATATGTAACATAAACAGAAGAGGAATCCCAGATTGTTTTTCTCCAAATAAATATATGTGCGTGGTTCATGTTGTACGACCGACTCTGGCAAAACGAGTTTGGCCATTGATTTTCTCAAACAAGACACGTTCTTAGCGTTTTTGATAGAAATGCATTAGAAATTCAACGATACAAAAGAAGAAATGCAGATAATCAGCATTTTCTCCTTTTGCCACAATGTTTTTCTGTGCTATATTATTCAAAAAGTGCAACTTTAGTAACATTCTTTTAATCGTCTGTGCACAGCACTTCCAACGTGGAACATCCTAAGATATTGTCGTTTGAGAAAGGGTTAAACAAAAACCTACTTTACTTTCGAAGAATTATTTGTCATACTTACAGCCATTACTCTAATGTATATTTTTGTTCTTGCATTTGCATTTAACATCCGTAAAAAGGTTTTTGTACAACTATCATGGGACGGTTTAAACAGAAAATGACCAAAGCTTTTGTTAATTTTAATCTTTTATGTTTCACTCTTTCCCAGATTACTAAGTTTTAGATTTACTCAATCAAACATGACACGGAGAATTTGTAGAAATGACTTCTGGAAACGGAATTTTGTACATTATAACAAATGATGTATAGGGAAAAAAAGAAAAAAAAAGATGTTACCAGGCGTTCGGTATCCTTTCCCTACAATGTTTGCTTTTGTTTTTTATTATTATAAAAAGGAAGGGGCGCCATAGCTAGGGAATGTGATCAGAATTGAAAAAATATTGACCTTTCTCAGAAGTTAATTGTTTGTTTAAAATCAAAGGGAACGACCAAATACTGTATACGTTTCTAGGTAGATGTGGTACATCAATGATCATGCTAAAACGGACCATGTTGGATATCCATAAAACAAAATTTTGAGAAAATAATCTATGACCCGTCGCGCTAAAAGGGACCTTATCGGATGTGTGAAAAATATCGACCCTAGTCTATCTGCGCAGTCCGCGCAGCCAGACTAGGGCCGACACTTTTCACTTTTATGTAATTTTCTAAATCCGGAATGATTCTCCTTAATATATGTTCATTTCTCGCATATGGGATCTGATTGACATGTGATGGGTCTGACAAGTTTGTCCAAATTTGTATTTTTGAGTTCGGATAAGGTCCCTTTTAGCGCGACGGGTCACAATTTAATTTAATGTATCAGGCTCGGCAGTGGTCAACCAGATGCCGTATTTGAAAAAAGGTACATACAGTGAGATGGCGTATAATCATAGATTTAGAAAAAGATACACAAGTGACTAGTATTGACTCTCAGTCTGTGCAGATTGCACAGACTGGTCAGAATCGATATTGTTCACGCTTCTCTAAAGGTCCATGTCAGCGTGACAGGTCACAAATGTTAAAATCCTTTTGTAGATTAAAGTTATTACCATTTGAATAACATCAAAAGCAACATTTGATGTTAGCCAGGAACTGGAAACATAGCATTAGTGGACCACTATGTTTCAGGATCAGCCTTTGTCCAAGTACAGTCTGATCAGGATGCAAGTTATCAGAGAACAACGTGTACTTTGGTCCCAATGTATGCCCATGATACAGCTGCTCTATTACAGCTGTTATGGGTATTTACGAACCTATGAAAGCACGGTATGTATCTTGACCATCATTATTATTTCTCTTGATCTATCGAGGCTTTACAACAAAAACATAGTAACTGCAGCTTGTTTTAAGCTGCAAGTACGAGGTTTTTGCTCAAAAACAGCGTTATGTTAGTTTTAAAAGATAAAATGCCACTTTTGCACGACACGGCTCATAGAAAAGTAAACATTTTATGACCATTGAAATACCAGCTTCTCTGAAAAAATATAAAATACAACATAATCAAATCAGATCAGTTTGCAAACTTAATGCGGTCGGATAAAGTTCAGCTTGTTTTGGTCACGTTGTCGTTTTAGCAAAACACTACCGGGTTACCAAGTTTTTCGTACTCTTCTTTCGTTACAAATCAACTTTAAAAAATTAAATGGCGGTAAACGGAATGAAGATTTTCAGGCACATTATATGCGTATATATGTTACTTGTGGATATCTTTGTAAAACACGGGGTGTGTTTTAGTTCAACATCAGCACAGTTTCAGAAGCAAGCCAGTGGCAGGTATATCGGTACACCAATATCAACGGTGACAGCCAGATCTGAAATGCAATGCTTTTATAAATGCTTAAAGAGTGTTGATGTGAAGTGCGACTATGCCAACTTCAATGCTCAAGACATGACGTGTGAGTTATTCCAAACAGCACAGTCCTCGGAGACCGGAGAACCTGGCTGGAGTAGAGTGGTCGTCAGTGGTATGTCTTTAAACACGCTCGTGACTCAGAATTTCAGAGAGTCAACAATATCTTTGTAAATTCTTGACCAATTTGAACGCGGTTTGAAGCAGAATAGGTTGGAAAATGTCAGGAATATTCTTCTCTGCTTTAAACCGAAGTCAAATCAGTCCCGTATTAACAAAATTATTGAACATTTTCTGAATGTGTTGTATCACGTGATTTTCCAACGTGTTTACAAAGTTTGCCAAAGCCCTGTTCTTCTGGGGCATCAAAAGCCTTCACCATATGGGATGGGCTTAGACGACCAACTAAATGACTTTGAATACGAAACCTGTCCTGGATTAGTTTTGGTGGATTATACCCTTTTTTATACGCCTGAAGGGTCGTATTATGTTATAGACTCCGGTCGTCCGTCGGTCTGTCTGTCCGTCCATCCTTCTGTCTGTCAGTCCGTTAGCAATTTCTTTTGTTCGCAACTCCTCCTACAGTTTTGATCGAAATTTGTTCAAACTTGCCACAATGAATCTCCATGATGTCTAGTTGTGCACACCTCTTACGGAATTCAGATAACTCTTTTCGTTCTTGAATTATCTGCCCTTGAATAAAAATGCCCATTATCTTGTGTGCGCATCTTCTCCTACAGTTTTATCATAATTTCATCAAACTTGCCACAATGAATCTCCAGGGTGTCTAGATGCGCATACCGCTTATGGAATTCAGATAACTGCTTTCTTTCTTGAATAATCTGCCCTTGAATTTAAGGAAAAATGCTCATTTTCTCAAAAAGTCCATTTTCTCGTGTGTGCAAATCCTACATTTCCAACCAGAATTCAATCAAACTAGCCACAATGAATCTTTATGGTGTCTGGTTGTGAAAACAAAATTTTGACAAAATTGACAAAATGGCCAATTTTACTAACAAGCCCCTCTCGGGCGTATATGCGCCGCTGTGCGAAGCTCTTGATATCAAAATTACTGTAGTGCAATAACAACAGAGGTGATTTTTTTACAAAACGTCATTAATGCGTTTATTTTTGAATCGCTTCCATGAAACTCAGGTTGACTACGACGAAAAGGTTTAGTTTAATCAACATAACTAGAATGTTTGGAATCGTCTGCTATTGAACGAAGATAAATCTATATTTTTTGTATCTTTTCTATGAATCATGCTGGTCTAGACGATGATCCTGTTCACTCTTTCGAAGTTAGCTTAATCTAGTCAAGGTAGTCAACCCCTAATGAGATTCGCGCGACGTCGGAATTATTCGGGCGACCTCGAAAACATTCGGCGGTGGAAGTTTCCACCACCGAATATTTACGACCGCGCCCGAATAAGTTCGGATACGCAACGCCGACGTTCGAAAAAAATCTGATGGTTTTTTTTTTATAAAATTCACAATGGCCACATTACAGGTATTTTACCTTAAGGGGGAATGCTCCAGTTTCCTATTTTTTTCCCAATTATAGAATTTATTTATATTTTGTATGTTGATAGTACATGGTATTACCAATTGGAAAATAAAATGAAAATGGATGGCCAGCGATCTTGCTTGAATTTTATAGGCAATCGTATCAAATACCCCTACAGCGAAAAAATGCACAATTTCTTGCACCTGTCCAAGGTCACTAAAATGCTAATAAAATGCTATATTATTCATCTTTTAGTCCCGAAAACGGAATTAAAGTAACGTCTTACATTTAATAAGAACAGAAAACACAAAAAATGTGCTATTATAAACGCGTAAATGTATAAAACAGCATTCTCATGTGTTCAGTTAGATCAATGAGGGTGGAGTGTTTTATGTCAAATTTTGCATTAAATATTTCAAGTTCTACATAATAGAATTTGATAAAACTGCCTCATTGTATTAAGCAACATGTCCTGGCGATAATTCAAAAAGAAAATGTATATGTAAGCGCACTTATTAGTGAATTACAGCAATTTTTTATCAGCTACACATGAATAAAATGACGCAAAACAGTGGTAACTGCATACCCACTTACGACTATTTTGCTCTAAATAATCGATTTCCATCTTGAGGAATTCAGTTTCGCATAACAAATCGTCGGTGTAAATGCAAAACCTCGTATGTCGACTGTTGTGATTTTCAAGGTACAAACATTTGTGCCTAGTTAAAGACAATTCTTGCAGATTTTGAGATATTTTAACTGATTAGCATTAATGACAAACCATTCATCAAGAATGTGTCTAAATTTCAAGTAAAACAATTTAGTTTGGGAAAAGTTATTGCACTTTTTTCCCTCCCCTTTTAAAATTTCCAAAAACGAGATACGAGGTTTTGCATTTACAACGACGAAATACACTTTTACCGCCGAAAATGGTAAATTGCAACGATGTGTTATATTATTGAAAATATGGTAGCGAAACATATTGGTACGAAACATTTAATTTACAATAGTAATGACCGAGTGTTCCGAAAAACTGGAGCATTCCCCCTTAAGAGAAATAACATACAAGTATTTATCCAAGCGCTTTAGACCTTTTGAAAATCAGCTGATAAGAAATAATTGACTGCCAATGAAAATTTAGTCAATAAACTTTTTTATCAGCTGAGACCTTCTCTGCTTCAAATCATTTTCAAATCGATCCCATATGAGCATTGTATCACGTGATTACCCTATGTGCTTTTGGTAAGGCTTTGTCACTGAAATACTCACCACCCACGAATAAATGATATTTGAGGGCCAAGAACGCCCTAAACCGCTCACCTGAGATTGCTCACCTTGTTGGAATTATATATAAACATTTTGACCTGTATATTAGTAATAGCAAATTTCATTACTAAAGCCAATTCTCTTGTGTGTGTGTTTTTCAAAATAATGACACAAAATTTCATCAAGTTTTACGAAGGTTTGGCTGTGATTGTAACGTGAAGATAAGAAACAAAGAAATTATCATACAGGCCCCTTTTCCAATTATGTAAAGCAAAATGCATATCTTTTAACACATTTCCTTTTTGCAAGTTTCATTCATAATGACCAGCATGAATTGCTGTGTACCGAATATAAAAGCTCCACACATTTAATTATGAATTCACACAATGTACAAAACCCCTTTTCTAGGTCCCCTTTTCCCCTTTAATGATTCAACGGCAACTAGACATTTTGACAGCTAATATTTGAAAAACGTTTTGAAATCTATAAATAATTCCGTCAAGGATCATTCCTGTTTAAATTTGATAAAATGGAATGTCGACTGGCTTGAGACAAAGCTTTTTTAAAGACACATCCATTTTATTTAATCTTTAAAAACATATCATCTGAACGTTTGAAAGCTCCAAGAGCCACTTATGCCTAGTTTTATAAGTAGACTTTGGGCTAATTATTTAGCTACTTCGAGCTTTAAAATGTAGCAGTTACGAGGTCTTTGTTGAAAAGCATCGATATTTTATTTTTCAGGAGGAAGTTGCGAAGGAGGCTGGTTTGAATTTGGAAACAAACGTTATTTAGCAGTAAACCAAACTGCCTCTTGGGAATCCTCAAAAGTAAGTTTGAATTTGGAAACAAGCGTTATTTACCACTAAACCAAACTGTCTCTTGGGAAAGCTCGAAAGTAAGTTTGAATATGGAAACAAGCGTTATTTAGCAGTGAACCAAACTGCCTCATTGGAATCCTTGAAAATAAGTTTGAATTTAGTTTACTAATAAGTCTTATTTAGCAGTAAACCAAACTGTTCCTTGCGGAACCTCGAAAGTACGTATAGGTAGTCCACCCCTAATGCGATTTACGCGACGTCGAAACTTTTCGTACGACGTCGTTTACGTTCGTTCCATATCCGAACCTTTTCGGGCGACGTCGTAAACATTCGGCGGTGGAACGTTACCGCTGAATGTTCACAACGTCACCCGAATAATTCCGCCGTCTAGTAAATCCCAATAGGGATTGACAACCTTATATCTTTCTTTCTCTTTTGAATAATACTTTTATCATTTCCAAAATGGCAAAAATTTAGGCTTCTTTTACAGATACAACAAACGGCAAAATGGAAGCGTCTAATGAAAAGGAAAATATTGAAAAAAAGAAGAAAATGTTAGCCATCAAAAATTGCTGTACTTATGTCTCAATATTTTCATACCTTTTCTCAAAAGGAACGCCGAAGAGAAGGCTTATCTGGGAAAGATCTAATTTTAAAACAAATGCCGAAATAGACGGGTTATAATACGTTCAAAGTTTAACGAGAATGGTTTACGGTTGTTTTGGTTTATTTTAGGTTGGACAGGTATCAATTTGTATAAGTTGTTACTTTAAATGATCACATATTTCTCCTACCTCCCCTATTTTACATTATCGGTCTAGTCCCTCATTAGTAAAAGATTTTGAATCGTTTATATAGGCTCCCCGAAAACGTGTTTGCCACAAAAAAACGTTAAGCAACAATTTCCCATGATATTTTAGTACATGGATTTTAATTGGTGTGTGGTCTAAAACATCTCATGTTAGTACTTCCAGACCTATATCCCTAATGATCCACAGAAGTTGCCTTTAAGCGTGTCGTCACACCGTTTATAGACTTTATGACAGAATACAAGATTCACACAGTAAAATAATGACATCAATCGATAATCATGCAGCAGTGTAAAACCATGTAAAATAAATTATGTTCATCGGTGTGATTGTATTTACGAAATGATGTGATACGGGGTTTTATATCCCCCGTAATCTAAGCCAATACAGGTCAGATGAAGCTGAAATCTTGCACAGAGAAAAACTAAAGGCCATATTTTAATTATGCACAGTTATTTTACAGAAAATTACCCCAAAAATAAGTAAGTATGTATCTTTAAAATACAAAATTCAATAAATACTGCCCAATAGATGACAAGAAATAAGAGAAAAAATAGTTTCTACATAAAGGCCCCTTATTTCGTGACGCAGCCTCTTACCCAGAAACGGGCAGATGGGTATCTGGGAAATGTTGAAGGGAGTTTATGTGAAAAGTTTCATTGAATTTGCTAGAAAATCTGGTTCCAGATTAGCGTGTGTAAACACGTGGGGGTTGTTGTCCTAGTATTGTATGGCTTTCATTGAATTTCTGTTTGAAAACGAAACAATTATAAATAAAAAAATATTACAGAGGGATGTTCGTTTGAAACCCCTGAATCCAATATACGTATATCTGCCAATGTTATCCCTATAGGTTTCCACTGCCATTCTGATCGATCTGATTTGATCGGCAATGAGAGCCTAAGATTAAAGGGACTTTCCTTGCTATTACTCATATGAAGATTTTAAAAACAAACTGAATACACCTTAATCCACGCTTATTTGTCGCTCTATTTCAGATTTATTGTCAAGATTGTGGTGGCACACTATCATCATTACACACAAGTGGAATATTTGATAACGTGAAAGACTGGTTTTTGACACATAGATCTGACTTCAGTAAGTTCATTTATTTTGATACAATATCATTTAATTATATTCATGGACAAATGAAAAATGTTCATTTACGACAGTGAGTTTAACTCTTTCCCAAACAAGACCTGGTTTTGACGTCCCTTACAAAAAGCCTTTGGAAAACATTGAAACAAAAGAAGAAACTGCTGATAACCAGCAGTTTCTCCTTTTGTCTCAATATTTTCTATGCCATATTTTACACAAATTCTATCTTTAAAAGTATCCATTTTGTCATTTGTGGCAGTTTTTGAAGTGGATCACCCTAAAATTTTGTCGTTTGGGAAAGGGTTAAAGTACTCGTGAAAACGGTTTAAATGGGTATCTCCAATATGATTAGAACCCTATTTTAACTTTTCAGTTACATCTGACAAGCACCCGTCTGGGATCATTTTTGTGACCTTTCTTCCCATCAATAAAATTTATGATTCCAAAATTGAAAAACGATTAAAATCGTAAATAAAGCCACGGGTACATCAAATATAACAAAAGATTGGTTAGGGTAAATATAATCGATTTTGGTTTTATATGGGGTTAAATAAGATGACTCATAACTGGTGCCTGTCAGATGTTATGGAAAAGGCAACATAGGATTTTTAGGATTGGGGTAGCGTATACGTGTCCTATTAGCGGCATTCCTCGGTGAAAAGTTCCACAGCCACATGTAAACAACATTACTCAAATAATTCCAACGTCCCATGAATCTCATTTCGGATGGACTACCTTAGGAAGATGTTGGTAATGTCCGTTGTACTTTGTCAGATGAATGGCTGTATTCTAGTAATCTGCTTTGATGACTCATGGCTTTGCCGATGTACGGTAGAAACATACATGGTTGCGTATTGCAGTGGTTCGATCGATCATGGTCCTTCATGTAGGAGTTCTGGTTTCAACACCAAAGACAAAAGCAACGCATAAAGCAGTTGTCAGTAGAAAAAGGTTAATACTTCACGGGTGGATATATATATAAGCCAGTCAGCTTTAATCGGGCACGCCCATTAATGAATGGATCGTAGAAGTATGTAGAAAAGCATGCATGGATAGGCGCTAATACACCTCCCATACGTATCGATAAGTACAGTTTTTCACGATTTTGCTTGGTTTGATTAATATCCGTTTTTCAAAAACAAGTAATTTGAAGATGGGTTCTGAATAAAAAGTAGACCGATCAGTACTTATGCTATTCTAACTAGTTGGAAACTTTGTAATTCCCTTATTTACGACATAATTACTATTCTGAACTTCTATCTTCAGCCGCGGCTATCTGGATAGGCGGTTACGATTACTTTGGGAATAACACGGGATACCAATGGATGGATCGAAGTCCGGTGAATTTAACCTATAAATGGAAATCATTCGAGCCTAGCGACAATGGAGAACGATGTATGGCGCTGTGTAGACATGGGAGCTTGTACGTCTTTGAAACTCGAGACTGTCAAAATCCTTATAACTCTCTATGTGAATGGGATATGGTGTAAGGAAGCTGTATGGACACCAAGACGAGGGCAATAGGGAACCGCAACCAGTTTCCTCCCCTTCCCCCCCCTCCGAATACTATTGAGAATACTAGTAGCCGGTCCTAATAATGAGTCTCTTTGGAATTTTACCCAATGCTTCCTTGTACCATACAAATAAAAACCAACAAATAGAACTAAGGAACTATCATATTAATTTTATCTCCATACGTCATTCAAATTACACGTTTCAATATGTTTTCGTTGTGGGAATTTAGATAAAGAAAAGAGTTCCATTGATTAGCAAAATTTACTTTTCAAAATAACGATCGCAACTTCCGCATGGAGAATATGGATAAAAGGGTAATTTGGTGAAACGGCCGACTGAATGTCTGGTGTCCCTCTTCGTAGCTTTTCTACGAAAGCCTCGTATCTGCAGCTTAAAACAAGCTGCAGATACGACGTTTCGTTGAAAAACATCGATATGTTTCCCTTGGAATCAAGAGAATATAACTGGCCGTGGTTCCCCATTTATCAACGGATCTATGATAAAGGGCTGATTAGTGGAAATTTAATATAAAACATGCATGTATATAAATGTTCCATCACTACATTTACTACCTATAAGGTTGTTCTCTTCTTAACGATTAAAATAGGTATCCACAGCACATGTATTTTTGCTATAGAATATAACATAGCATACCTCTTTTCCAGAGCTGTGGTAAAATATTGGTTGGTTGTCAATATTTGTTTATCGGCTGATTTTTAACAGATCGACCATATTCATCTTATGCATGACCTGTGGCACTCTGCAACACAGACCGGGGTGTGCCAATAATTAAGTGACGTTGTGATTCTATATTTCATTAATCTACTACTACAATAACTATATTAGGGCAATAGACAGAGAACACTCCAAAAAAGGCCGCGAAAAGAATCAATGCCCACACAAGCGGAGCGGCTCTGTAACTGTAGACTCCAAACTGGCCAAAATAAGCTAAGGATTATTGAAGGTGGCTAGCCTCTGATCATATGACGTATCTGACCTGTATTCATTCTTAGACAAAACAAACCACTGGAATTTATTATGGTGTGCTACTATTTCCTTTTCCATGTATTTGGCACGGGAAAAAGTCTGGTCTTACAATGAACTATCTGCATTACCGTTCTCCGCTTCAAAGCTCTCTCGAATCATTCATGTATAACATATTTATTTAAAAGTATGGACAATGTTTTGTCTCGTGATAGGCCCTACTCCACCGTGGTGTGCTCTCTAAACCGACTTTTCATAATCTGTGTTTAGTTGGACGATGGTTTGTTGTATTAGACTATTGAAGAGTAAATAAACACATCTCGGTGTAAGCTTAAGTTGTCATCGACAAGGTTTGTTTCTTTCTTTGAGCCGTTGCATGTTACTTTGCCTTTTCTCAATATTGTTATATATAATATTGCAGGAGCCATTCTCGTTGTAAACGATTTACTTGTGTATTTAACACAATCTATAACGGACAATTGAGCTGTAGCAATCTCCGTTCTGTGTTATTGCTTAAATGGCGGATGTACTGGGTAAGTCATGTTTCATGTGTCATTCAACACTACAAACATGGCTCAGAAACTCGTTAAAACATAACGAATGGAAAGAAAATATAACTTGCCTAGTACATTCAAGATTTATCGATGATACAGCACGGTGATTGCAACAGCATGAATGATTGACGTCAATAAGTTGTGTTTATATTATCATTCTACTCTGACTATAATAGATTCACAATTAAACGAGAATAATTTCAGTTGTTTTGATAAAGCAGTTCAACTGAAATTATTCTCGTTTAATAGTGAATCGATTATATTGTCCACCCAAATTAACACGGGACAACTAAATTTTCGTGTGCCTAGTCCATTAGTTGCGCGTCTTAACAAAACATTTGCCGAAGTGAGAACAATATTGTCCACCAAAATTAAACAGGGACAACTTAATTATCGCGCGCAAAGTCCGTTAGTTGAGCGTCTAAACAAAACATTACCGAAGTGGGGTCATTACATATGCAGATGGCCCAGGTTAATCTTGCTGGACATACATAATTATGCAGATATCCCGGGTTAATCTTGCTGGTCAATACCATAAAAGCGGATATCAACAAGTTTTGATTCTTGCGTAGAAAAAGGTATGGATATTTCGGTTAAAAATAGCAATGAATTTTATGCTAGAAATAAACTGGGTTACTATTATGTTTTGATAAACCGTCGGTGTTGTTATAAAATCTCGTACCTACGGCTTGAATCAAGCCGTAGATACGAGATTATATAAGAACACCCACGAAATACTATTTGTTTTCCCCAAATAACGTCACAGTAAACTGAATTAATTAATCGTTCCTTATTGCGTTTATTATCAACAAAGTCCCTTTCCAATTTCACACACCTGATTAACCAATCTTTGATATAAAATCTTTAGAAGTCAACGTATTTGGTACTCTAACTAGGCATCCTCAGCACTAGTCAACTCATCGTCCCATCTTCTTTTACTTTTACTGCCTTGCTGCAATTTCTTCATCTAACTTTCGACTGTTATATATTACAGAAGAAGGAAAAGACTCCCATAAGACTGCATTCAATCGTTTTTATACCTGTTTGACAGATTGGTGATCCAGCACATGACGCCGTATCCCAACTTAAGGTAGTCTACCCCTAATGAGATTCGCGCTACGTCGGAATCATTCGGGCGACGCTGAAAACATTCGGCGGTGGAACGTTCCACCGCCGAGTGTTTACGACCGCGCCCGAATAAGTTCGGATACGTAACGACGCCACTCGCAAACAAGGTGTCAAACTGTCACAAAATACGCCCGTAACACTGCTTTATATCGACAGGGGGAGCAGGTTGGTAAAAGTTTCATTGTATCGCGCCTATGGCGCGATACATATTGTGGTATACATATTCTAATTTTAGAAATTACGTCATGAGCGATAATTATTTGTACTTGAAAGTCGTATATATAACCTACACATAAACTGTTTACACGGTATAATTTTTCAAGCAGTACTATAAGTATACATTGAAGTTCGTTTAATCTATGACCACGCTGAAAATTCGTGTAAACGAAATTCTAGTATAGTTTTATACTTTGCATAGCAATGGAAAGTCCCTACTTCCGGTTTGCCCATGGTGGACATGTATTTTTCCTATCCGTTTAAATGCAACGCATTTATGCATACCATTTCGGGTTGGACTAAAACACACAATGGACCTGTTTTTGGCGCAAAGGACGCAAAGGACATGAAGGTGACGCAAATGAGATTTATATCAGTCCAAACTCCTTAATCATGATTTTTTTATCGCATTAGATTGTTATATTCGTGTATTTTACGATTAAATCTAGTCAGTAATCTTTGTTTTGGGACATAAAGTGTCTGATTTTTGTGTTGAATCCGATTTAATAGGCTACTCACGGACGAAAAGGAGCTGGCTGCGGCGCAAAGGAGATTCATATAAGCCCAAACTCCTTTATCATTAATTTTTAACGCATTTACATTGTAATTTTCACGTATTTTAAGATCATATCTAATCCATAATGTTTATTTTTTTGACAAAAGGTGTCTGTTTTCTGTATAAATTCCGATTTTCATATGCTAATCACAGGCGAGAAGGAGCTGGGTGGCGCAAAGGAGATTTGTATCTGTATAAACTTTTTAATCATAGATTTTCGTCACAATTGATTGTAATATTTATGTATTATTAGACCATAGCTATTCAATAATAATTATGTATTCTTTAGAAAAAAGTGTCTGTTTGTTTTATTAATTCCGATTTTCATAGGCTATACTCACGGGCGAAAAGGAGCTTGCGGTGGCGCAAAGGAGATTCAAATCAGCATAAACTCCTAAATCATGAATTTTTATTGCATTAAATTGCTATATTCATGTATTGTAAGATCATATCTAATCAATAATGTTTATGTTAGAACATAAAGTGTCTGGTTTTTGTATTAGTTCCGATTTTCATAGGCTATACTCACGTGCGAAAATGAGCTTGCGGTGGCGCAAAGGAGATTCATATCAGCCCAAACTTCTTAATTTTGAATTTTCATCGCATCAAATTTTTTTAGCCCAACCGTACCATTTCGAATCGCAATAAGAAATCAAAGAACGAGAAGTACCTTACTATTGAATGACCACTACATGTTGAATTTGGACTGGTCAACTTGCATTGTTACAAGGGATCGTATTATCTGACTAGATATGTATATTGCTAGTAGAACAAATGGGTTTTCTCAAGCGTTTTTCAAAATTGCATTACAATGTGAATTCCTACTTTCGGTTTGCCCATGGCCTATCCGATTCACTGCATCGCTTCCTAAGAAATCAAAGCATGAAAAAGACCGGTAAGTATTGAATGAACACTGCATGTACAATTATGGATGATTCGATTTCATAATTTCAAGGGATCGTCTGAACTAAATAGGCATGTGTATAACTAGTAGAACAAATAGGTTTTCTCAAATTTTTTTCTAAAAATTACAAACTGTTAGGGGTTTTCACATAAAAGAACAACCCAATTTTAATGTCTCAACAGTTTTTGACTGGATGGATTTCAAAACCGTTCAAAAGAATACTTTATGCGCAATCAATTCGCCGCCACAATCAAAACTTTAGTCCTGTACTTTTTGTTACACTCTAGTAAATCTCCTCGTTCGTTCTTTGTGTTTTTTGTGTGTGATAAGTACAAATATAGGTCTCGATTTCTGACCTGGCAGAGATGATCTGCCGGGTGAATTATTGAGACATATTCATGGTATTGCTTGTATTGTGTTACAGCTTAAATCCTAAACATTAACGGCTGATAGTTGTCACTTTATATGGCATTTAGAACTGTATTTATCTTTTTTACATTTAATTTATTGCAAAAGTAATAAGGATCATATCCGTGGCATTGCGGCTGCTGTGCGTTCGTTCATCTATGTCTGTTATCATAAACGTTTCCTATTCCTGCTGTTATCAAAGCATTTTTAGATTCCATAGACTAAGATTAGCGTGCACTCTGATCTATTCAACACAGTCTGTTCTCTATTGAATGATTATACGAAGAACAAATAAGCTATAGTGGTCAAAATGTTCCGGTTTGGAAAATTTACTTGATACGATTTTTATATTCAGAAGGCTAATGGATAAACAAGTACTTTTTTTCTATTTAATTAAAGTATTTTACCTATTCTGACCAAAGGCTAGCGGGGCTTATGCCACGGTCCTGTTTCCGGCGTGCGTTCATGTGAAAACTTCTCCAAAATTACTAGGCCAAGATTCAAACAGGAATCTTCTAACATAGGAATCTAACAGGAATCTTCCTTGCATGGAGCCTTTCGAATTGTTTTTGTTTTGTTTTCTTTTCTCTTTTTTTCGAAAAATATTTTCATAGTGAACTGTGGTTACTATGGTGCACTTTCAATTTATTTGTGTGTGTCCTTTTTTCCTTCTTTTTTTTCCAAAGAATAATTTCACGGAGAAACGATTCAGGACCATCTTGGTCCTAATTCCTTGCTGAAATATTCGGTTTCTTTTCTTGTTTAAGTTAATTTTAATCCCCATTTATTCAACTGCAACATTTAACACTTTTGTATTTGCTTACTTCCCCTCCTATGTTGTTTGATTAATGTATAATCTGGCTGAACACACAAAAATAGACTAGATCTAGCACCAGCATATGCTGACATGCAATCCTGTTTCGGTTTTCACTGCATGTTGACTTAACCAGACACTTGTACCATTCAGTACTTTGGTATAATTTTTTAAGCGCGATACAATTCATTTTGCTGTACATTACAGCAATTTTTACTTGTGGTCCTAGCTATTATACTTTTCGAGATATGCCCTGGACAAAAATGAAGTATGAATAATAACAAAGGGCAATAACTCAAAAAATAGGCCAGGTAGAGTTATGGTTCTTGTGCACTGCACTCCCCTTTGATGAGATCTATACACCAATAAAGTTTCATAATCATAGCTATTATACTTTTAGAGATATACTCCGGACAAGATTCTAGTATGAAAACAACAAAGGGAAATAACTCAAAAAATAGGCAAGGTAGAGTAATGGTTCTTTAATCCGAGTCTTCTCTGATGTAAATACGCTCTTTGATATTTTGTTTTTTCGCTATTTACATCAGAGAGCGTTGCTCTTTGAAAACAGCGGAAAGTTCGCAACAAATTGTTGCGCATCGTTCACCGTCCGATCTTAAACGCTATCGTTAAAACCCCTGATGATATCGATAAATGAACCATTTATTGTTATGGCTGCTGAAAAAATTACGAACAAAAAGAATTTCTAAAAGGTTAATAGGCAATGTTTTGCATCAACCCTCACCTGAGCAGCCTTTGTTTACCTTGACCTTCCATTCAAAACCAAAGGTTATACTCATCCAGCAGGCCGATTTGAAATGAAATTTTTGGTCAGGTATGACAAAAATGATTTATTGATCTATACCCTACAGTGTTTTACCGAGTGATTCGATATGATACACAAAAACAAAGCTTCAAGTTACTTGTAACGTTACCGAACTTTCCGCTGTTTTCAAAGAGCAACGCTCTCTGATGTAAATAGCGAAAAATCAAAATATCAAAGAGCGTATTTACATCAGAGAAGACTCGGATTAATGGTTCTTGTGCACTGCACTACCCCTTGGTAAGATCTATACACCCATGAAGTTTCATGATCCTAGCTATTATACTTTTAGAGATATACTCTGGACAAGATTCAAGTATGAAAAACAGCAAAGGGCACTAACTCAAAAAATAAGCCAGGTAGAGTTATGGTTCTTGTGCACTGCACTACCCCTTGGTGAGATCTATACACCCATGAAGTTTCATGATCCTAGCTATAATACTTTTAGAGATATACTACGGACAAGATTCAAGTATGAAAAACAACAAAGGGCAATAACTCAAAAAATAAGCCAGGTAGAGTTATGGTTCTTGTGCACTGCACTCCCCCTTGGTGAGATCTATACACCCATGAAGTTTCATGATCCTAGCTATAATACTTTAAGAGATATACTCCGGACAAGATTCAAGTATGAAAAACAACAAAGGGCAATAACTCAAAAAATAAGCTAGGTAGAGTTATGGTTCTTGTGCACTGCACTCCCCCTTGGTGAGATCTATACACCCATGAAGTTTCATGATCCTAGCTATAATACTTTTAGAGATATCCCGAACAAGATTCAAGTATGAAAAACAACAAAGGGCAATAACTCAAAAAATAAGCTAGGTAGAGTTATGATTCTTGTGCACTGCACTACCCCTTTGTGAGATCTATACACCCATGAAGTTTCATGATCCTAGCTATTATACTTTTAGAGATATACTCCGGACAAGATTCAAGTATGAAAAACAACAAAGGGCAATAACTCAAAAAATAAGCCTGGTAGAGTCATGGTTCTTGTGCACTGCACTACCCCTTGGTGAGATCTATACACCCATGAAGTTTCATGACCCTAGCTATTATACTTTTAGAGATATACCCCGGACAAGATTCAAGTATGAAAAACAACAAAGGGCAATAACTCAAAAAATAACAGAGTTATGCTCCGGACAAAGAAGTGGACGCCGCCGGACGCCGGACGCCCGGACGCCCGGACGCCACGGGTGATCCCATAATACGTCCCGTCTTCGACGGGCGTATAAAAATCATATATTTATGAATCTCAAAATGGCCACATTACGGGTATTCTACGTTAATTAGTTCTCGGTATTGTCAATAGGGACAAATGTTTGAGTTGACGTATGTCCCTTCATCACTTTTCTATGACTTATCCATAACAGCTTACAATATAGTCCAACATGCCATCTGTACATATTTGAAAGGCACAAATCCTCTAGGCTCACACTTTTTGAAGTCCCGTTGTACATCAGATACATGTATATAAAATAAGCCTAGATATGTGTATTCAAAATGGTGCTTAATTGATGCATGCGAAATGAAAAAGCAAGTTTAATGGCATAATTTACACATATTACCGGGCTGCTATTTTATCATTTGCATGCCACCTGTTATCTGGATTAAGGGAAATTTTGCACACATAAGACTATCAGGAATACCGATCAGGTTGTTTTGATTTCAGTCCATATTGTTAGAAATGATAAAACACTTCTTGATTTCACAAAAGTTGTTTTCTGATCTTTAAAAAAGTTGACTTGCAAGAAGAAATAGAATCACTCGAACTGATCTGCCTGCTACATTAATACAGTTTGACAAGATTTGAATAATTATGTTGTTTTGATGACCTTGACATTGTGGCATGAGATGCACAATTGTTAAAGATGAACAAAGTTTTTCTTTATTTGAAAATCAGCTTCCTCAGCAGTTAGAATGGCTGCTAAAAGAAATAAGCTTTTCAACATTATAATACATGTATGGGTATTTGTGATGCTCGTCGACATCGGTGTGAACAACAGTTTGTGTTATGATGTAACTTTAGCACATTTCAAGAAAAACGTCAACGGCAGCTATGTTGGTACACCCATGCTTACACTAACATCAAAATCTGAACTTAGGTGCGCTTGTATGTGCTTAACAAGTGCTAATGAAATGTGCAACTATGTCAACTTTTATCCACTTGATTTGACGTGTGAGTTATTCCGAACAGTACAGTCATCTAAAATCGGACAACCTTGCTGGAGACGATTGTTTGTCAGTGGTATGTCTTTCTTTTCGCCTAGTATGCTCTGTGTAACTCTTTCCAAAACAGCAGAATTCTATGGTGGTCTAATTTGAAAGTCGCTCTAGATGTTGATCAATATATGACTTGTGTGCAATATAGCTTGGAAAATATTTAGACAAAAGGAGAAAATGCTGATTATCAGCATTTTCTTCTTTTGTCTCAACTTTTTCCCGAGAATGTTTGATCTTTTCAGGTAGAGGGTTAAAAAAATAGTGGGTATAGTCCAGGATAACTTCTAATACCTTTTGATTGCGAACCTGTTCCCATAACGGTTTCTAAACGTGATAAAAGCGGACAGGTAGAAAATTGTTAACTTGAACAGAGCTACAGATAGGAGTGGGTGATGACATTTCAAAATACAACATTTATTTACTGTTCATCAAACTCTATATTTGTGGTTTATATATTGAATGATTAGATTTGTCTCATAACATTCCAAACACAAGTGTTCTAAACTCTCTTCTTCTGATGAGCAATATGTATAGAAATTGTTGTGTGTACGCAAATATGCTGACCGACTTAAAAACGCATCACTTATTTTTTCAATGTTTTCGTGGTTATAGTCAATAATATCGAAATTGCACTTCTGATATAGGGATATAGAAGAGGGATCGGTGGCCGTGGAATAATAAGACGCCAGACGATGGTGTCTGTAAACTAATGAAAACATTACTTAATTTTTGTAACGGAAAAGTTTTGACGACTGTAATTCGACCAATGTGACTGTGTTAGTTTTCTCCTTTGCGAAAAGGATATTCTTTTTTTATTCTGTTCAATTAACCATCTACGAGGCAATCATTTTTGCTAGATCAACACCAAAAGGTATAATCCCACCAGCCGAAGTTGAAAGTGACATATGATTGTGCTTATCGTTTACAACCAATCAACCTGTTCATTTATCACGTGTACATTGTAAACGGTACAAATGAGAAGAGTTTATTGGTTTAGAAACAGTAAACACAAAACTACGTCACTGTCAATTTTTGCTTGCGGATTTATATTCCTAATAATTTGACTTACGCATTTCCCCATGTCAATCTCCATCTTATTTTGATCGATACATGTAGACGTTTCGTGTGCTATATTTTAAAGATCAACCCATATCAATTTTGTTATGTCAAAATTTACTTTAAAGCCAGATATTTAAGAAAATCCATCAAGGACATTTAACACGGAGTGCAAAGACTTACTCGACCCGTTCATCTGAAGAGTAGGGAGACCGGGGCAAAGTGTTACATTTTTTCGATTTATCAAAATTTTGACAATATCATATACCCTGCAGTCGTGTAAACATACATACATACATATATTTTATTCGGCATAAAATAGTTTACAACATATTTATAGCCACAAACATTACAAAACATAATTCACACAGAGTGGAACGTACATCATAACCGAGAAGTAGCTCTCTTTCTTTGGCGCGGAAGGGACTGTTCACGTCTCTTTCGCTCCAAACAAAGATTACTAGTTAAGTTTAATCATTTATTATCTTATATATAGGTATAGAATTTGATGGTCCAATAAATTTGCAGACACATGTAGATTGAAGGCCGCATTTCATGTTTTAAGGTTCCAGATTTCGATGCCTCCCTGTAACCTTTCGTGAAAAGGGTACAGTTCGTCACGAAATCTTAAACCGCTGGTGGTACATTGTCCGAGTAACGCTAATGTTGGCCCTTCCTCGAAACTAAATTGGAAGGGATAACGAGCGTTTCTTGGTCAATAGAGAACACTCAGATTAATCATATTGAAAGCAACATATCAAGATAAGTGAATTGACATACAGTATTCAAATATTTGACAGAACAACATATGGATATTTGGACAACCAAAGTAATGAGCATCTTTCTTCAATGATTTCACGTATGGTTATTAAACATATTATATAAACGTACAAATATACAAATAGAATGAAAAACATCGAAAATGAATGGAAGACTGAATGATCAAATGCAATGATAATGGTGAAATGGAAAACATTCAACAGTTTAAAGATAATTCGACATTATTAACAAAAACGTGTTTGTAAACCCTGGACTTTCCACAAAAATCTGACAACTACAACTTTAGAAAAGCTGTAGTTACGAGGTTCTTGGGAGAAAGCATCGGAATGTATTATCATGATTTAGCTCTCTCTTTGAAAGCATAGTGGATAAATTTAGACAAGTTGAATATGGTTTTGGGGTTTTTGCTTGACATGAGAGATTCAAATTTTAAAAGACTAGGCCATTTACAGTAGTAGGGTTTTAGAAATTTTGTTCTTAAATTATAGAAGCGCGGGCATGTCATCAAAAAGTGGTACTCATTTTCTACTAGTCCTGTATTACAATGTGTACAGATACGATCTTCTCTTGAAACTCCTTCGTGTCTACCGGTTTCTATTTTTAAATCATGGGATGAAAGTCTAAATCTAGTTAATGAAATTCTAAATTTATTGATTTTTACTCTTTTTAAGTAGTCTTCTAGTTCAAATTCTTGTTTATATAAACTAAACATTTCTAATCGGTTTGAATTATTTATGTTAGAGTACCATGATTGCTTAAAGATATCTAAAATTCTCGTTTTTATCAGATTTATGTCTACATTTAACGTTGTTTGATTCAACCATATATTTCCCAATCCTAGTTCATTAAGTGATTGTTTTATTTGGTAGGCCCAATTATTGCCGTTGTATGAGCGATTTAGATCAGCATCCTCTTTTAATTTATTGTACATGAGTTTCGTAAGGCTATTGTCATTAAGTTTAAGAAGTTTTATCCAGTATTTAAACATTATTATTTTTCTTTGAATTTTCATTGGATATCTACCAGTTTCGCCGTAAAGTCCGTCCAGTTTAGTTGATTTTTTCACTCTGAGAATTTTTCTTAAAAACTTTGTATGAATAATTTCCAAATCTTTGCAATCGTAATTTCCAGTGATTTCTGCTCCGTAATTTAATATTGATCCAACGAGACTATCAAATAATTGTATTTGTTCGTTGATGTTTATATCTAATTGGTTGAATACGGTAAACAAGTTGTGTAGTGCATAAGATGCATGTTGTGCAAGCCTTTTTTGTGTTCGATGTATTTGTCCGTTTTTGAAGAAGTGAATGCCTAAGTATTTAAATGAAGTTACTATTTCTAATTTTTTGTCGTCTTATACAAAATCATGAATGGTGGGTCGTCCGTTTTCAAAAATCATTATTTTCGTTTTGTCCGTGTTGATCTTTAATCTCCACGTGTTACAATAAGTATTTAAATCGTTGAGCAGTGATTGGAGCGCGGTCGGTGTATGAGCGAATAAAACCGCGTCATCTGCAAATACGAGTATGATGTATAATTTAACTTCGTCTAGTGTAGAAAGACCTTCTATATTTTCATTAAAACAAGTTAGGATGTCATTTACGTAATAGAGAAAAAGAATAGTTGATGTCGGATCGCCTTGTTTGGCTCCGATGTTTGATATAAACGGGGTAGAAAGATTTCCTTTATATCGAACTGCTACCTGAACTGCGCTGTACATACTTTGTATAGATTTTACAAATTTGGAGTTTGCTTTCTCTTTCAGTAATTTCTCAAAAATGAAGTAACGGTTTAACTTGTCGAAACATTTTTCGAAATCAATAAAAGCACAGTAAAGTTTTTTACGCGAATGTAAAGTTTTCATGATGATTGAATGTAACAAAAAGATACAGTCTGTAGTCGATTTCCCTTTTTGAAATCCTAATTGGTTTCTATTGATTTTATTGTTTGATGTTGACCATTTTGTTAATCTATTAAGAAGGATTTGTGAGTAGATTTTTGCGATAACATTTAAACCATAAAATCTAAAAATGTATAAAATTCTGAACAAATATAAGTAACATAATTTGCTTTTTTATTGATAAGTTAGAAAGAAAACAAAAATGGTGAGAAATGTAACACTTTGCCCCGGGCATCGGGGCAAAGTGTTACACAAAATACAATGCCCGGGGCAAACGGCTTATAATGTTACTTTTTTTCTTTTTACGATTATCACTTATTATATTTAGGATGAGGACATAAATCTGAGGCTAAAAAGAAACAAATACAACCAATCAGTATTGCAGAAACAAGCGTCAAAGTTAACCCTATTTTTCAAAATTTCGGAAAAATGCTTTTTGACTCCAAAAAGTGAAATTCGAGATTCTAGAACTCTCCTAAAGACCAATCTAGCCATAAAAATCAGACGATGTAAAAATCTGCATAGAATTTATTACAAAGTGGATTTATCGTGGCAGAAAACATGATTGAGCTGAAAAATCAAATGTACCACTTTGCTCCGTGTAACACTTTGCCCCGGTCTCCCCTACTGTCGTCTGCAAATGATTTCAAAATGAAGTAGACTATTCTTTTCCGTTGGTTTTGATGCTCGTTTATATACAAAGTAAAACAAGTTTAGCAACAAAATGTAAACATCTTTAGTAACCAACATATTATTGTTTTAACAGATGAATTTTATAACGATATGCTTTCGTAACTTTTGTTAACAACAACACTCGGTAAGTATATATTTTCTCAAATGAAATCAAATACTTAACACTCAATATTGAGATACGTGTCATTCGATAAGTCGTACTCTCCGGTCTATCTTGATTCCAAGATCATCCCTCAAATTCTTGTCAAAGCTGAGAACATTCGTGTAAAGTAGTTTTTCTTAGAGGATCTAGAACTTTTTTTGCAAAATAATTCTGAATCAGGTATTGACATTGGTCTTGTTAAAATCATTATTTTATTGTTCGCTGACGATATGGTATTATTTGGCAAATCACCTGCAGAACTACAAACCAACTTAGATAATTTATCAGATTATTGTCGCAAATGGTGTCTCGAAATTAATGTAGAGAAAACTAAAACTATGGTCTTTAGGAAAAGAGGAAAGTTATTGGATAACGAAAAATGGACACTTAATGGTCAAAGTGTAGAATCAGTTGACAATTTTAATTACCTAGGAACAATTTTTCACTATACTGGTAATTTCTCTCTTAACCAAGAATATCTGTCTGGTAAAGGTCTTAAAGCATTGAATGTCTTACTTAATAATTGCAGAAAATATAAATTGAAAACGAGTATATTATGTCAGCTTTTTGACGCATTTGTTGGATCTATTTTAAATTACTCAAGTGAGACTTGGGGATTTAGTAAGTCAAAAGTGATCGAAAGAATTCACCTAAAATTTTGTAAGCGTATTCTTCAAGTTCGAGCAAGTACAAGTTCAATGGCAGTTTATGGAGAACTTGGTCGTTATTCACTGTATATTACCAGATACTTTAATATAATTAAATACTGGTTTAAAGTGTTAAGCACGGACAATGTTATTCTATCAAGTGTTTATTATCAATCACTACAAGACGTTAGAAATGGTAGGAAAAACTGGGTCTCTAATGTTAAATCAATTCTAGATAATTACGGGTACTCTGATGTATTTCAGAACCCAAGTTCATATAAAAAAGATTTATTTTTATTCGAATTTAAACAGAAAATGATAGATTGTTTTAAACAAGAATGGGAAGCAAACATTAGGGAAAGCAAGGTTTTATCTCTTTATAAAAATATCAAGTCGGCATTTGGATTAGAAGAGTACCTAGATTTACTTCCTTTTTCACTAAGACCTTATGTTTGCAGACTTCGAATATCAGCTCACTCATTACGAAAACAGACGGATAGATTCTCGAATAATAGATTACCAAGAAATGACAGAATATGCTTACTTTGTAACAGTGGGGAAATAGAAGACGAATTTCATTTTATGTTCAAGTGTAAAAAATTCACCAAAATTAGAAAGACTTATATTGATAAATCATATTTTGATAAACCAAGTATGTTCAAATTGATACGCCTTTTCTCGGAACTTAATAAAGATTCATTATTAAATTTAGCTCAGTATGTAAGATTAGCATTTAAGGAAAGATTTAATACTCTCTATAATCAAAATTGAAACCGAACCCATTTTTTGTTTATGATACTGTTTTCGCTTATGTTGATGTATATTGCAATATTTGTCATCCTCATAATTATGTTGTTAAACGAATTGAGACAGTGAGAATAAGATGTAGATGCGAGTTAGAGTTTGTAAATGTGAGTGCGTGTGAGAATGTGTGTTTATAGGTGCGTGTATGTGTGCGTATGTTAGTATGTGTGGAATTTGACCTTGTCATTTGTATAAACATGTGTTAACGACTATGTACAACCAGTACTTGTCTAATAAAATGTTCTTCTTCTTCTTCTTCTTCTTCTTTGAATGCCGTGATATATTTTCTTAAAAAATATTTGCACTTTGCTCGAATGTTCTTAGCTATGACAGGGATTTTGGGAAGATCTTGGTATCAAAATAAACTGGGGAGTACGACCTATCGAGTGATGCGTATCTCAATACTGGGAGTTAAGTATTTGATTCAAAATTTTAGAAAGTGTGTACTTGTTTACACAAGTTAGGAAAGCATATCATAACAAAGTCACTTGATTGCCGCCTGTGTTAATATTTTTGCATGGGTGTAATTTACATTACCATGAAATGATAAAATAACTGTACAGAATTAATCTGTTTTTTTTCCTAACATTTTCCTTTTAACAAATCGTAGGACTTCAAAACATTCTGCGAGCATGGTTGGTCTACATCATAGTCAACTTATTACAATACAAAAATAAGTGGCAAAAATATAAAGCCTGCCTTCAAAGCATATGACCCCTTGCAAAGGTAACATTAAGCAAACATACATTGATAAGAGTATGAATTAAAACCACTTAACTTTTTCAGAACTTTTTAAGTTTTTTATGAGTACAACAAATACTCTAATGTATGTCTTTGTTCTATTGTTTGCGCTGAATATCCGCACGGTGCGATTTTAATGGAAAAAGACCAAGGCTCTGTTTTACTTTCAGATTTACGAGTGTTGCGTAAATTGTGCAGCAAGACAACTGATTGAAAGAGAAAATGTCTTGGCGTGCATTTACCTTAATTTACGAAAAACTGTTCTTAGCGACCTTTGTAAAACGGGACCCAGTTCTTGAATCGTTTATAATATTTTATACTACCCATTCCCAAATGACCGATTTGACGTCCTACAAGAAAAAGGCTCTGGAACACATAATGACAAAGGAAGAAATTGCTTCTGAAAAAAAAAACTTTATTTTCAACAATGATTCCTACCCAGACAGACCAAACATGTATATTCAATTTACTTGAAAATGTCCTTTGCGGCAACTTTTGGTCTTGATCAATTAAAAATTGTGCCGTGTAAAAGATTGAATCTTTTACATACGACAAAATCAGTTTTAGACTCTTTCAATTAAATAATGCTTCAGACTACAAGGTAAAGGCTTACGAAATACGAACATTTGCACTTTATATATAACGAAAATATACCGGAAAATAAAGATGTTCACCTTATACATATATTTTATGTTGATCTTTTGCTACTTTGCTATGTCAGTTTTCGTACTTGGAACCTCATATTACGGGACTTCTATTGAAATGATTGACCATTTTCCAATTTCTAAATGTTTTTCAACCGTGTAAGCGGTACAAAATCCACTTTACTAAGAATGAAAAAATATATGTAGCATTTGAACAACAAAGGACAAGGGAGAAAATAAGGTTACCAG
This sequence comes from Fragum sueziense, assembly GCA_963680895.1. Classification (NCBI taxonomy): domain Eukaryota; kingdom Metazoa; phylum Mollusca; class Bivalvia; order Cardiida; family Cardiidae; genus Fragum; species Fragum sueziense. Next base: position 19,714,018 of record OY804598.1, on the reverse strand, counting down.
TACTTTCTCTATATAATAGACGTCAACAAGTATTATGTGCATATGTATGGAAATGGTTTAATGGATTTTGTTGAAAAGCTTATTGTTGATTGAATAATGCTCCGGGAAACCTTTGATTTGAGCCGAGATCTGAAAAATGGCCTTTAATAATTTAAGACCACAGTGTCCCTACACCAGTGCTTGTTAAGGACAACAAACCATCGTTACCACAAAACAATTCGTGCATCACCCGTAGCAACGAAATTTGACGAGGTAGTCCGGCAGATATTCCCCATTTTTTGGCTGAACCTTGCAGTGGAGTACATAGTTTTTTTCTTTGTTGATTCCTGAAGTAGACATCCTACTGTAAAAGAATCTGACGGGTGACATCGTGTCACCCTTTAGCATTTCGAGAAATTCAAGATGGCCGCCAAGATGGCGGAATACCATATAAATAACCAATGTAAGGGTTATATATGCATATGGAAACTGATTTTTTTAAGCCAAGATATCTCTAATGCACTTACTGTTGCCCAAAGAAGGAAGAACAATATAGATATGACACATTTTTGTCATTTCAGTCGATGCAGTTGTGTAACTTTCGTTACATTAAGGAATATTAGATTTTTTTATTCACATATCTACCATTATTTGACCATAAGTTGTTTAAACACAACATTCAATGATCTGGTTATGAATTTCTCTACTTAAAGCTTTTGGTTAGAGTAAAACAACAGTTGCATAAATGTATTATGTAACTTACGTTACCTTAATATAAGCATTATAGGTTCATTTGATCACTTATTTCCTATCATTCGGCCAAAATCCCTCAAAACACAACAAATATGGTTTGCATATTAATTTCTTTACTTAAAGCTTTTGGTAAAGTGAAAAATAAAGTTCCATAAATTATTATGTAATTTACGTTACTTTTATTTCAAGTACTCTTAAATACACTTTTAACCATAACAATAGCATTGTTAATTACACACAAATCCCTGTCAACTGGCTATTGTTAGAAGGATACATTTGTAAAATAGATTTAAAACTTTACGAAACAAGGCTATCCTGTAGTAAATAGTTGAGACACCAATCTTGTTTTAAAACAAAAGAATAGTGAAATACGTATTCCTAAGCAGGTGACGATGACTAGCATTGGTACATGAAGACATTTGTTGAGCATTAAATGTAGGGCAAATTCGCCTAATTTGGTATATGACAAACCTCTGCCTTGGTCAGGACTCATTCACCCATCGAATTTCGTGTTTCTAGATCAAACAGTGCATGAGATATAGAACGGACGGGAATTTTAGACTTAGTGTGCTCAAGCGTGTAAAATATATTCCAATGAGATAGTTTTGGTACACGACAGATTATGACATACCTTTTGGTCATGCCTCGTTAACACATCCAGTTTGATGGCACTAGATAAAACAGTACAATGGGATATGGAGCAGAAGAAAACTTTGAATTAAATGCGCTCAAATATGAAAAGTAGGTCACAATGACTATTTAGTAAATGAGGAACCTGTTGGGTCAAGACACTTCTCACTTGAAAGTGGTGTCTCTAGGCTAAAGTGTACAGGAGATATGGAGCAAAATAGAGACCGACGGATTCCGACCGCCTGCCTGACACCGAGTATACCATAATATACACACCAAGTTTTCTTGTCGGTATATATTGTATTTCTACATTGTTTTATTAGACCTGCTCAAAGAAGATATCGTTTGATATTGCACTGGCTTTTGTACAAGACACGGCAACTTTTGTCAAACAGATTGACATACACAAAAGAGACTTATGAAATTAGTAAACATATTAAGTTAAGATGACATAAGTTATGCTGCGGTATTTCAATAAAATTGCATGTATTTCAATAAAATTGCATAAGATCAATATTATCACCGTTACAAATATTTGTCTGTTCCACACAGATCAATAGACAACATAGTTATTCATATTTTTGTTTTCAATGTTTCTATTGTTATGTAGTACTTCTCTGTGGTATTTAAAAAACACAGAACATCCCAGTCTAGCCCCAGCATAACTTTTTCTAGTTGAAAATAGGATACATCACTTCCATTCGTCCATTTGATTATTTGTGATGTACAAGGAGCTACAACTGCACTCTAGGCTAGGGGACAGTGACTTTTACTAGCACTTGATCCCCCGATCCCATGTATGGTAGATTTTCTCTAACAGCGTGATTCTAATTTTATGTTCAATAGTGAGTCATTTTGTCCTTATCTGGAAATACTTCTGTAGTTTGAGGGAATGGTACTAGCGTTTCACACACTACCATAGAACCAGGCTCATTGACTGACTGAGGTCGTATCTGGAGCTCATGGCAATATCTTGTAAATGATCTAATGACAATGTGAGCATTGTGCTTCCTTATTCTTCAACTGTACAGTGTATTGCAAACGCCAAGGGAGTATAGTTTGAAATAATACTCTTAGAAACCAGAAATACGAACGAAAAATGATCTCTGATATCTTTATATGCAACAGAAAAGATTTGGCCACTTAGCAGTTCACCACGGGTAATATGTTAGACTTAAAGTAACAGACATAATATGATTATCTTCTGTTATGTAGGTCTTACAGAACAATATATAGATTCACCTTTCATAAACTCACCATTTACAAACAAATGTCAATTTTAACCGACTATAAGTTAATTGTATATATTCTTGTTTAATGAACAATGTTTGGGTTTTATACCCTGCCACGAAAAAATGGCGGAGTATTATGGTAAAGCCTGTGTCAGGCAGCTGTTTTTGGTTACACTCCTTAACTGCTGCGACCTTCTTTTCACGTTTGAGTGCTTAAAATACCATGTACTGTTGATGTTAGGGACCCCAAATTTGTTGAGTTGATGAGCCACAACACAAAACGTGTAGTGTACCACAATTAGGCACAGGACAGGTGGCCTATATTGTACACTTAGGCGCACTTTTCTTGGTGTGTATAGAACATGATGGATGTGTGCATCAGTGGCTACATACATGTCTTGTTGCATATACTATAAAATAAATTATATCCATTTGACAATTACCAGCTGACAGACGTTTCTGTTCAATAAATATTACTTTTGTTACGTTTACAAGTAAATATAATGTACTAGTATTTGAAATAAAAGTATCGTAAATTACATAATCCATTTATTCAACTTTTATTTTGCTCACGTACGAAAAGCTTCAAGTAAAGAAATTGATATGCACACCATTTCCTTCTGTGATTCAATGATTTAATGATTCATGACCTAATTGTAGTAGATAAATGAAGCTAATATGCTGATATCAAGATAACGTAAAATACATAATACATTTATGCAACTACTGTTTTGTGTAAAGAATTTGATGGGTATGTGAACCAATGGCTACATGGGTGTCTTGATTCACATACTATAAATTCAATTTTATCCAATTAAAATTACCAGCTGATAGCTTTTTTCTGTTCAATAAATGTTACTTTTGTTATGTTTACAAGTACATGTATAATTATGTAATGGAACTTAGAATTAAAGTAACGTAAATAACATAGTACATTTATTTAACTGTTGTTTTGACCGCCTACAAAAAAAAACTTCAAGTAAATAAATTGACATATAACTCAACGTTTATAACTCTAAACTTGTGTACAAACATTAACTTCTTGTTGTTGAAAATGACCCAACACAAACACTTTCTCTTTCGAGAATAAAGGGAAACGAGTCAGGACATTAACTCGCTCGTTTAGCTCACAGTAAATGGTTTGGTAAAGATTAAAACTATGTATTGGTTTAAATTGTGTTTTTATACAAATCTACAGTTATAAACTTTGAGCTATACAATCTATTTCCTTCTGTGTTTTAATGATTAATGAACGAATAATAGTATATAAGGGAATAAACGAAGCTATTATGCTGATATTAGGTAACGTAAATTACATAATACATATATGTAACTATTGTTTTGCTCTTATCAAAGGTTTTTAAAGTAAGAAATTTGGTAACCAGACCATTCATTGTTGTGTATAAATGACTTATGTCCAAATAATAGCAGAAAAGTTAATAAATGCATCGAATATTCCCTAATGTAACGTAAGTTACACAACAACATCGACTGAAATCACAGAAAAATGCCATAACTTTATTCCTCTTCCTTCTTAGGGTATTAGTAAGTGCATTAGACTTATCTGGCGTAAGAAATATCACTTTCCATATGCATATATAGTCCTTTTATTAGTTATTTATGTAAGATTCCGCCATCTTGGCGGCCATCTTGAATTTCTCAAAATGCTAAAGGGTGACACGATGTCACCCGTCAGATTCTTAAACAGTAAGGTGTCTACATCAAGAATCAGCAAAGAAAAAAACTATGTACTCCACTGCAAGGTATAAGTGGATATCTGCCGGACTAAGGGTATTCCTCGTTAATTTTCGTTGCTACGGATGACACTCGGAATGACTCGGGTATCTGTCGTTAATTTCAGTTGTCCATAGATGCGCGAAGTTCTTGCTTTCTTATGATGGGTTGTAATCCGTAAAATGCAGTTTTGCCGGAACGCGCTATCTAAGAACTCCATGATCCATGTTCATTATACTGCGTGTATGATCATAGTTACTTCTCTACCAAAGCTGGTACAGGTATCTTGACACAGAGCGAAATCGCATGACGCAACAACAAACAGTAGTTGTAAAAAAATGTAGAATTAAATATGTAAACAGAGAATAGGTAAAGATTTCAGAATATGTTGGGTGCGATGGGTCTTTTAAAGAGCACTTAATTCATCAACGGACATTGGCGACAAAGAAGACATTGTTTTGATCGTCGATTTTTTATCAGGTGCTGAATATTATCCCTTTCTCAAATGCCAAAATTTTATGGTAATCCACTTCAAAAATTGTCACAAACGACAGAATGGATGTTATTAAAGATATAATTTGTGTAAAATATGGTATAGAAAATATTGGGACAAAAGGAGAAACTGCTGGTTATCAGCAGTTTCTTCTTTTGGATCAATGTTTTCCCAAGCCTTATCTACCAGGGACGTCAAAACCAGGGGCCTGTATTACTAACGATCGTACGTTTGATTTTTGCATAAGTACTTGTAACAACAACCCTGATTGGCTCAGTCGGATTTCTCGTGCAATCAGATGTCTTGTTACACAGTTTACACAAAAACTTGATCGTAAGATGTTTGGTAATACGGGGCCCAGGTCTTGTTTGTGAAAGGGTTAAAAGATCAGTTAGGTCCTTTCTTCTTTTGTTTTCTGTATTCTCTGTTTGAAACTTTTTTTTTCCAAATCGGTCACGTATTCACAGAGTTATTGAAAATTATTGATAAGTTTGTGTCACTTGGTTGATTAACCTTTAACCCATAACCAGACCGCAAAATTTGAGACTATTTCAATTTGAAATGTGTTGCAGACAACAATTTCAAGTTCATGGAGTTTTAAAAACATTTTCAATTTTCGGTTAGGAAAATATGTGGAAATGAAGAAAATTGCTTGTAACAATCAATCTCTTCATTTTCCACAATGGTATCACAAACATTTCCTTACAAATGAGGCCAACGGCGACACTGTGCAGCAATTAGTTAACCCATTACCATACAATGACTCTTTTTGACTCTACACAAGATAATGACTTTGAAAAACATTGTGGAAAATGAAGAAATTGCTTGTGACAGACAAGTTCTTCTTTTCCAACAGTGTTTTCTACACCAAATCACCATTTTTTTTTTAAATTCACTTTATATTGTCGTCTGCAGCATCTTTGAATTTGGACAAGCCTAAAATATGGTCGTCTGTAGATGGGATAAAAGAACGGCATAATCTTAATCATTAGACTGCTGTTCATCCTTGTTAGTCACACTAACGTCGACATCCAGGTAGAGCGACATCACGGTATATAGTCACGTGACTCAGAATTTCCGATAATCTTCAAAATCTTTTTTAATACTTGACCAGTTTTAAGTCGGTTTGAAGCAGAGAATGCGAGAAAATGCCAGGAATAAGCTGGACGTATTGGCTTTTTGAAAAATTAACTGATAAAATTGTTATTGAAGATAAACCAAAATTTCGCATTCTCTGCTCTTCAAACCGAATTCAAATTGGTCAAGTATTACAAAAGATATTGAAAATTATCGGAAATTCTGAGTCACGTGATTATACACCGTGGACATAGCCCACGAAGTCTATAAGCATACTCCGGGACCACCAGGACATTTTTTCTGACACGGTTTCGTAATTGAAATAACAATATTTACTGCAATGTTTTGTGCAAGACATAAATATTTTTTTTTTCAAATTTCAAGACAACATCTAGCAAAGATATTAGTGTTTATGTAAAAGAAGTAGAATCTAGATTATTTCTTGGATTTCTGTAAATATTCGGCGCTGACTAAAAGAGTTAGCACCAAAAATGTTAAACGACGTAGCTGCTCTTTTTTGTGTAACCCAGCTCAAATACAAATAAATGTTTGATCGTAGTTCAAATAGCAGTACTGTTGTCAGGAAAAATAAATAACATTATCAAATCTGATCAGTTTGTAGTTTACGATGTCTGACAAAACTTAAAGTATCACTTTTAGTAACGTTCTCGTTGTGACAACGGTTAATAATAATTAAGGTTGTCGTACTTTTTCTTCGAATAGAAAATATAAAGTAATAACAAAGAGAGGCTAAATAGGGAATGATTTTACCGAGTTAACTGTGACGTAATTTCGGACAAACAAATAGTATTTCGTTGGTTTTGTTATAAAATCTCGTAACTACGGCTTGAATCAAGCCGTAGTTACGAGATTTTATAACAACACTGACGGTTTATCAAAACATAACTGTAAACATATTCTATTTTTAGCACAAAATTAATTGCCATTGCAGTAAAAATGAAGTTTTTCACAAGCATTATATGGATGTATATGTACCTGTATGTGATACTGGTCGACACCTTTGTAAACAACAATTTATGTTTCGGAGAAACTTTATCACAATTTCAGAAACAGGTTAATGGCAAGTATGTAGGCACACCAATATTAACACTGACAACAAGATCTGAACTTAGATGTGCTTGCATGTGTTTGAAAAATGCTAATGAAACTTGCAAATATGTCAACTTTAATCCTCTTGACATGACGTGTGAGTTATTCCAAACAGCACAGTCTACGGACACCGGACAACCTGGCTGGAGGAGAGTGGTCGTCGGTGGTATGTCTTATTTCTTTCTTTCTTTCTCCCCCCCTTTAATTTCAACATAGTAATGAATTAAATATGACTCTCTATTTCACACCTGTTTATGGCTAGCTAAATTCACAAACATTGTTGAAAAACTATTTAGAGAAACAACTTAAACGCATTGAGCGTCATATGTACCTACCAGATTTTCTTGTATTGGGTTTTCGGACTAGTCTCTCATTGGTGAAAGATTTTGAATTGTTTAAAGTTACGAGATTTCATAACAACACCGATGTTTTACCAAAACATAACGGTGAACCCAGTCTGTTTTAAGCGAAAGATTCATTTTATCGAAAAGACTCTATTTTTGGAGACTGAGATACAACTTTTTCTCTACAATACTCGAGCTGTTCAGTTATCGGTTTGTTACCTATTCAAAGACGTCGTCCTGTAGCAGTTGTGATGTTTACGAATAGAACATCTCAAACCGCAGTTGCTGCTAAATTTTGTGTACATTGGTTTACAAAGTATTGCTTGAAATAACGTCTCAGAACTAACAGAACAACTGGTGGTCGACCGAAAAGCGGTCGTCAACGTCTAACGTCATGACGTCAGGACCATAACGTGCGTTTATTTTACCAACGGAAACAAATTCTGTTATCGAGAAAAACTGTTGATGCTATTCATGAACAGTACAGCAATCAAATTTCAGACAGGTATCGTTATAGTCCGCTTGGATTGCGTGCAAGAACGCATTTAACGTTGACGCCAAACTGCTCTGGTTTAAACGCATTTAGATGGCACGTACAACCTGTGACATTGATGAAATTTTGACACAAGAAAGCAAAATGATTAAGTTTTACTATGCATTGAAAAAAATATGCGAATTATTGTGATTTTGAGAAAAACAAAAACAAAACGCATGACCAAATTATTTTTTTGTTGCGTTTCTTTTTTCCTTTAGTATATAACGTAGCTGACTACACAATCAAATTAATACGTTACCAATCGTTTGTGATTGGAAGGAGGGGGGGATTATCGTCGCGTTTCAACAGAAACCGTGTAACTACAGCTTAAAACAAGTTGAATTTGTGAGGTTTTTGTTTAAAATATTGATATTTTATTTTTAGGAGGCAGCTGCGAAGGAGACTGGTTTGGATTTGGAAACATGTGTTATTTAGTAGTTAAGCAAACCGCTTCTTGGGGTAACTCAAAGGTGGGTAAAGTCTTCTCTTGCTTTCAAATAAAACTAGTCAAAGCGGATTTTAGATGGAATTTTGAAAAATAATACATGCGAAAAAATGGAAGTATCTTTCGAATTTTTCAAATCTCGTAAAGTTCTACGGCTTGAATCAAACCGTAGTTACGAGATTTTATAACAACACCTACGAAATACTATTGTTTGTCCGAAATGACGTCACGATAAACTGGATAAAATTGTTCCCTATTCTTCTTAATACTACATTTCAGAACTATTGCGGAGTTCATAACGGTACATTAGCAGCATTACATACTGATGAAATATATGAGCACGTAACAGCTAGGCTTGCGGTTGAAGGCGGTGAGTTGTTTATTTAACGTATTCCCTCCATCATTAGATACCAAACATTTTAAGCAATTCCGCATCCATCTTCGGCGTCTTCCATGACAACGGAAAATTGTTGAAGCTTTCCGGATTTTCCAGACCTTGTAAATCTCATTTGACAAAAATGACGCCAAGGCTGCCCGAAGTGTTTGGTATACATGTGATGATCGGTGGGATATATCTACACAATTGTACCATGATCTAGAAAAGGGACCTTTATAGCATTTGAGAACAAGACAGTTCTAGATCTGCTTGCGTTTACACGCAGTCTGATCATGAACCGTGTTGGTAAAGCCTCTCTTCCAACCCGTCGTGCGTCCTTATAAATCGTACGTTTTAAAACTCTGCTAAATCGCTCAATTTATAAAGACGCATGACGGGTTGTAAGAGCACCTCAAAATGTGCACATTCAAAACATGTCAAAAGTATGAATCTCTTTCGAAAGAAGAACGCATTCTCGGTAAATTTTCTGGAATTTCAGTATAATGTTCCCTGCATCACACGCACGTCTGTCGTACGTGCTAAGTCATTTTGTCCTGCGTGCTCCTGGCGTTCTAAAAGACGCAGAATGGTCGTTGCAAAGAATCGTCTGGTCAAGTCTTTGTTTCGTGCAGTCTGTGTTGTGGTTGCGTCCACCAAAATCGTACGTTGCACGTGCGTGCATCGCACGATTATGCGTACGTTTTAGACACAGACCGCAAGCAGACCGCACACAGGAGCACGTACAACCGGCTGTAAGAGAGGCTTTACTTTGTATCAAATAGTTTTTCCATAACCTGAATCAACCATACGAGATGGTAATGGTCATACTACAGTTACGCTTAAGCCAGTCGAGAAATATGGTAGTCCGCGATGTTATTCGGGACAAATCACGGCACAATTTCAGTTTCATTCGTGCATCCTACTAGGTTTCACTGTCGATCAGATCAAGTCGATCAACTCGGTCAGTAGCTTAAATTTTCCAATCAAACCCGACCAAATGTCATCTTCTCGACCCCTAGTCATCCCCGACATCCAAAGTCCATTTTCGGTTTAACAGATGGAGTAGAGGTCGAGTTGAATTTTGTTTAAAAAAAATCGCAGTGTGATACCACTTATCGTCGTTGTTATTGCAAAACCTCGTAGATCCAGCTTTCTTTAATTAAACTGGCGTTTCGATGTTGTGCAATGACACGGATGTTATGAGCGTTTTTGTTTGTTTGTTTTGTTGTTGTTGTTTTTGTTTGTTGTTTTTTTTCTTGTTTTTATCATTTGGAAAAATATGAAAATTAATATATGCTGACTGACTTTAAAAACGCATTACTCAAGTTCATCCGGCAATAGTATACATAATATAAACTCAATTATAGTTTTGTATGTCGAACAAAAACATGATACCTTCCCAACATGTCCTGAAAATTTCAAACAAAAATTCGATTCAGTATTTGAGATATAGCCATCTAACGAGAGGTAGTGTGAGGATTTTGACAGTTTACTCTATCTAAAAACGAGTAATTCCGCTCAGAGTATCAAAAACACTCCACACACATGACCCCGTTGACCCTTTAATTTAAACAAGGTCTTTAATCGTCTCGGCTGGAATTGTGTACCATATTATATTGCTTGAGTGTAATCTTAAGTTTGGGCGTCCGTTTTTCAGCATGCATATGCCCAATGCATCCTGATCTGACGATGACTTTTTGTGAAGATATGTCCCGGGCATGGTAGCCAGTAGTGAACACCGAAAAGTCGTTTATTTACTGTTCCGGTACGAGTTTGTCAATAGCAGCGTTTCTGTATGACAACTGCATTGGAAACCGTTGCTGTAAACAAATTACGTTAGTGACGTTGACGAATGTTATTATCCTGACGTTGGTGTGTTATAAATGGCCGACCAGGACGCTGATTTTTCAGCAACAATCCATGTGGATTGGGTACCTTAAAGAAAGTGAGAAATGTTTACGTTTAAACGCCTCGCTCATTCTCGTTGACAATCCTCGCTTAGAACAATCCAACAATTTGAGTACGCCCATCGAAATTTGGTCTCGTGCCTTTATTTTGTGTTTAATTAAATTGATTGAGAAATAATAATTGGAATATGGAATATGAGAACAAAAACCAAGTTGGTGACCTAACGTGTAGTTACGTAGACGTTATCCATATTTTGCACGTTGACGTCTTACAAAATATCGCGGTAACTGACTACAAAAATCTTATTGGATATCGTGTCTTATTCGTTGAAGTGTACATCCGTTCTTATTGACTATATGTACGAAAATATTTGAAAAAAATAAGTGATGCATTTTTTAAAGTCAATCAGTATGTTTCTACATTGGCATCCCACATACTCAGTTTCCCACACATAATAATTACTCCATTTCCTTACGAAACAATCAAGCTCTGGCTTTACGATAGAAAATCTGGGCTAATCTTATGGCCTTTGTGGGATTTCATTGCCCACTGGTTCGCTGTAAAGTCAATTACAATTTAAAATTCTGATACAAAGTTCCATTTGTTGAAACATCAAATACTAAGTAGAAACGGAATCGACGTAGGATCAGTAATATATATATATGAACCACTCAAATTTTCTTTTCGCTGCTTTCAGCATGGACGTACTGGATAGGTGGATTCGATTACAGTAACGACAACACGGGATACCAATGGATGAATGGAATCACAGTTGATTTGTCATCCTCCGCCTGGATAACTTCCGAACCGAGCAACAATGGAGAAAGATGCATGGCGTTGTACAAATATACATCCGGCTACTAGTAGGGTGACTTTCAAGGCTTGGTTGAAGGTGGGGTGGTCACAAAAGTACCACATTTTCTAACCTATACTAAAATGTTTGTCATATCCTGAAGTTTGTCAAACTGGCAATATCAAGTCTTGAATGTTGGTACGAGCTGAGAAATCCAAGATGGCATCCAAGATGGCCGCCAGAATTGAAAACAAGGGGTTGTTGTATATGATTGCCTATACTGATTTAATGTATATCTATACATCATACAAACTAGGTTTAATATCATATACTAGGTTTGAACTTTCTCGTGATACATTTTACAATGGTCACAATGTCAAGGTCAAGGTCAAATTCAAGGTCAAATGTGAAAAAATAGTGAAAAAATACATCATCTACCAGTTTTCTTTTCTTATTACTCAAAAGTTTGCATTAAAAGTCAGGTATGTTATATACCAAAATAAACTACACTATATAGGCTTTAATAATTTAAAATAAAGATTAATGTATCTTGTGTTTCCATGGAGATATTCAAGATGGCGTCTACAGACCCATAATGCAAAATAATGGAAAACTGTATTTTACCAGTTTCCCTCGATTTTGATATACATAATGGTCATTAAAATTAATGTCAAAGTGTTATTTTCATTTTTTATATTAGTACAATAGTCATATTCTAGATAAAGCTGTGATGTAAGACTAGAAAATAATCTTATTTATTGTAAAATCCAAGATGGCATTCAATATGGCCGCCACAATGAAAACTAAATGGGCTATCATATATGATTGTTGGTACTGACTTAATGTACATCTGTATATCAAATAATCTAGATTTATTGCATGCAGTGTGTTTGGTCTTTTTTATGATACATTTTAAAATAAAAAAAAATAAATAAAAAACCCCATTTTAAAATAGTTTCAAAGTCAAGGTCAAATTTAAGATTAAATGTGAAATAAATCTGTAATTTTACGTATTCTTTTGATTTTACAGAAAATCTTACGTAAAAAGTATTAATTTTAAGTGTTATATACCACAATAAACAGCAATATACAGGCTTTTATGATTAAATGCTAAAAAGGCCAATGTCAGGGATCAGAACAACATGGGCACAGTCAGAGTATGCATTGTTATGTGGTGCACTGAATTATCTGGGGCCAAAAGAAAGGAATATACCAAATTTTTAACTATCTATCAAGGTCCAGTTTCCATTAATATCACTATGAATATAAAAGGTGGGTCAGTCAATCATATACAGATTTGATCTATAAGGACTAAATGAACTTCATTTGAAATTTCCTTTGACAGAAATGATCTAGCAACATATGAAATGCATGTTGACCATTCCATGCGTTAAAGTTTGGTTTAAAGTCTGTTTTACAAACCGAGAAACGCACTCAACCGTCTTTACACTTTAACCCACGACCACTGAGTCTCAAGTCGGCTGTTATTAATTGTCGCCTTCGGCAGCCACAGCAATTTGAGTTTCAACTTTCTCGTGTACCCATTTATATACCTGGGTGGAGAGGAGCAACGTGGGGTAACTCTTTTGCTCAGAAAAATTCCTGTGGCACCGGCGGAATTTGAACCCAGGACCCTTCGATTCCAAAGCCTGCGTCCTACCTCTAGACCACGGCACCCTTGTAATTTCTTGCATAATTATGTTTTCTTTTACCTCAGACATCCTAGCATGGCCACATTAATGATTTGGATATGTCATGTAGCCATGGATATTGTCATGGTGGTGTCTAATAAGAAACCTTGTGAAAATAATTGAAAACTATATTGATTAAACCATGTTTCATATTTATTTGCGATATGGTCACTACAATAAAATGTTAAAAGTTAAGTAGGGAGTATACTCGTATTTTAACTATAACAGCTTGAAAAGTAATTACAAAACAACAGTGCTCTTGACTTTTATTCAATACTTTACCACCCGGTTTATGAGTAGTCATAGTTAAACAGTTAACCTGTTTGAAACACATACTTGAATGATCGTTCATGGAAAGACTCATGTGGCAATACATAGTAGCAAGATTCTTTAAGGTTACATTTCAGAATTATTTTTACATAAATTTTACTTTTATTCTATCTGAAAGAGCATCTTTTCTTATGAACATTCTGGAAATTTCAAGTCAAAATAGGGAACCGTTTACGAGAAATATATATTTTTGTGCTAAAATCAAACAAATTGTCGTGGACAACAGTTCAGATTTATATAGAATTTGTAATTTCTGTCTCAACTTTGAAGGCGTATCTTTCGCTTATGAATAGCAACTTCAAACAAGAGGACCAAGATGGTCCTATATCACTCACCTTAGAGCGCCCTGAGACATACTTTTTAGCAAACCTTTTAAATCTCTGAGGATTTTGAAAAGGAGTCATATGACAATAGTACACACTTAATTTCAAAGCACAATTTAGGAAAAGATTGTCAAAGATTTTTCACTATATCTGTATTTAAAATCAGAAAATCCACAACATATTTCTGAATTTCCATTGCACATAGACAAATCGAAGCATTAATTTTGGAAAGAGTCATTGGACTATAATATTTAGAAACCATAGAAGGTTTGGAAATTCTTAGACAATTCTAAACCTGTTCCCACTTTTTCAAATCTAGAATACCTCATGGTAGAGCTTATTTTCAAAGCGTAATGATAACTTGAACTATTCTGTTTAACAAGACAATATGACACACACAACTTATATGCACTTTTTTCTGTACAAAATGCAAGAGCCTAAAGCATAGGAATAATTCTAATAGTTCTTAAGCGAGGCAAAAAAAATATCTTCAGGCCTTAACAACTTAAAAAGATTGTCAAACATTGCCCTTTATTATATGGAACCCACAACATAGGGGAAATATTCATTGAACAGTAAGGATTTGGTTATGGTTAAACCTTTTCCAAACAACATAACATAGGAGCAGACATAATTAAAAGCTGCTGTAGATGATAAAACAGGTGTTGATAAAGACTGCATTCATGTATAAAAATGCAGAGATGAGGCAAAATGAGACAACACAGGCTATCAAGTTATCAACATTATCTTCTTTTACCACATCATTTAATAGCCTTTTCTGTAGGTGAGGCAAACATATGTATGGTAGAGAAAGGGCATAATGCTTTCCCATACAGAAAGGAAATAGACTGTTGGAATTTGAAAGTTCAGAATACAAAATTGACAGCGGTACAAATAGGATTCGTTTACAATAAACTAGCATATATATAAAATATTGAATAAAATAAAATAAAATATTGAGGTAAAAGGAGAATCAGCATTTTCTTCATTTGACTCATTAATTTCCAAAGTCTTTTCTAATAGGGACTGCAAAACAAGGTCTTTCCAGGAAAGGGTTAAAGTATTTAGTTGATCCCTAGATCCAGTAAACAAACATTAAGTGGATTAAGTGCCTCAGGGATACCGGTAAAAGAGGGTAATGGCTTTCAGAATCATAAAATATCATTTTAATATTATAACACCCTATGTTGAGGGTATTCATTTGAATTCTTAAATCAAGACTATTCAAATGAGTATCCATAACAAAGCGTTTAGATTTTAAACATCAAATACAGAATGTTTTTACCTCCTTTTATCTGTAGCTAGCTAGCTCCATGCCTTCTTTATCAGATATTATGATCTGCACAATCTGACCCAAATTGTTATTTTAAGGATATGTGATATGTGATAAAATCTACCTGATCAAAACAATTCCTCACTTGAAAATTCCAGAACCCACAACATAGGGCTTCTTTCCTTGCAATGTGATGATTTTTAGTATTCTGTTAGAGGTTTATGAGATGTAAATTCATGCAAAATTTCAAGACTCTAGGCCAAATAGTCTTTGAGAAAACAGTGTTTCTGTGTGAAACCTTAAACCCCACAACATAGGGCCAATTTTTCTTTAACTCTTTCCCAAACAAGACCTGGTTTTGACGTCCCTAACAGAAAGGGCTTGAGAAAACATTGAGACAAAAGAAGAAACTGCTGATAACCAGCAGTTTCTCCTTTTGTCTCAATATTTTCTGTGCCATATTTTACACAAATACCATCTTTAATAACATCCATTTTGTCAATTGTGGCAGATTTTGAAGAGGATCACCCTAAAATTTTGTCGTTTGGGAAAGGGTTAAGAACAATAATTTGAAGTATTTTGGTAGAGGGCATTGAGACAATACTACATACAAATTTTCAAGACTCTAGACCTATAAGTTTGGGAGGAGAAGATTTTTTACAAATTGTGGACAGACAGACGGACAGACGGACGGACGGACGGATGGGCAGACGGACGACGGACGGTGAGCGATCACAATAGCTCACCCTCAGCACTTCGTGCTAAGGTGAGCTAAAAACTGATAACATGTCTACGCATTAGAATAAACAATTTTTGCATGAAGACACACTTTTGAAAAATGAAATTAATGTGAAATGTCACTTTACTCGTCATTTATGTCTTTTGTACATATATGTATAGTACTCCTTTAAAACTCAAAGATAATCAACAAGAGGCACAGAGGGCCCTATGGGTCACCTGAATCAAATGAGCAGAAAAGCATGTATTTACAGATAAAGTATACTTATAAAATCATCCCCACAGGTATATTGAAAGATATACAAAGCACGGCCATTTTTAAACAGATTTTATTTTCTTGTACAAACTTTATAGTCCGAAGACTCTAAAAATCAAATATGAATCCAATCCATCAGCCGGTTCACAAGAAGAAGATTGTTTAAGATGTACCATATTTAGGCTACCCCCTTAGTGGCCCATTATAGGGTCTCATGGGGAGGTAACTCTGAAGCTACTTGCTATAAGACTGCATCCTACCAAGTTTGGTTGAAATCCATCCAATGGTTCTTAATAATACTAATACACTAATAACACGCCCCCACCCCTCCACCTCAGCACGGCCAATTCTTGACATATTTTTTTTTCTTTTGTATAAACTTTGTTGTCCTTGCCCTAAAGACTCTAGATATCAAATGTGTATCCAATCCAACAGCCGGTTCATGAGAAGAAGATTTTTAAGATGTACCCTATTTACACCCTTTTAGGCCCCTTCTGGGGACCCAAGGTGAGATAACTCCATGACTTGTAATCTGAGGCGGCTACCCATGGGGGATACTCCCTGCCAAATATGGTTGGAATCCGTCCAATAGTTCTCAAGAAGAAGTCGAAAATGCTAAAGGTTAACACACGACGGATGACGCACAGCGCACGACGATGGACAGAAAATGGTCGCAATAGGTCACCGTGACCTTTGGTCAATTGACATAAAAATGCTGATCAAAATTGGTTGAAATGAAATAACCCAATTTAGAGTTATACACGTATTACACAAAGAATCATAACAACTTTGAGTCAAATTCAAGCAATAATAACAATAATAAAAGGTTAAACATGACTGTTTTTATATAAACAGGGTTACATTAAAAAGATGTAAAGTTGTGTAAATCACTAAATCGACATATCATGAAAACTTAAGAAATCTCCTTTTAAGCTTGGGTTTGGCATTTTAAATAGATGTAAACGTCTGGTTTTGAAATAAAAGTGTTCAGACTCCTAGTTCGGTAAACTGGCACAAATGATGTAGCAGGAGTATAAAAGATGTCTGTATCTGGACTAAGCAAGAGTACTTGGGATAAACATGTACTGTACAAATTAACAATTGACTTGTACAATATTTTAATCAAATCCACTACTGATGAACATGGATTAATAATCTGGAACCAGAGTTAGAGCTTACTTACAGTATTATTTTGTTTAAAGCCTGTTGAGATGACCTTAAGGTCTACGTAAAGTTGGTCAAGAACTTTTTTGGGATATATGACTTTCACATTTGTTCGTATATTTGCCACCATCAATGACAAGTATCCAAGCTCTTGGCTTGAGTTTTGATTCTGTTCTCAAAATGAGATCGCAGATGACATTAACGGCATTTACACCTCCACTATTGCGTTTAATGTAAATTTAGAACATATTGGTGGGATCACAGAATATAGGTTGGAGTGGTGATGCAAGAGAATATAATACATCTGCGACTGCCATCTCACATAAGATGATAGCTCAACCCACACACAATTTCATCAAGATACAATTGGAGTTTATCAAACAAGTCTCACGTTATTGTTTGTTACCATTTCGCGAATCTCATCAAACAAGCTTAGTGGTACTTGTGCATTTTCAAATGATATAACTCTTCCCTGTTTCCAGTGGTACTTTTGTAAGCTGTTTATCGCTTACAAACTGATTACAATGTTTTTAATCCTGCATTTAAATTTTGGTTTTATGGATCCGATTGCTGCCACTTTACTTTTAAGTAAAGGATCAAAGAAGCTTTTCCTTTGTCTATTCATTATTTCACCATCTGAAATCACAATACATTCAAGAACCTTACTCCAATCAAGAAGAAGCAGATGCTTGGTACTTGAATGAAACTTCCTACTGACTACATTGGTTGCCAGACTGTGGCCAAAGTAGTCTTGGTTAGTCAATATACAGGTCATGTGCTAAAACTCCTGATAAACATATTTACTGAATAAGGAGAGAGATGGGCCTTGTGGCTATCAAAAACATTACAAAATTTGGAACTATCCACAACTTACATACAATAGTGTTAATAAATATGTTGGTATTTTATATGGTATCAGTATTTGTAGCTCTTTGAACAAACTTTGAACAGAAAAGGTAAAAAAAATAAACCCTAAAATTCTGCCAGCAAATGACATATTTTTGCTGTATATGCTACAATGCGAGTATCACTAAGTCTTGCTGGTCTGGAGAGGATGCCATCCTGCAATGTAGCAGCTGCCTGACCCACTAAAGTTGGATAAATGATGGACAGTAAGACAGATCAATCAGCTCCACAACTCATGAGTCTACTAGTTACTCCACCTGAACTTCTCAGTGACTTTGTTTGTGATAGAATAGATATATATGAGCATCAATGTACACAAAACCAAATGGATATACCATTACCTAAGATCTTTGATTGCAGTAACTGTTCATGTAGCTTCTCTCAAGTAACAAGTGTGTATGTATATACGAAACTTGATAATTATCACTAATTCAGATTTTAGTAGGGTGTCATGATATATTACGAAAAGAAAAAATTCTATCATAATTGGTGGTCTCATAAAGTTTTAAATGGGACATGTGATTCTAATGAATTTAGAAAATAAATTGCTAAACTGATTAGGACGGCAAAATTGCTCTATACTGTGTATTGTGTGATATAGCCACTAAAGAAGTATCGTCATTTTGATTTTTGTTGAAATGAACTGTGTCTCAAATTTGTTTTTAAATGAAGAACTTAATTGCATATGTACTGTATTTAAACCTTTATTTTATTCTGCATATTTTCTGTTGTCAAATTATGACATTTCACAGCTCAAAAGGCTACCGTCAACCTAAATTTAGATGTTTTTTTTATCATTTTGCATGGCATATTCAATTCTATATCGGATGATATTATGGTGATACCTCAGATAGCTTTATATAGAAAATGAGTATTGTGCCAATTTAGAATATAAAGATTAACGACTTTGACATTATTTAAATTACCATAACACATATCAAACTTGAAACATGGTAAAAACAAAGATTTTCGATTATTCTCTCAAGGTGTCCCACAGGATGTTTATACACATCATTTTAAAATCTCAATGACAATGTTACACATCCGAATCTTTATATCAAATTGTTGAAGTTCATACACCATTGTTTATTTTAGTATATAGCTTTTTATTCAAGATTTTGTGTACAATAACAAAAAATACTTATAATAACAGAAATATATTCACTATTTTTCACATCTGACCTTGAATTTGACCTTGACATTGAAAGCATCTTAAACATGTATTACAAAAAAGATCAAACATACTGCATGAAATAAAATCTGGTTTATTTGATATACAGATATACATTAAGTCAGTAGAAACAATCATATAAGACAGCCCATTTGGTTTTCATTGTGGCGGCCATATTGGACGCCATCTTGGATTTTGCAACAAATAAGAATATTTTCTAGTCTTACATGACGGCTTTATCTAGAATATGAGCATTGTGCTAATATAGAAAAAATTAAAGCAACACTTTGACATTGATTTTAATGACCATTACGTATATAAAAATTATGGGAAAACTGGTAAAATACAGTTTTTCATTATTTTTCACTAGAGGTCTATAGACGCCATCTTGAATATCTCCATGGAAACACAAGATATCTTAATCTTCATTTTAAATTATAAAAGCCTATATAGTGTAGTTTATTTTGGTATATAACATACCTGGCTTTTTATGCAAACTTTTGAGTAATAAGAAGAGAAAAGTGGTAGATGATGTATTTTTTCACTATTTTTTACATTTGACCTTGAATTTGACCTTCACCTTGACATTGTGACCATTGTAAAATGTATCACGAGAAAGTTCAAACCTAGTATATGATATTAAACCTAGTTTGTATGATGTATAGATATACATTAAATCAGTACAGGCAATGATATACAACAACCCCTTGTTTTCAATTCTGGCGGCCATCTTGGACGCCATCTTGGATTTCTCAGCTCGTACCAACATTCAAGACTTGATATTGACCGTTTTATAAACTTCAGGATATGACAAACATTTTAGTATAGGTTAGAAAATGTGGTACTTTTGTGACCACCTACCCCATCAAATAGGCCACTTTTTCAGCGAAAGTCACTCCACTATACAGATTCAACAATCGAGATTGCACAATGTATCATTACTCTCTGTGTGAACGGGATATGGTGTAAGACACCTTCATGGCAAATGTGACAAGGGAAAGTTATTTACGAGCCTATAGTCCATGGAGAATGGTGGCTTTCTTTTCTTTAAAGCCTATCAAAACATTGTTCTTTTTATGGTTTTGTTGTGTAAATAACGTTTTTATATATTTCTGTACATATAGGAAACTTCGTTTTACCACCAGACTTTGCCGATGTTCGTGTATCTTCTGGTTTCACCCATTACCATAACATTACATTTTTACACCATGCAAGACAAGATCTTCGGAAAACAGAAATGAAGAAGTAGTTTGTGACAACCGTACCAATGTCTCATTCCTCACAAATATTTTGCTCCACAAAGACAAAAAAATACTTGAAACTGCCGTCTGCAACATCCCCAAATTAAGACCACAATGAAATAAGAAAATGCAAATTATGTTTTTACGTGTGTAAATGATTTTAAGATGTGAAATAATAATGTGAGTTTACTATTGTTTTTTTTTAATGATGGGAACCACTTATGACTTGTTTACCAGGTAAGATCGTATAGGCCGCGTCAAATACAGTTCCGTGACCACGCCACGTCCAAGAAATCTAAAAAAATGGTGGGGATGGTTGCTGGTTGGGACGCAATCCCAGTTAAAGTGGACAATTCACTAAATTTTTTTCGAAATTTTTCATTTTACCATTCACTCATTCTGGACACATTTTCTTCATGGATCACATCTTCTGCGCAAATTTCTCTTGTTTTGTCAACTGGGCTTGCCTAGTTTTGGATTTATAGACTGTTAAATGATCAAATGTGTGCATAAAAAACTATGTATTTTAAATAGACCCCTTTGTGAATTGTGTGTCTAATTTCACATTAAGTAATCCCTAAAGAATAATAAATCCGATACATTTTGATGAGTATTTGTTTGAAAAATGTCAATCAATTGACAATCTGGGCGAAAATGGCGAATTGTACCTACGCGAATGAAAATACAAAACGGCCATCCTTGTACAATTCCTTTATTTTAGAACGTTGACTACTTCCAACTCTTCTAAAATACACCAAACAACCTTTAATTTTCTCTCGTATTGTTTAACAAAAGCAATGAGTTATTCCCTTAATCGATATACGGAAATGGAAAGTCAATGACTTAATACAAATCAACAATTATTTAAAACTGGTCTGTCCCGAACGTAACTAGAGCTTGTCCCGTACGTAATATGATTTCTTTTCTTTAACATCACAGCCTCTGTGTTATTACCTTTTCAATCAAATCATAATATTATCAGGCAATATCCATTTGCCAGACACTTTGTCAAAAGAATTATAATGAAATGAATAAATGAAAATAGATACAACTCTACAAGCCATCTGGGTGTGTTGTTTTACAAATTAAAACTTCCTAGCCAAATTAATTTCAATTTATAAAAGTTGAGATGTTCGTTTTGTTTTGACACATGAGGTATGTGTAATAACTTCTTAATTTAGTGAAATGTTATCCAAAATTTGCTAGACATCCTTACTTCTGATGGATCCAATATACGAAAACGTACGGGACAATTTTTATAAAGGTAAGAAACGATGAAATAATCTATTTTAATGCATCAATCTAGTGTAATCTATATGGGTATGAATATATTCCTATATATATCAACAAAAACCGGCATTTTTTGTGGAACTTTCCTCAATATTGAAAAAATAGTATCAATTAAGCGTAATTATAATACCATTACGTACGAGACTAGTACAAGTACGTGTACAGTCTATTATGTGCATTAAAAGTCTATTTTGCTTATACTGGAGTCCTTAAGGAACCCAAAACACATAAATAAAGCACAGGAAACGTTCCACTTCAGCAATTTAAAAACTGAAAACTAAAAATTGCCTCGAACGTTATGGACTCGTACGTCACTTTTTAATGTGTACCCAACTTTATTTGGCCTGCTGTATCAATGCTTTTATAGTAATCGGCATAATTCTTTTTATCATATTTGAAGACACTTCGAATAGTGATGTTACTTGAAGAATAAAACTATTTATAGTTACACATTTTTAACTACAGTTACTTTAGTTCGTGCCTCGTACGTTACGGGGTTAAAATTACGGTAAATTGTTTAAGAAAGATGTTGATTTTTTTAAAAATATTGACAAAGGTATATCAAAATACGACTTCTTTTTGATAATATATATTTATACTAAAGTAGATTACGCTAGATTAATGCATTAAATGTAGATTTATGTCAGTGTTTCTATGCTTTAAAGAAAGTGTCCCGTACGTTTTTGAATTTTGGAGACAGGGACTCGAGGCTGCTCTACGAATTTTGGATTACATTTTTTATATATATCTTGGTATCGTTTTGGAGCTCTATGTTTTCTGTACAAGATAAGGACAGTTCTGTTAGGATAATTTATTGTTGAAATTGACATTTTTGTTTTGAAAGTTAGAATTTATACCCGGAGACATCGGTTTTTCGTACCCCCTAGTTTGATTGTCACATGATTTTCATACGAAATGGAGTTCTTACGAACGTAAATTATAGATAATTTTTTTAGTTATAGGTGTTGGATGAAAAAAAAATGTGGTGGGCATTTATATAATGTTGACTATTTGCAGCTAGAACATATTAAAGGCCGGAGACATCAATTGTCCCCTTTAACTGGGATTGCGTCTTGGACGAGGCAACGTTTGGTCAATTTCGCTTTTTCTTCTTTTGCTTTGAGAACGTTTTCCTATGTTTTTTTCATTAAAGACATCAATGGTCAGTCTTGTTTTTAGGAAATGCTGAAATGGGCTTGGATTTGGCGAAAATGTCCTTATAGTATTCCAGACCAATACAAAAAATCAAATTATGTAAGTATGTTCATAGGAACAGTCTGGTCGAGATTTATTTTGTTATCCACGTGTTTTCCTGTGGAGAGTGAATGACAAGCATGGATCAAGACCAGACTTAACTAACGCCTAATGATTAGGGCATCCGCCTTTGGAAACGGAAGGTTCGAAATTCGGTAGAAGCCGACCTGTTTGGTAAGAACTGATGCGACCGGTTGGTGAACCGCCAGCTAGTGAAACCAATGGTTACCGTAGACAATTCTTTGCCAAACGCCTGGCATCGTGAGTGGGGAATCGGGAAGTACTGCGCATTCAAAAGAGATTGTCTCATAACCCAAAATTGACTGGCCCTTTAAATAGGGATGACACTTCAATAAACAATCCTTTATCTAAGGGAAAGGAAACATGGTAGACTAATTACTTCTCCTTAAATGACGGTCGCATTATCGACAACTGAGTGACGCACCTTAATCAGTAAATGGTTATTGAATTTTACATAATCGAGAACTGTTCGCCTATGGGCATAGACTGATTACCACCCCACTTTTGTCATTGAACGACCCCATGCCTAAATGAAGACTTAATATGTTTGGAAGGTGTCTAGGGTAGAGATCACACGATAAAGTGAAGTCCTTTTAAATTCCTTATAAGGTCAAAGGTCATAAGATCAGTCTCGTTTCCAACTCACTAATCATAAAGTAAGAGCACGTTTTCTTCGCATATTACTATATGGATGTATGACGCAATTTTGCTGAAACACGTTTAGCACGTGCACCTACATGTACGTGTTGTATATATATTGCCAGTCCTCGAGTGCATTCGATCTCGATTTTCCATTGAATAAATGCTTATTTCCAGTCTAGATGCTGATGCGAGTCTTTTTCTTTCAGTCTTCAAGGCTTACGCATTCGTTACTCACTCACCTTGTTGTTGTTTTAGAACTGTGTAGCGTATAATTTATGTAATATTGGATTCTCGATGATTTGACATAATCTTCTGTCACGCGCGGCAGCCATGTTTGTTTTGATTTTCCATTGCTCCACGTGATAAAATTGATGACGTCATTTACCGACTCATCGATTCTATCTCACTCGATAAAATAGCGCCACATTCGAAAAACAAATATTATACAACTACATTTTATAATCCTTCTTTTAGGTAAAGATGACACATATTATTGTTCGATATATTTATCATAGTTTGTCTTGCGTAGGTTTTTAGACGTCAAAACTAGTTATCAAGTACCTACAGCACGTCGCGAAGTAATACTTTCCAACAAGACGAATTTCCAACAAATTATTTTGTTGGAAATCCCACAAGAAAAATTGTTGGAAACCACCGTATAAAAGCCCATGTTCGGACCTAGAAATTGACTCCAGACTTGATTTTTTCGAAAGCACTTTCGTTATCATTTTGTCTTTGTTTTTATTTTATCTTCAGTTAAAGTTCTTTATTTTTCCTTTTGTTTTGAGTCGGACTAAGTAGGAAATTTCACGTTTGTTTAATTCATTGATTAAGGTAATTTCATCTACGTTTTAAGGCATTGGTGTCACACCACTCATTTCTTTAACGGATTCACATCACTTTTGGAACTTTGTTTCTTTGACAAAATTATAGATTTATTAAGCATTTCCGAACATCGTCTTTTAATCGTGTCATCCTTACAAGACCTTATTCATTGTTAGGAACTGTTGTATTATTTTCATGTGAGAGTTTTATTAGATCTACAGAGGTCTCAATTATATTAAGAACTCAAACGCTTTGATTTTTGTTTTCTTTATTAAAATTATTTAATTATCTGGAGTCCAACCCCAACCCTTTTCCCCTTTCTGTACATCTTCGACCGACCGCTGGCTCGCAACAATATCAACAATATTTACCCCAGTGTATTGGTTAGCATCAATAACGAGTTAACTCTTTAACATACTGTTAAAAATCTAAATGGGGTGTTGCCCAGGGCTTGGCTTAGACCAATATTGAACGTAGCCATCGGTATGCTGACTGGTGGTATAACGGTGAAAGATGAGGCTCAACATGTTGGCTTGAACCAAAGTTCTATTTCAAGTCTTAGAATAAAGTATCGCCAATTAAGTACCGTTAAAGACATACCATGCTCAAGCAGGCCATGTAAGCAATGGTAACGCGGGTCTGTGCTCGTACTGTAAGAAACAAACTTCGTTCAGCACGTTTACGTGCACGGCGACCTTACGTTGGCATTTCTTTGATACGTGCACACAGATATGCAAGATTGAATTGGACAACGGTACAGCGTTGATGGCCAAGAATAAAGTGGACTCAGGTCGTATTTACAGTCGATTTAATTTTGATTTGGTGTATGAGGAATGCAGGGTGCGTGTTTGGAAGCATGATGGCGAGAGGATGGATCCCGCCAACGTCTTTCAACATGCGCGTTTGGAGGCGGCAGCGTCATGATCTGGAGTTTGGTATCATATCGTGGCAAGACTAATTTGGTTGCTATTTAGGGAAACTCAAATGTCGTTCGATACTGCACCGACATTGTCCAGCCAGTGGTTTTGCCGTTCTTAAATCAAGACTGCAGTTTTGCATACAAGAGCTCCATATGATATGTTTACATTTCTTGCATGCCATCAGCACATGGAGTACTCTTGATAAGAATGTGTTTGGCTTTGAAAAAGCACTTCATCAAATGATTTTGGAAGGTAAGGCTGATTACTATGAAGAGCAAAGACATCTCCTGGCCTACGAGGCATTTTTGCGTATCGTGTGCTTTAATTGGGATGATAAGATGGAATATGGTGACGCCCAACTTGAATCTTATGTAGAAAACGTTGAGTCAGAAATAAATGAGAAGACAAAATTGACGAAAGAAGTTAAATACCGTTGTTATACTCTATGATATCAAACAGAAATCTCAAGGACCCATTTAGAGAAATTTACGGGGACAGTGGAAAATACACTTGGTGTTGCGAACTTCGCAATATTTTCTCTATTTGCCCATTTGATTGTGACTTTAACTGGAGAAAAGATGTTAAAGATTAGACTGTATACGGTCTTATCTTTAATTTCATTTCTTCAAGTCACAAATTTGTTACTCTGTTGCCGATCACGTGATATTCTGATTGATAATGTTACGCTCCGTTTCGCTCCGTCATTTGTGACGTCATTATTTTTGGTATTACGACAACTCCGATTAAAGTGACATTTAAGATTTTTTTTGTCATAAATCTTACTTTTATTTTTATCTGAAGGGCATATTTCCGTATGAAAATTCTGAAAATTTCAAGCCAAAATATTGCACCGTTTACGAGAAATTTATATTTTTGTGTTAAAATTGAACAAATTGTTGTGAACAACAGTTCGGATTTATATGCAATTTATCGATTATGTCTCAACTTTAACTGCGTATTTCTCGCTTATTGGCAACAACTTAAAAAAAACTAATAGTATTTATACTCATTAGAATAACCAATCTTGGCATCAAGACATACTTTAAAAAATTGAAATTGGAATGAAATGTCCCTTTAATGTTGTTATAGCGCTTGCAGGAGCTTAATATATCTCACGTGATTTATGTTCACAGGAGATATATAAGGCGCATGCAAGCAGCCATTAATAGAGAGGGATTGAGATTGATATAGATCGAAAGATAGATATTAAAGACATATAGAAACGGAGCGTAATGTTAAATGTCTGTGGTTATGGGATTAATAATGTCAAAGAAAAGTAAAGTTGTGTTATTTCCTAAACTTAATATCCTACCCTCTCTCATCGACGTGGTTATGTGTATGGCGGCCAGGGCCATTTGAAAAAATCACCACCACTGTGTTTGGCGCCGGAACCCGTTGCTTGAAAATGTCGAAAGTTTCATATGTGAAAGATGTACACACAAGGTACAGGAACACTCCCGCAAGAGAAATTGGTAAAGCACCAATACCAGGATGAACTCCTCGAGATAGGACATGTGTGTTTGAAAGTGTTGAATACATGAAAAACTAAGTTAGAGTATGTGTCTAAAGAATTAGCAAGTGCAATTGAAGATAGTGATTCCGAATTCGTCAGAAATTTCTGGATGAGGATTGTGAATTGTTACTATGTGTAGAAGAAAGTGTGTGTAAATTAGAACGGTGTTTGGATAATGTATCTTAAAACATTGACCTTAAACCTAAGAATTCTGATAGTGAAATGCAGCATGTCATTCAAATACACAAGGACAAGTCCAAGACCTTATGATTAAACAGTTGAAAGAGCAAAGAGAGATCTTCCATCGCTATGAAAATAAGGATAAAAAAGAAATAGTGTCAGTCAAACTGCCAACATTGGACTTGTGTGTATTCAATGGAAATAATGACAACTATTTTAGAATTAGAATAATTGAATTTATTAAATTTGAGATAACGTCTGCTAATTTTGACTTTAGTACAAGTAATACGTGTTTTATTTGACGTGGCTATGACCTTTATGCAAATTATATTCACAATTTGTGAAAACTCTTTTATACACATAAAATTGACTTGTAAAATCTTACAATAGATTTAGAGAATGCGAGAAAGTGTGACTGCAATTTCACTATGAAAGGTCCCAAACTTGTAAGTTAGGATAACAAAAGATAATTTGTGCCATGTCAATAAATCATGTAATACATGTAGCATACCATTCGTGTTACGCACGAGTGGTCTTCTTTCCCGCTCTTAGTCGGGGTATATAAACCACAGGCGCACGCCGATACAACCTTCTTTCACTGACCATTCGGACGTATATAAGTATTTTTATCCCACCCACCCTCCCTTGCAGCTAGCATGAAGTGGATTCTGTCAAGGTCAAAAAGGTTATCCCCCCTCGTTGTTAGGCTATGATTTTTCATTTTGTGTAGCAGTCTTTCTACTATTTTTCAGGATGCATTGGCGAGCCAGAGGAGATACAGCATGTTATGGCAGCAGTTCACCAACAATCGCAAGGATTGACGTCGATTCAACAGGCATTTGCCGACGCTAGAAATTTGCAGGCTGTGTTAATTTAGGACATTTATAACTTGTGATGTATTTTTTTCTTTGAAAGTCGCTCACTTTAAGTGGTCAATGAAACCCTGTCGTTTAGCCGTTTGAAGGTGTGCTGCATTGCTATAGTACGTTTACATGTTAAGTAAGTATGAAAATCGTCAGGGTGGCCGTGATATTTAGGGACAACCATTTAGCTCGGTCGTTTTGAGGATTTTTGGGAATCGGACAAATTAGGGTAAAAGTTGTGTGTTGCTATACAAAGGTTTCGCTCTAGTACTCGGTGATTCCTTTGTGTGTTGTTAGTAATTTGTATGTTAAAGTATTCGTTGCAATGTATCCTTGGTTGTTGGTATAGTACAATGTGTGTGATAGCCTTGTGCGCTGTTAGGCTGTGTTAACGGCGCGGGTAGTAATTATTTATTGGTGATAGGGATGGGCGGAAAAAATTGTTGAAGGTCGCTGTATGGAGGTCGGTCTAATTCAAGGGAACCCGGAACAGACCGCACTTCTATACGGTGTACGCTTCGTGTCTAAATAGTTTTGGTATACTTATATAACGACAGTGTCTCATTGCCACTTGACGCCACAGGAGTTACCCTGTGTCGTCTGCTGAGCGGCCATTTGTTCCACCATTCACTTAACTGTTGCCATAATATCTGTATCTCCGCCTCTGGTATTCGTGTTTATTAAAATTCATTTGTGTAGATGAAGTGTTGTTTCTTACTCGCGAATAATTGAATAAATTAAAGCGGACATAATTCTGGGATGCGTTTGAGTGTTCGGTGCATGAAAACGAGACATTATCCAACATAGAGAAGTTCAGTTACCTCCTAAGTAAACTACGTGACGAAGCAAAGCTTGCTGTGGCCGGAATACCTCTGGTAAATGAAAGTTACGAAGTAGCAATCCAAATCCTTAAATAAAGGTTCGGAAGCAAACAGGAAATAGTTGAAATGCATTACAAAGCGCTACTGAATGTACCTCCGTGTTCAAACAAAGCCCAGAGCTTACGACCATTTGTAAATGAAATTGAAAAACATTTAAGAAGTTTAGAGTTGCTACAACAGAGTGTGGACCAGCAAATATTTGTGTCTATCATACGTTCTAAGCTGCAGGAAGAGGTCTTAAAGCAACTGGAGCTGCAAAGGGTTAGTTAAGATGAGAGGTCAATTCATAAGCCTAGAGAATACCTAATGGAGTATATCAACGCTTGTTAAAAAGCAGAGTTTAATAGCAGATCATCCGATGGGAAAAAGAAGGAACCGTTTAAAAGTGGTGTTGCTGCAAAACATGAAAAACAAGGTGCTTACAGCGGAGCAGCTGCTCCGATACCATTGAGTTAGTGGAGTCTTTGTTGGCAAGTACCGCAGACAATTCCAAAGGACAAAAGCAATATTCAAAAGTGTGCCGCTACTGTGGCAAAGCACACTAGAGCGACGAGTGCTTAACGTACAAAACAATTGAAGAAAGAAAAAACAAGATAGGTAGCTGTTACAGATGCTTGAAAGATGGACATATGTCTAAAGAGTGCAAAGCAAATAGAAGCTGTGTACATTGTGGTGAATGTAATGTCCATCACAGAAGTCTGTGTCATAAGAAATTTGCAAAGAAAAAGTCCTCAAACGAGCAGGTTGAAGCTAAAAAAAAGTCAGGGTATACTGCCAAAAAGGAAAATGCATTTGTATCCTCTGGAGA
Organism: Fragum sueziense; assembly: GCA_963680895.1. NCBI lineage: Eukaryota > Metazoa > Mollusca > Bivalvia > Cardiida > Cardiidae > Fragum > Fragum sueziense. The sequence goes on along the minus strand of OY804598.1, from coordinate 19,684,319 downwards.
GATGGTTTTGATGCAAACCGCTAAATCTGAAGTTAAAAGTCATGACAAAACATGATCGATTGAAGTAAGAGCGTTACTTGACTGTGGATCACAACGCACGAACATTTCAAAGAACCTGGCTGAAAAGCTTAGATTAAAGAAAGATTGTGAAGAGGAAATAAAAGTGGATATCTTTGTAAGTAGAGATACAAAGACAATCCATGTAGCTTCTACACAACTGTGGATAAAACTAAAAAATGGTGAAGATGTGTGTCTAAATGCTAGTGTAGTGCCTGTAATCAGTGAACATATCCATAGAAAATTGTTAGATATAAAAAGAGTTCAAAATCTCGACCATCTACTGTGTAGTGTTGAAATTGCAGATTCAGTTCCAAAAACAAATGAGACAATTTCTGTGGACCTTCTAATAGGAAATGACTTTTATTTGGACATTATTTTGTCACAGAAGAAATAGGTTCAACCAGGTTTATATCTGTTGAGTTTAAAGCTTGGTTGGATACTGACTGGCCGATCAGAGGATTCTGAAAGAGAAATTAAAGATGAACCATCAATGCTCATAATGACGTATGGAAAGAACTGTCCACCAACACACGTTTATCAGAGTGTTGATAGTCCACTAGAAACGAAACCTGAGTTAGACGACTTCTGGAAAGTAGAATCGATTGGTGTGTTGGATAGATATGACACTACAGATGATGAGATGGCAATGGATAACTTCAGAAAGACTGTAAGATTCAAAGAGGGTCGATATAAAGTAGCTTGGCCTTGGAAAAGTAAGGATATAGAGTTGCCAAAGAATAAGGAACTTTCCTATGGCCGGCTAAAGTCATGTGTGAGAAAGTTGACGAACAAACCAGAATTTGTAAGAAGAAATACGACGACATTATTCAGGATCAACTTGAGAAAGGAGTCATCGAACGAGTGGATAATTCCATGACGAGTGGCAAAATACATTACCTACCTCATCACGCAGTGAAAACACCACAGAAAACCACCACAAAGGTCCGAGTAGTGTACGATGCTTCTGCGAAAACTCGTCCAGATAACAACAGTTTAAACGAGTACTTGAATAGAGGGTCTGTCATGTTCCATGATCTATGCGGATTATTGATTAGATTCAGATACGTCGAATAGCAATGATTGCTGAAATTGAGAAAGCTTTCCTGCAAATTGGACTCAGAGATGACCAACGCAACGTCACGAGATTTTTGTTGTTGAAATCGTGCGAAAATTCATCTACAAACATGGACAATATTGAACAATACAGATTTTGTCGTGTCTCTTTTGGTGTCATTTCCAGCCCGTTCCTGCTGGGAGCTACAGTAGAAAATCACCTAGACAGGTATTCTTCGAGTGTTGCGGAAAAGATAAAGCTGATATTTACGTTGATAACGTGATCACCGGAGTTGACTCCGTCAGAGAAGGAATAGACTTGTACAAGGATACAAAGACCTTATTTCACGAAGCTTCCATGAATTTGAGAGAGTGGTTTTCAAATGATAAAATAGTGACGGAGGCTATTCCAGAAGGAGATAGGTCTACTACATCAGTATCGATGGTGCTTGGACATACCTGGGATCTTACCTCAGACACATTGTCGATTAAGAAATTCTATTTGGAAGAATCAGATGTACTGAGTAAAAGAAGTGCGCTGAAAATGATAACATCGGTGTTTGACCTATTGGGCTTGTTCAATCCCATTTTGCCCCGGGGGAAGCTTCTACTCCAAAACATGTGGATCAGAAAATTAGACTGGGATGATCCAATCACGGACGCTGATTCTTTAAGAGAGTGGTGTGAGTTATGTGCCGAATTAAAACTATTGTGTGACTTTACTATCCCTATGTGTATTTCACAAGATGTAAATGATCCAATATATGAGGTTGCTTGCTTTTGTGATGCGTCAGCTGCGTCTTATGCTGCTTCAGTGTATCTTCGTCAGTCCGTGGAACGTGCAGTCAGTGTAAATTTAGTGTTTGCAAAGTCGCGTTTAGCTGCGGTGAAGACAATGACTATTCCTAGACTCGAACTTATGTATGTTCTGATAGGAACGAGGTGTTTACAGTTTGTAAAAGGAAAGTTGAGTGTGCCAATAGAAAAGGCATATTTGTGGACTGATTCTCGATGTGTTCTTGGATGGCTTCAGTCGAGTAAAACACTTCCTGTGTTTATAAAGAACCGTGTAAGTGAGATAAACAGCCACACTGAAATGAGAATTGGTTACGTGAAAACGAAAGAAAATCCAGCAGATATCGCAACTCGAGGAATGACGGCTTAAGACTTGATTGAAAGTGATAACTTGAGGCCTGGCCCGAAATGGTTGACGGGGCCGCCTGAGACATGGCCAAGTGAACTTCACCAAGATTCTAAAGTTTAACAAGAAGTTACAGATGTGTTGAGTGCATGTGATACAGATGTAAAAAGTGAAAAGGTTGTGAGTTCTCCTCCGTTTGATATTGACTATTCGAAGTTTTCATCCTTTACTCGTTTGGTTAGAGTCACTGCATGAGATTTGTAAGAAAAGTGACAAAGGAAAGTGTGAGACGTCAACCCTGAACTTGAAGAAGCAGATAAAATGTGGATACAGTTCCTACAGAAAAAGATTTTGGTGACGATTTAAACAGTCTAAAAACTAATGGACGCATGAATTTGATTCAACAGCTTAGACTGTTTACGGATGAATTTGGTATACTACGGTGTAAGGGCAGATTGAAACATTCCGATTTAAATCAAAGTGAAAGATTTTCTATTCTACTTCATGGGAAAGATAAGCTGACGAAGATGATCGTAGAGAGAGTCCATAAACAGAACTTACATAGTGGGGTGTTTGAGACGCTAGCACGAGTTAGATCAAAATACTGGATATCTAAGGGTCGAGCTGTCATAAGGTCGATTCTAAAAGCGTGTAGTGTATGTCGACGATGTGAAGGAGGTCCTTACAAAATGCCACCGATCGCACCTTTACCTCCGTCACGATTAAGAGAAGATACTCCGTTCTCAAGAACCGGACTTGACTGCTTCGGTCCAATATTCGTAAAGACAGCTGATAGTCCGAAGAAAACACGGGCATGTCTCTTTACCTGCATGGTAATTAGAGCTGTTCATCTTGAACTTTACAGGATATGACAACTGAAGAGTTTCTTACGGGATTTCGGAGATTCGTATCCAAAGAGGAGCGCTTTGGAAATAGTGAGTGACAACTCTAAACAGTTTTAAGCAGCTAGTGAAGTGGTGAAACAGATAAGAAAATCGAACGAAGTGAGGATAGGATGTTCAGTCATATGTTTCAGATTCAGGAATAAAGTGGAGATTTATAGTAGAGTTGGCTCCGTGGATTGGGGGTTTTATGAGAGACTTGTAGGAGTGGTAAAGAGATCATTACGTAAAACAATGGGACGCCGAATGTACACTATAGTCTAACTCCAGACTGTTCTTAAAGAAGCGGAGTCGATCATCAACTCAAGACCACTGGTTTATGTGGACAATGATATCAATTCAAATATACCATTATCACCAAACCATTTTCTGACATTAAATCCAAACATTGGTATTCCCGAAAGTGTAGACGATTCCAATGATCCCGTTTTCAACCCATATGAACGTACCAGCGATCGCTTATTGAAAACATGGAAAAGGGAAAAAACTGTTAACAGCGTTTTGGAGAATTTGGAGGGAAGAATACCTGAATAGCATTAGGGAGAGATGTCAAAATGAATTGAAAATCCAAAGGGTTCAAGCGAAAAATGAACCAAAGAAAGGCGTTGTGGTATTAGTGAAAGATTCAACACCGCGTGGGACATGGAAATTGGGTAGATTGACGGAGCTTATGAGAAGCAATGATGGACATTTTCGCTCCGCGAAGGTAAAACTATCGAGTGGAACAGTCATAAACAGATCGTTTGAACTTCTCTATCCGTTGGAGTGTACAATAGGCCAGTCACTTTAGCCGAAAAATAGGCCCAACCCACCACTAATTCTAACAGAAACGAAACCAACATTTTTATAATCTACAATCATCTACTCACTCCAGGAAAAAAGTCCTCAAATGTTACTCGAGGGGAAATATGAAAAATATCGATCTAACGAAGAGACCCATACAAGGCAAGCCAAAAGAATGTTTTTCCGTGTAGGCTTAGAAACCCATCTTTTAAAACCAAATATGTTATTGTGGATGATACATATTATAGATAACGTAATATTAGGGGTTTACAAAGTAAAAAAAAACACATACTTTGATATTTTCTTTATTTCAATTAGACATGGAAAATGAGTTTGCAGGTGAAATTACCCCACCCACTCATTTACTAAGGTTGACTTATCAAATACATTTAAACCGACATCTGAACGTAAATATTACACTTCCCATTCTAAAGCTGCTGCAGACGACAAAAACAATTTGCAAAAAGATCGGATTTGTGTACATTATAGCAAAGAAAATATTGATACAAAAGGATAAAAATTTGTCATCACTTTCATCTTTTAAAGTTTATTTTACGATTCGATTCTCTTCACAGACGGCAAATCAATGATTGTTTTTCATTTCTAAATGATTTTTGCTATCTAGAAAGCCACCGGCCAATAATGCATATAAGGAAAACTTTTATCCAGTTCACCGTGACGTAATTTCAGACAAACAATAGTATCTTGTAGGTGTTGTTATAAAATCTCGTAACTACGGCTTGAATCAACGGTAAACCGAGTCTATTTTAGCACAAAATTCATTTCTATCACTTTTGTAATGGATTTCGAGCCATAACAATAATAAATAATAATAAAAGCGTTTGTATGTTTTCAAATTATGTGCAAGTCAAGGTTATGTAAGACAAAATAGTATATCTATGTGCATATTTGATGTTGTATATATACCCCCAAAGACAAAAACTGCTTTATTAGATATATTTGAGTGTTGGTGCGGATCTGGATAAGCGACCATTTTAATCTTTCAGACTACCGAATATGTAGATCAAATTGTGCCTCAGTAATGTCTGATCAAGGTCGACAATATATAAGACGGTATAGGAGACGAAATGATGATATAGGAACAACGGGATTTGTGATCAGACAGTGCGTACACACAGCCTGATCTTGATCTTGATCTACAGTGTGTTTGTATTAAATGTTATAAAGGCCTTTTTCCAGATACATGTTCATCTGGATGGCACTTATAACTTCAATCCATTTCGAAATCTTAATTAATTAAGAGCACATTAGTGCAGCTTACACCACGACACTCTCCACAACCCGCTGAACAGGACAGACCATGTTTCCTACATGTGCACCTTTTGGAATCACAATTTGGTTTGCAATTACATCTAATCATTTTGAGCAGGCGTTCGGGTGCAGCAGACAATTGTGTTTTAACTGGATTTAATTTGTTGTTGATTTTGTTCCAGCCCCATTCAGTTGGTTCTATCGTGTTTCCTGCCCACGTTTGGACTTGAAGATAGGCTTTAAAACTGTGGCTTCTGTTGGCGGAAGACTTTTTATTTGTACAAATGTGGAGCCTTTATGAAAATTATTATTTTACGAATTATGGTTATGTATCTGTTGGTTTTTCGTAAAGTCAGTACCGTTAAAAATCAGAAAAAGTCATAACCATGCTTATCATCCATTTTCTCTCGTACAGGACGCATTAAAATGTCATAGGCTAAACAACAACATGTATATAACGTTATGCATATAACTGCATAACCAGTTTTAGAATTTTGAAAGTTTAGTAAATCTGCATTTGAAATTGATTACCACCTAATGGCATAGCGGGTAAGCTAAGCCCCCCCCCCCTCATTTTGATTTAATGAATTTTCAAAACCAAGGCTTCGTTTAAGTGATACTTTGCTTGCATATGGTCAACATGTTAGTGGTTAAGTATATGCTAGTAGAAAGGAAGATATTCGGACTAGGTCATGAAAACGGTCTTATTGACGCCCATTCCTTTCAGACCGACACGAGTTGAAGAGATGCAAAAAATATCAAAGTAACTGAAAGAATAAAACGCACAATGAAATAAGGAATTATCGAGAGAAAATGTAAAGATATCTATTATAATTATTTTCGTCCTCTCCCTCGATATTTGATAAGAGCTTCGCAGAGCGGCGCTTATACGCCCGAGAGGGGCTTGTCAGTAAAATTGGCCATTCTTTTCAATTCAAGGGCAGATAATTCAAACATGAGAAGTTATCCAAATTATGCTTCCACACCCAGACACCATAGAGATTCAATGTGGCTAGTTTGAATGAATTCTGGTCGAAACTGTAGGAATTGCGACACGAGAAAATGGGCATTTTTAAGGACACGGGCATTTTCCCTTAAATTCAAGGGCAGATAATTCAGAAATGAAAAAAGGTATCTAAAGTCTGTAAGCGGTGTGTATAACTTGACACCATGGAAATTCATTGTGGCTAGTTTGATTTAATTCGGGTGGAATCTGTTGGAGTTGCGTATAATTGAAAATGGGCATTTTTGAGAAAATGGGCATTTTTCCTTAAATTCAAGGGCAGATAATTCAAAAACGAAAACAGTTATCTAAATTCCGTAAGCGGTAAGTACAACTAGACACCATGTAAATTCATTGTGGCTAGTTTGATAAAATTCTGATCAAAACTGTAGGATGAGTTGTGCATACAATGCGCACACAATAGAATGGGCATTTTTTTCATTCAAGGGAAGATAATTCAAGAACGAAAAGAGCAATCTGAATTCCGAAAGCAGTGTGCACAACTAGACACTATGTAAAATTCAGTATGGCAAGTTTGATCAAATTCCGATCAAAACTGTAGGAGCAGTTGCGCACACAAGAAATTGCTAACGGGCGGACGGACGGACAGACGGACAGACAGACGGCCAGGCCATAACATAATACGACCCTTCGGGCGTATAATAACAAAAAGCATGTGTGGACTTCAGACCAAGTGGTTGGGGCGAGTAAAGGATAATTTACTCGCAAATTGTGTAATTCCGATTTGAATAATCTATATCTGACAGATGTAATAATTTTTTAGTCACATTGAGCTTCCGTACTTTTAAAAATCGATCGCAGATAACTTTATTTTAAAGCGAAATTATTTTTACTTATTCTTTATATTTATCCTTTTAAATTTTCATTTATAATGAATACATTTTTCAATTTTCATATAAAATTCAATCAAATTAAAAATGATATGTGAAAAGTATAGTGTAAGAGAAACACGTGGTACTCGAGAAAATGTATGGTGGTTAGGATGAACCATGTATAACGATCATATCAAGACATCTTTTAGCGTGATTTAACACCATTTCCCCCAAGATTTGCTCTGAGGACTTTTGATATGTTGATCATGATATAAAAGACTCGTTCAGTTACAAAATTATTTCTGTTAGAATTAGTGGTACCCTAAATGCTAAAGTGACTGGCCTACAAGTAAAGAAGCTGTTGTTCAGATCACCAGCCTATGAATAGTGACCTCCAATTGAAAGACGTTTCGAGGTGTCGATTACCCCGCGAAGCAAAGGAAAAAGCGTTGCAGAAAATGAAAACATTTCCTTAGTAAAAATGGAATTAACAAGACGCCATAGTTCCCGATTTGTGGTCAGTGGAGCATGTACATAATATGTATATACAAGATGGGGCCGTTTGATTACGAGACGGAGTCGGTCCAACCCTTTCGTGCACGTGCAAACTGTGTTATGTGGTTTAAATATCGTGCGTGTTTATTTAATTCATTCAATCAGTGTAATTCGACCAGTTCAGTTCGCAAAAGGAAAATGTCGTTTAAATGCGATACTTGTGGCAAAGAATACTCCAATAAGAGGAATCTAAGTCGACATATTAGAGAAAGACATGACACCACCGATGAGTATGTGTGTCCGCTATGCCCAGCCACGTTCATTCGGAGAAGCTATATCACCAAACACGCTTCTACGGTTCACTCTCTAGATGACAGACAGGCTAAGGATTTAGCTCTTGAAGCCAAACGACAATTGGACATTAGTGCTCGGACCTCTAATCAATACTATGAGCCATTCAGTAGCGAGGATGATATTCTGGATCTTCTCCAAGATGTAAATTCTCCAATTGGAAACGATTCGTTTGTGGATGACTTTAATTTGAATGTGTTTCATGAGGTCTCGTCCGAAGAAGTAGGGAATGAAGTAATGGACGAATCACTCATGGTAAATAATGATGTTGACGAGTGCACCGATGATGCCTCCGAGTACATTGAGATATCGGATGAGTCCTTCGTGGAAGGTGAAACAATCGAAGACGACGACGACGAAGACAGAGACGATGACTGCTATGACGAAGATGAAGATAAAGACGAAGAAAGAACAGTGATGAAGATAGACTTGTCAGATAAATCTATAACACGAAAAACTTAAATATACACCGTGACGCTAACTAGAAACATAGTGGCAAAAGACGGTGAGACACTTTATGAATTTTCGACAGTGGAACAGGGCTATATCGAATTTAATAAGTAGTAAAATGTGTAATTTAATATGTATGTTTTTTTCATTTTGGAAGTAGCAGGTAACTAACTACAAATAGAAATAGCCGAGCCCGGATAGCTCAGTCGGTTACGTCGGAGTCTGTCAATCCAGGGGTCTCGAGTTCGAACCCCGGCTCGGCCAGTATCCCTTTTGACATTTGACAAAAGTCATTTGTCTCTCACCAATGGGTGTGAATCATCTATGTGAGAGAGCAGCTGGAGGCTCGGTTTGGATATTGTGGTTGTACTGGTGCGAGAAATACCAGGAACCCACGGTTAGGTGCTCCAGCCGCCGCGATATGACCCTGGTAGTTGAAAACGGCGTAAAACCCCAATAAACTCAAACTCAAACAAATAGAAATAGATTTTGTGTTAAAAAACGGGGTTTAACATTATGTTTTAATAAACCGTCTGTGTTATTATGATATCTCGTAACTACAGCTTCAATCAAGCTGTATTTGGGAGGTTTTGAAATAACACCGGTGAAATACTTTTGTTTGTCCGAAACGTCAGTTTCTTTGATAAAATTAAACCCTGTTATAATTTATGTTTATACTGTTTAACATAATTATGTCATATTTTGTTTTCGGCCGGAGTGTTGCGAACTTCGCAATATTTTCTCTATTTGCCCATTTGATTGTGAATATAACTGGAGAAAAGACGTTAAAGATTAGATTGTATTGTCATACGGTCTAATCTTTAATTTCATTTCTTCAAGTCACAAATTTGTTACACGTGATATTCTGATTGATAATGTTACGCTCCGTTTTGCTCCGTCATTTGTGATGTCACTTATTTTTGTTATTTCGACAACTCCGATTAATGGTGTTATATAGTGCTTGCACGAGCTTAATATATTTCACGTGATTTATGTTCACGGGAGATACATGTATATGAGGCGTTCGCAAGCAGCCATTATTAGAGAGGGATTGAGATGGACATTGATCGAAAGATAGACATTAAAGAGATATAGAAACGTAGCGTAATGTTAAAAGTTTATGGTTATGGGAATAATAATGGAAGAGAAAGGAAAAGTTGTTTTATTTCCTAATCTTAATATCCTACCCTCTCTCATCGATGTGGTTATGTGTATGGCGGCCAGGGCCATTTAAAGATTCCCCACCACACCTGTAATCAATGTCATAGTCCTTCTATGAATAGTTATATGTTTCCCATTGTTACTAAAACAAATGTAACCAAGCATACTTATACAAAATCGATTTATAATAGAAAAAATCCAATAAGCCGAAGTAAGTTGTCATTAGAATTTAATTATAGACATATTTAAAGATTTTGAAATAGGCATGTCCATACTGAAAATGTACATTTGCTGTCTTATCTTAGAACTGTAGAACTTCTTCTCTGTTTCATAAGAGCGCAGAGAACGGGTGACTTACCTTAAACCGGTAGGTTAATTACACCCAATGGGATCCAGTGTATCTTGGTAGACAGCACATATATGTATGAGGAGTTCTTGGCTGTAAACTTTGTTGTTAAGCATAGCAATAATAACTACTTTATTTACGTACCAGACGAACACGCAACGGAATACGTTAACAAAATATGGAAAACTGCAGTAGAAGTTATGTGGATAAATAGATCTACTGTATCACAAAAGGCAAAATACATGCTTGACAATGAAGTGAAGAAATAACTCCGAGAAAACCAGATTTATATCAGAGTAGTCACAAGTGATTGAACTGATGAGCGACCTTGAGAGCATGCGACCTTGAGAGCTTGGATGTGTTTGGAATAGAAACCGAGAAACATAACAGTGAGAGCCAAGATGAAGATTCGAAGCTCATATCTATTACCGCTAAAGATGCCTGTGGCCATGAAATTGTCTGCAATTTAGTCTCGTGTGAGACAGAGGATGGAGCATTGTAAAATTATTTACACAATAGAAGACAAAAACATTTACTTTTTTGCCGAGATTAAGAAACATAAATTCCATACGTTTTCGTACTTGAACAAAGTTAAGATAGCCCAAAAGGCCATGGAATGAAATTGACCGAAAGCCGACAGAAAAATTCTGTTACTGAGTGTTTGAACAAACTATATGGACGAGACGTAGAGATAGCCGTTCTTCTGAACATTGAATTATTACCTGTTCCGCTGTTATTGGTTGGTTCTACTACTCACTCCTAAATACTGAATGTTTTGACAGCAGATCCGCTGACCGTTGACCATTGAGACGTCTTAAAATATCAAAGAGAGGGACATAGCAACGTGTGTTACAAATTTACATTGACCGTGAAATGGCCTGTCTAATTTAAATTACTGCATAGGCGATCGCATTTAAAAACCAGTAAATCGGGTTGAACGCGTCATTATCAGAGCACACTTTCAAATCTGCACTATGAGTTACATCCCCCATCTGAAGGTTTGCCTCAGATGGATTCGCGGTGGCTTTGCAACCGAAAGGTTACAGGTTCGTACAGCAGGTAAGACTATTATTGTTACCTACAATCAATGATTTCTTTATCTTTCCTATCTTTGAACCACAAGTATAAGGAGGATTTTTATTACTTTTGCACAATAATGTTAGCTTGATTGAACAAGGTATTGATTAAATGTGTAGATACCTTCCTTTGATCGACGAACAATGTCTGAGAAAAAGCCACAGGCTCTTGGGTCAAAGGCAAAGGAAATAGTTTCGAATGTTTCTAGCTATTTTTGAAGTGACAGAAGAGTTTTAGCGACAACCATCATCCGTCCACGTGAACCAGACAGAAGAAGCCATCGGGGTAAGTACGGCGGCGGTTTCCAAAATTATAAAAAAAAGCTGGAAACTAGTGGTTTCTCCAGGTCAACCGAGAGTCGAAAGAAGGGAGCATACAAACCCGTCGAAGATTTTGACGTGACAGCCACCAGAATTAAGATACAGGAATTTTATACTGTTGGACGGCATCGCTTCGAAGGTTAAACAGGGTTCTCTCCACAGTTAACCAGTTTCCCAGGAAGTATTTTAAGTCTGAGAAAGATTGTTCAGGAAAAGGGATTGCTTAAATAGGAAAGTCCTCGTCCTCGTCGTAAAGCCGGCAGTTGAACGCCAGACACTGCGTTTTTTACAAAATATGCGTGAACTAGAACAATTTGGATATGTGTTTGGAAAGAAAAAAATTGGTGAATACGTCAAATACTGCCAAAAATGCCGACAGTAAGATGACACACAAGACACTATTGTCCCCTTTAATAAAGAACAGAGACTTATCGTTCGACCCCTTACAGCATAAAGGTGCTATGTGCATTTTTCAAGTTTTCGAGAAAAACGGTTTTAAAGTTCTACCTGTTAGACATCTAATATTTTTGAACAAATTACACTTTAACAAGTTGTATGAATGCATGCTTTAGAAAATTATAGATTCCGTACATTGAAATGACCATGAATTATCCAGTTATCTGCCCTTTTGTCAGATAGCACCTTTATGCATGCATAGAATTTCAAATTATTTTCCTGCATAAAGGTGCTATGTGGCAAATAGCACCTTTATGCATAAATATTTCCTGCCATATCAAGAAGATTTTAAAGCATTAAAGTGCTATTTGTCATATAGAACCTTTATGCATAAATGATATTGGCGATAATCATATAACAAAAGTCACATAGATTATTTTGTGTTCATGAAAAGATGATTTCTAATTACCTGCTTTTCATTTCCTTGGTATTTTATTCACTAAATCCAACAAACTAATATCTGTTTAGTAAACAAGAATGAAATGACTCGCCAATTTACCCGTACATTGTTAGTGGTAACTTTCATATTTGGGCAAAATTTGTTGGAGAATTCTTTCAAATTCAAGATATCAGTATGTCTCATAGGCACGACTATATATGGCTTCTTTCGTCTAGCAAGTGAAATGACAGTGTGCCACTGGGACGGAACATAAACATATGTTTTCTTTTTTGCATTTTCAATGGCTGAATGCATACTGTCTGATTCCATCTGGGAATGATCCGGCTCGAAGAATTTATGGTTTATGGAATCAAGTGACTTTGCCTTGCTAATTGCATAGAGATATGCTGAAACAACAAACTTGTTACGATTTTGTCCTCCACATGTATCAGAATATAATGTTATTTCCTTTACTCCAGAATTGTTTCTTGTGATTGAGTTTATATGTGTTAGTAAGCAGGTACTTATTTCGCATGACCCTCTCCCTCCTTGACTTTCATCCCAGAGATAGCAAGTACCATTTTCATCCCCCAATGAGTAAAATGACAGATTGTAGCATGACAGCTTCCGTTTGTAATATAACTCTCCTACTAGAGTACAAGGAGTACTCAATACTGCCTGCAGGTCGAAAGTTGCTGCGTAGAATGTGGGGTCGTTTTTTGCTTTCATCTTGTCCGTGCTTTTCTGTTCTCTGGCATTGTCCTTCCGTCTTAAATGGGCATCCTGTCTTTCCTGAATTGTGGCATCGGACGTTGATTCCGCTATCCTTATGTCAAATCTTGTGCACTGAGCGCATTGATCTTTTTTTTGGTTTGAAAAAAAATGATTATACTCTTCACAAAATATTTTTCTATACTTGGCTTGGCTCACTGGCTTAACATTTTTTGAGTCACAGTCATGTTTATACATGTACCACATTTTAGTGATATTTAAGTCATGTGATAAGTATTTTCTTCTTGATTGTTTCCTGACATAATGTGCCTCCATTGTTGGAAATGATTCAATATGGGTGCGCACTACCTTAATTTCCTCAGACGAAGTCTTGTTTGCAGATGGTTGTTTCCCCCTGTTATCAGAACCAGCAAAAACGCACCCAACCTTTTTCGCCATAGCTGTCGAAACGGTCTTTTTACCAATGCCGAGAGTGTCAAGATAAAACCTTTTGCATACTCTTACACTTTTTTCATTGCCGATTTCAAAAGCGTACTGAAAGCATGTCTTCTTGCGCCCAGTTTTAATTCTTTTAGGGGTTGAATCTTTAACGGTCCGACATATGAAATCCCGTTGTCTTATGTAATCTTGAAGACTCCAGTATGTATCGAATATGTTCTGTCTTTCGTCATCATTGATGTTGTTTGTACATTTAAACTTGCACTTCGAACAATCTACTTCTTTAATACTTCTTGGTTGAATATGTTTGTGACATGTACGCTAGACCACAGCTCCTGTTTCTTTTTCGAACATTTCTCTTCCACAATTCTGGGGTTGGGTTTTTCTTCCGGGTAGATTCTTTAATTTTTGGACTACGATACACCGCCTCCTTGTGAGGCGTGATATCAGCATCTTCCATTGTAGGTTGTGGTTTCGCTGGTGTTGTTGAGGTATTTGTAGTGGTTTGTTTGCCTCTTCCCTGGCTTTTAACTACACCATCATAATGTTCTTCGCCCCTGATCTTCAAATAGGCAAGATATAAGTATGAATACCGGTCATAATCTGGTGTCAAATCTGGTTTAATGTCATACACCGGATTGGAGATGTCACTTGAAAAGATCTTTATTTGCTTTTGCAACAGGTTAGCAGCAGCTAGCGGTATACAATCTGCAATACTTGTTTTCCATTGTCCCTTCTCCTTTATTTGCTGAACTTCACATACAAATCGCGTCGATCTATTTTCAGGGGAAGCTTCATCATCATGAAGAAAATTGATATAATGTTCAGTATTTCTTATCAGGTGATCCGCTATCTGTTGACGAAACAGTTCAGTTGGCATGTTCTCCTGCATTTGGAGTTGAAGCGCGGCAAAGAAACAGTCTCCATCAGCAGTAACAGGGCTGCGCTGGAATCCGTTGCACGCTAGCAAGTTATCAATACGTCTAACATGATGTCTTTTTAGAATCTGTTTTAGTGAGTTTATTTTTTTGCTCTTCAACTTGGCCTTTTCTAAGATATTTGATTCTCTTTTTAGTAACATTTTGGATCTGTTTACACGTAAGGCTTGGTGTTTCTTTTTAATCTTTTATTGCAGAAGTTGTGAATGTTTCAGAGCGTGTTTAGATTTGAAGAGTTTCCTTTTTATATTCTTTCCCCTCTTCTTTTTCCATGCCTGCTTTCTGCTTCCTTTTATTAGTTTGTCAGTAGATTCTGACATCTCCGAGTCGGATGAATTAATATCCTCTTTCGAAGGCTGGTAATAATTGTCGGCACCTGAGTCTTCTATGGCTTCATTTTCGGATATTTCTTCCATTTTCTGTCTCGCTCGTTCAATCAAAACTGCAATAGGTTCGTTTTCACTTTCATTTTCTTCGTTGGATGAAAGAGACTGGGATGCTGCATTTGGTTCATGTATCATAAGGCCAGCAGTGTCATCTGACCAGTCAGACATTTCTTCATGAACCTGCAAAGAAAATGATATAAAGGTTAGCTTAAGATGTACAACAAAATAATTTCTTTTTAAATTGGTGGCTATATGTCACCTTATTATTATTCTAGTTTATATCCTAACGCTCTATTATAATCCAAAATAATATTATGAAACATGAGTAGATGTTGCTCATACCATAGGGCCTATCATTACAAATTACTTGCCTATGCATATGTGGATTTTTTATTTTTGCAATATGTTGACTCAAATTATTAACTTTCATAATTTAGAACACATTTAATATAACATGAAATAAAAAAGAAACAAGAATTTTGCGTACAATGAATAAATAGTAATGATACTTACATTCAAATCTTCCATTTTTTCTGTAAAAATCCTTTATAAAATAATTAATAATCTCTCTTCACCTCTAAACCACTTAACATTTGTGTACAACTAATCACGAAGTGCTGATAAGCTGATTTTTTTCCACCAAGCAGGTGTAATTAGAAGCGCAAATTGTTTGTTTATCTAAGTAGGGGGGCTATTTGAAAGAAGATACTTGTGATTATCTACACGAATCGGCCAGCTTTATCAATGCATAAAGGGGCTATTTGCCAAATAGCACCTTTATGCATGCAGAAATTTCACATAGCACCTTAATGCATAAAATATTTGGTCTATATGCACATAGCACTTAAATGATCTGAATATTAAATGTAGTTAATGATAAACTACAGCTCCCAAATTTTTTTCACAGCAAGATATGATGTTAAAGATTCGATTTATGCAAAAAAGTGAAAATTGACAAAAAGTGCACATAGCACCTTTATGCTGTAAGGGGTCGCGTTGTACATGCTGTTTGTAATGAAGGATTTTTCCCGGGTGCGTTATTGATCTACAAGGCATCACAGTCAACTGGAGATTAACACAAAGTGATGAAGGCAGTTAACTTTAGAAAGTGGCTAATAGAAAAGCTTCTCTCGTACCTCATCGGACCATTTGCGATCGTCCACGATAGCACCAGCTATCATTTCATGCAGATTGAGGATGCACCTTAGTCCACACCCGGAAAGCGGTCATTCACAAATGATTGAATTCTTGTAAAATGGTCGTCTTGAGTGCAAATTCCAACGAAGGTTTTAAAGTTGCTATAGCTGTCACGATTGAAGTTTTTTTCTGTTACCGAGTTCTTATTATCTGATGATATGAACAAAGCCTATTCCAACTGCATAAAACCAATAAAACCAGTGAAAGATTGGTACATTGGTACATTTTCCCTTTCTTGCAATGTATGTCAGTATGCCATTGTTTACAATGTCAAAGGCGAGTCGGAATTATCCGAGTCCTGAGCGGTTATAAGCGAGCGTCTACGGAATCTATTTTTAAATCGAGTTGAATGACGTCAGAGAATAAACAGTAAAAATTTAAAAATGTGAGATGTCTCTTTAAAAGGTACCTTTTGGGAAGTGTGTAGCAACCCTAAACAGTCTGCGAGGAAAGCACAGACTGATCAGGATCGGAACTGTTGACACTAAGTTGATACTCTGGATTTACATGTTTTTCCTATCACACTATATATTATTATCTAAATACGGATATCGTTGGCGCTTGCTAAATGTGACCTGTCTCTCGAAATATGGTCTTCCGTTGACTTCATAGAAGCACGCTTTTAGCATGATGTGTCAAGCAGAATCTGACCCTTTCCCTATTAAAACCTTGTTTTGGTGTCATCATTAGAAGGGATTGAGAACACATTGAGGTAATAGGGAAAAGTCTTGATAACAAGCAATTCCCCCAGTTGCTTAGATATTTTCTCAGTTTTATTGAATTCAACAAATCCTATGTTAACGTGTATAGTTTGTGGTATTTAAAACTTTCAAAATAGAATACCAAACGTATTGCCGTTTGGGAAAGAGTGAGGCATGACTATTAAATAACTTCAGTTGGTTAACCCTTTCCCATACAAGACCTGCTTTGGACTTCCTTTTTGCAAAAACACAGGAATTATTGAGACAAAAGAAAGGAATCCTAATTGTTAACAGTCTCTCCTATTACCTAAATATTTTCTATGTCATATCGTAAATAATTCACATTTCCAATGTCATTGGTTATGCAGTCTTCAAGCGATTTTAATTGAGAAGAGTTTTATTATTTTGTCATTTAGGGAAAGAGTTGAACATTTATTCGTAACCAGGCACGTGCGGAAATCCCGTGAAAATCGGGATGTTTCAAATTTTTTACCCGTCGCACTAAAGAGGAACCTTCTGCAAAGTATAAAAGTATAGACAATATCCAGCCTGTGCGGACTGCGCAGACTGACAAGATTCGAGACTCATAACTCGTAGGTAATTTTCTGGGCCTCGAATAATTTCTCTATCTTACTATGTGTTCATTTTCTAAATGCAACATCTAGTTTACGTCTGCTTAGTATGAGTCGTTTCTCGAAATTGTGTTTTATGGACTTCCCGTAATTTCCCTTTCAGCGTGACGTGTCACTTTTATTAGATACCTTTGTATCACATGATCACCCGACTATAAACGAATATTTACGGCTTTTGCAGGTACCCGAAATATGTAATATATAAATCTATATATAGACACAATTGTAAACACCCAGCAAACTTTTGAGAGCCGGCGAAAGTTAGAATGTCAATATACATACGCTTATTGTGGGTAAACAACGCATGGTCACTCGCTTGAAAAACGGTGTTTCTGTATCTTTTTGCTCATACTTTAATACTGTTAACCCTTTTTTTGGCAAATTGGCAGGTTTTTTGACAGCTATTATGACTTTAAGATAATAGCCTAAGATTTAAATAGTAATGAAAGGCATAACAGTGCCAAAGACTTCTAACTCTGACCTTATGTTAAATAGTATGCGACTGTGATCCGAATTATTCGTGGTTAGCTACTCGTATATAATACTGTGACGTACGATTAAAATATATCCTAGGGCTGATTTCATAGTTATTTTTTCAATATGTCGGAATACACATTACCATATAATCTAAATTTAAATAAGTGTCAGATATAACTATACTAATCCCGGCTGTATAAAACCCCCGCCAACTTATGCAACCGACAGGGTCATCAGAGAGAACGGACACGAAATTCTACGACTGCCTCCATATCATCTCAGGTTTAATGTCATCAAAATGATATGGAGCAAGTTGAACAGGAATTGTTTGCAAAGAAATATAACTTTCAGGCTGGACGGGTTATGTTAATAACGACAGAGGCATTTGCTGAAATTGGAGCAGATCAATTGGAAAACTATTCCCTTCAGTTGACTTTCGGTTGCAGACAGCACCATAGACTCGTTTGTGATTGAGTTGACAGACTGTAGCACTTATGATTCCGGTGATGATAAGACAGACCTTAACCGTTGTTTTGAGTCATTATTGTATCACCCTTTTCAACACAATGACACAATTTGACTTAACTGATAGAAACGGATTGGGACAACAATCACACAAAAGAAAAGCTGCACTTAGGTATGCTACACTCATCCACACATGTATGCAAATGAAGTTGGTCATTCCGCGGTCAAATGAAGAAAATAACAATAATTATCAATGCTCAAGCGCTGATACAGTCTCTATGGAAACCACAGAACTGCAAGCTCTTCAGAGATTATGCTAACGTATTTGCTGATGGAGCAGTCAACAACTGTGGTGAAAAGACTACAAAAGTAGATCGTGTTTTTGATTACTACTTTTGGAAATATCTATACAGTTTGTCATACGATGCAAAATTATGACCTATATGCAAGGCACCTGGCAGTCCTTGTGTTGAAACACTACAATCTTTTGAACATTTAATGGACATAGATGGGACACTGCAGAATTCTTCTTATGTGAAATTATCCAGCGACTCATATCATGACGGGAATAGTTTTATGCCAATAGTACTAACGTCTAAACAAACTTTG
The DNA here is from genome assembly GCA_963680895.1 of Fragum sueziense. Taxonomy (NCBI): domain Eukaryota; kingdom Metazoa; phylum Mollusca; class Bivalvia; order Cardiida; family Cardiidae; genus Fragum; species Fragum sueziense. The sequence goes on along the minus strand of OY804598.1, from coordinate 19,665,662 downwards.
TCACCAAGTAATCATTTGGAACTAATAAAAACTCATTGCCTATTATTATTACTAACATTGTAAGCACTCTGAGAAAATACAATCTCGAGTCCTATCTAATATAATACGTAGAATCTATTTCATTCCCGTCAAAATTACGATGGAAATACATTGATCGCCAAGCTGTAAATACTAAAGCAAACTCTGATTGGCAATCACGTATACACGTAGAAACAAATCTACAAAGCTTCTTGGTTTTCAAACCCAGCCTATGTTTTAGCTGTGAAATTTGGGAAATTTGTAGATCTACTTCGTCAATGGCAATGGTCAAACACTGCAAAAATGTTGTATGTTTATTATGCAAGTTTTATAGTGACACATTCTCTAACTTTCATTCGCATTGTCAGACAAACATTACGTAGTCGAAATGCTTACATGTGGTATTCGATTGTCCCTCTACCCATGCACTGCACCGGAAGTTACACGACTGCCTGACGGTACATTGCAAAAGAAATTTATACAATGATTTCATGAATCTTGACTATCGCGGTAATATCGTTGGTCTACTGTCCGGTTGTAGAAATATTTTAGACAGCTATACGATTAACCAAAGTTTTCTTTTACATGCACAGCCGATCTTTAGTGAGTTCGCAGACTATCTCTGATTTCAAACCTGTTCAGGAAATGTTACTTTACAAATGGTCAAGGGGTAACCTCGAGTCCAAACCTACCTTAAGATGATAAAGAGACAAGAATATATATATATTAATGACAGGATATTGAAAACTTGTGTTAGCAATTTCCAAGAAACAAACCGTGAAAATCTTTGATAAAATGCAATTAAAGAAAATAGCCACTAGATCCGATTCCCGACTACTTTAATAACATTACTAATAGTCAAGCGGAAGACGCGTAAGAGTTTAGAAGTGACTGGTGCTCCGAAGAGAGTTATGCCAACCCATTAAAAGACCGAAAATGGGGACCGGGGCTAGTCCTACGTCACCAAGTTTGGGTTCCAAAACATTTAAAGTAGAAGTGAAAGCGTGAAACATTACCTTAACCGAACCGAGTTTCCCGGGAAAGTGACTTTCTAAAGATAGGAAACGTAGCCTCGTGAGTGTTGTAACGACTAAAGACTTTTCTAACTGAAAAGAATTTGATTATAGGTAACTTAAAAGAAATGAAATATACTTGAAGAGCGAGACACTCCTTAATCGACATGCACAACGCCTGAACATTATTGCTTAAACGCGTGCACCTTTATGACTTATAAGTACTACATAATATGGTATTACATAAAAGTAGTTCAGCGATATCAAGCATTCACCCGTTGGTATAGCATGTATATTTATAATCTTAATTTAAATGATTCGTGTATCAAATAAAAACGCAAAATCTTCTTAATGGACTAGTACATGTATAAGAAAGAAATGTCCTTAATTAAAGAAATTGATTTTGGCATTCTGGGCTAACTATTTTCAAGATGTCAGTGTCCTTAAAATGCATACACGTGGCACATCCTAGCACGCGGCACATTTGCTTCACACACATGCTTCAGGTAAAATGAATAATCTGATTTGAATTAATTCTTTTATTCGATGAAATTGAAAATTAAACTTTGTTTTGTAGTAAATGTAGTTTTTCTTGCAATTTTCTACTTGCTACTTTCTGGCGACAGGATTTTAGAGTTATGCGCACTGCGTAGTGATTAAACCAAAATGGGATCTACTAATGCGTCAAAACAGTCAGTCCGAAAATAACAAATGATTGACTATAAAATTTTAGACTGAAATTTATGTTCGCCCTCAAAGTAAAAAGTCATTAACAACAAAGACGACGACAACAACTACGGTTCCAATCCCGTTTAAAAATAATTTAAAAAGCTGACCGTCTCTTAGTTTCATCGCGTGTAACCTGGCCCCGGTTTCTCGAAAAAACTTAGGTATGTTCTCATGCTCAAATCTGAGCATCGTGCTCAAATCGCACGAAAACCACATGAACTTCAATTGAATAACAATCAACGTTGATTGGTATTGAATAGAAGTTGAGCATGAACTCATGAGAATATTCTTAAGTTTTTTCGAGAAACCGGGGCCTGAACTCCGCATATTTTTGCATGGCCTAATCCAATCCATAATGACCTCTACATTTAATGGAACGATGGCTCTTCTGACGACTCATATAATTTCTAGGACATAGTAATTGTCTACCAATAATACTAGACAAAACATTATTGTTTCGTCAATGAATGATTATTTTCCATATTGAAATTGTTTGTCAAAATCAGGAATCGTATTTCATGAACAAACAATGGCAACTCTTTTAAACCTTTCCGAAACAAGACTTTTTTGGCATCTATAATAGCACAGCTTTGGGAAAACAGTGATGCAAAAAGCTGATTACCATCATTATCTCATTTTGTCTTCTGTGTTATATTGAACATAAATTATATCTTCGTCTCGTTGTGTAGATGAGCTTTCAAACTTGATCACCTAAACCACATCGTTTTGGAAATGTATAATGAATTGTTTGTGGCGGATATCGATTATTTGCAGAAGCCATCCTTACTTCCGGTAAGAAAAGTGCTTCATTCAAGCCGTAATATCTCATTATTACATTATTTATTTTATAATAGAAAACGTGTTTAGCCTACAATGTAGAATTTCTCACGTGAACTGTTGACTGTCAAAACAAGTAGGTGTAACCCCCAAACGAGTGATAGTACCAATATGGAATTGTCAGAGGTATTGGACCTGACCTGTGCGAAAGACATGTTTCCCCAGGTTTTAGCGTTTCTGGTTTGAAATCCAATTGAAATGGGCAAAAGGTTTGACTTTATTAAAGGCTACCAAGCTCGGCAGTTGATTTCACCGTATATTAGAAGAAAATCGTTAAATCAACTTGTTTTATAAAAGATCCGTCAAACTCGATTGTTTTGAAATTTTTATTTTATTTTCTTCACGTCGATACTTGGAAGGAAATAAAGATCGGCAATTTCCGTAAATCTCCAATGAATGACGTCATACCGTGGCTTGACTCCGCCCCCAATTTAGAGCATGAGGTTTCTGACACAGATAATGTGTTCGACTTTTCTGTCATAAAGCGAAGTTTCAGTTTTTATCGATTCCTCGATCGTCAGAGTAATACAGACAAACTTAAACCGTTCTTTGGTACATTCCTTCACTCACTAACGACATATTCTTTGACTGTTCTAACATTTTTTTCTAACATTTAGTGGCCGGTATGACATCATAATTTCAAATTGGAAGTTTAGCATTTTTTGTTCGGTAAAGATCGGAAAAGAACAAAATATCCGATTCAAAGACGAAATAAAAACACCTCTAATGTTTAAAAATTGCAGAAACTTTGACATTTGGTTCTTAGAAAGGTGTTTTTTTCGACACGAGAGTTTGATTTTGCCAATAAACGGACACTTTAAACACCCCATGTGTGCATAATGTCGTAGTTAAATAATTGATACGAAAATATAATTTTGTTATGAGCGTTTTCTTTTTCTATTTCTTGCAAAGTTTATCCTCAGATACAGGCTAGAGTGAAGTGATAACAATACAACAATCGAAAATATTGATTAAAAGTTGCAGAACGGGTAATTACGGCACAGGTTGATTATTTAATTATTTGCATTAACTGTAAGCCAGCAAACTGGGCTAATGATGAGTAAATAAATATGATGCCATCTCCATTTGCTAGAGTGCGATTGAACTAGCAAAGTGCCATCTTTTATCATATGTGGCTTGATTTTAAGAGATGTTGTTGTTGGATTAAATGCTTGGGTGATTGGTTTTATTTGTGATTTACAATATTTTATCTTTCAAACATTATTGGGTAAAAATGTTCTTTTTCAATTATTTCAACTTTATGCTAATTTCAACACTTCTCAGGAGTTTCATACGAATCCCAGTACAGTTCTTTTCATTACCAATACCCGGATGGGCCAAGAAATCAATATCCATTGATATTGAAGTTGTGTTAGAATTATAAAATGTAAAGCATATGGAAATGCATTTTAGTCTTTCGTGATAAAAATTGAATCCAAAGTTTTAAGGACCTTGCTAAAAGGAAATGTGTAACCAAAATGTAATAGCGGTTATTTTTTATCATTCCGTTACACTGCAGTTCCAGCATTGCCCTTACCATCTATGCAACGAAAGTCGTGCAATCGTTTACTGTATGAGTCAAACGTGACTAAACTTAAGTTTCAATAGATGAAAATCCTGAACCATAATCCAGGATACATGATGTATCATGACTTTTGGTCTAGACTTTTTTCTACTGGTAGGTCATTGGTCTATGAGCAACAATTTCCAAATCAATCTATGTAGATATCAATCCTTGTTATAACAAGAGCTTCGCAGCGCGGCGCAAATACGCCCGATAGGGGCTTGTCAGTAAAATTGGCTATTTTTTTCAATTCAAGGGCAGATACATGACAAACATGAAAAGTTATCAAAATTGTGTTTGCACAACCAGCTACCATAGAGATTCATATTTGGCTAGTTTGATTAAATTCTGGTTGAAACTGTAGGAATTGCGCACAGGAGTAAATGGACATTTTTGAGAAAATTGGCACTTTTCCTCATATTCAAGGGTAGATAATTCAAGAACGAAAACAGTTATCTGAATACCGTAAGCGGTGTGTACAGCTAGACACCATGGTAATTCATTGTGGCAAGTTTGATCAAATTCTGATCAAAACTGTAGGAGAAGTTGCACACACAATAAAATGGAAATTTTTAATTCAATGGCAGATAATTCAAGAACGAAAAGAGTTATCTGAATTCCGTCAGCGGCGTACACAACTAGACACCATGGTGATTCATTGTGGCAAGTAGGAGGAGTTGCGCACACAAGAAATTGTTAACGGACGGACAGACGGGCGGACGACCAGGGCCATAACATAATACGACCCTTCGGGCGTATAAAAATCGAAAAAAAAAACAATGTCGGGATAAAAAATGACTGAATTATCAAGATGTAGGTTATTATTTTCAACGCTTGTCAAATCGCCACCATCTTCACAAGCCACGGATTCTACCTTACAAAGTGGAATTAGAACCCTTGGCTTGCGAAGATGAATCGCCGCCAAACTGGCGTGCTTATATTGTATGTAATGTCGAACTCGTTTATAATGAAACTGATCGACGGATATTTAAAAATCAAATATTCATCACAACAAAAGACAAAGTCCAGTTCTAATAGGTCTGAATCGATTGCATTAACTATTTTTTCTGGGATAATGTGACCGTGAACAGAAACGTGATGACGACCATAGAAAAATAGGCCGACCTCGTGAAAAGTGTGTGATCAAAACAGGTCTACGTTTGTACATATTTTGTTAAAAGACTGCTTTTGAAGCAGTAAGAAAAAAAGAAGAAAATGCTCATAACTATCATTATATCCATTTTTTACAAGGAGTACCTTTATTTTAGTATTATAACAGAGCTGCAGATAAGAGTTTTTTGTTGCTCTGATTATAAGACAAATAGGGAGATATCTAGGTTTTTAAGATTAATTCATCAAACGGCAATAAACAACAATAATAATGAAATCACACTCAAGAGAAGGTGTTACATGCGTATATTGTGCCATCATTTTAACGAACATTTCCGAAGTGTTTGGAAGTGCGATATCCTCGGAGATGTATCAAAAGTCTACCAATGAACGTTATCAGGGTACCGTGACATATACGTTAACGTCACGTTCTGGACTAGCCTGTTGTATGTCATGTTTGATCGTACAGGATTTTACGTGTGTGGCGGTGAATTATAACGTGGAAGATAGGACGTGTGAACTGCTAGAGGACACAACCAATACACTGATGGGGCAGAGTGGCTGGATTCGAGTACAGTTTAAAGGTTTGCCTTTACCCATTCCCAAACAAGACCTGATTTTGCCGTCCAAAATAATTATTATCTTACACACATGAAGAGAAAAGATATTGCCAATATTCAGGAATTTTTTGTCCTCGTTATCTTCTATACTATAACGTTCTTATTTCCTATTGTTAACACAAACTGTTTTGACTTGAAATATTTTCTAATTAGACACCCCTTAAGGTTTGTCGATTTGGAAAGGGCTAAACTTTACACAGACGGCAAAATCAATTTTAAAATTCTGAAAACGACGAATAAAAGTCAGGAACAGATACAGTAAGTAGTAGTTTTCGTTTCTTTTTATATTTTCCCTGTCTTAATATGATACATACATGTGTCAAAATTAGGAATTTTAGGGAATAAAATGTTGAAATCAAAAAAGTCTTTTAACAACAAAATTTAAGTACTATCCATTGACTCTTCGCCCTTTCTAAAAGACCGGTCTAAACGTCCCTATAATAATAATAATAATAATAATAATAATAATAATAATAATAATAATAATAATAATAATAATAATAATAATAAGTTTATTTTGGTAAAAGAGTATAAAACATGGCATAGTAAAAACACATTACAGCAATATTGCACATAATAAGTAATGAAAAAAATGTAACAACCATGTTATGCGCTCCATTACCAAGGATAACACAAAAAAGAAGAAAATTACGTCCTCTTATTTCTTTTGTGGTCCCAGGTAATGGAGGCATGGCACAGAAAGTCATGTTTATAATTAATTTAGCATAAGATTTGGTGGCAAAAACAGAATGAAAATATAAATTGAAATTCACATTTGAATATCACAGACTATAGTTTCACATTTTGACAGACCATAAGGTAATGTTTATCATACTGATTTACTGAAAAGCTAAAAAGAAAAAAATCATTTAAACAGTCATTTAACATAAAAAAATGGGGCCATGATGAACGTATGAAATATTTTTTGAATAAATATAATTGAAAATTATTATTCAGATATGTCCATAAGATATTTTTCGCAGCAGTTTTAAAGGAACTGGTGGATTCAATGTCTTTAATGTCTTCTAGTAAAAATTGTTGAAGCAACTTTTAGGCAAAAGAAGAAAATGATGATAATCAGCGTTTTCTCCTTTTGTTCCTAGATCTATATTTTCTTAATAAAATCATACACTCATTCATTCTTTGCAAACATCTATTTATTTATTTATCTGCAGCATATTTCATAAAGGATGGCTAAGGGATTTTTCTATTTAGTGAATAATTGAAACAGCAATGAAGATAAGCTGAAAATATGACGCGTCACGCTAAAAGGAACCTTCTTGGACGACAGTAAAACATTGTTTACAATTCCACCATATGGTACCTTGTAATATGACGGGTCATAAATATACAAGCAGAAGGTCAGTCTTATCTCCATTTATCAACCTTTTTTGTTTAATGATTACTCGTAATTGCGTAACTAAATACAGTCGCTTTTCAACATAAAACCTCGTAATTGTAGCTTAACTTAAGCTGCAATTACGAGATTTTTGTTGAGAATCACCGATATATGTTTTTTTTTGTATTTGATTTGTTTGATAATGTTTACGAAGGATTATTTAAAACTTGTGTTTGATTAATTTGTCCTTAGAATTCTGATGATTGATAGTTGACTATCTTTTACATGAAATACATATAGAAGAAAATGTTTCATCATTTAAACCGTCTTCCAACACCACTTGGAAATAATTAACCTATGTTGGAGAGCAGCTACAGGCTCGGACTAGGTATTGTGGTAGTACTGGTGAAAGAAAAGATACGAATCCACAGTTCGATGTCCAAGCCGACGACGACGAGGACGACGACGAGGACGATGACGATGATGATGATGATGATGATGATGATGATGATGATGATGATGATGATGATGATGATGATGATGATGATGATGATGATGATGATGATGATGATGATGATGATGATGATGATGATGATGATGATGATGATGATGATGATGATAAAATCTATAAAAAAAAGTCTATAAATAGTTACGTTTTGGTAATTGGTCTTTGCTTGAGATATAGCTCATAGCTCACTATAAATAACCGGGCAAAGCATACATAGCTAATAGCTGAAGATGCTCTGCAATGCCATTTATCATGAGCCATACAATACAGATTACAAACAGAACTAACTAATTAAGCTCTTTATATATTTAGGCCTAGATTGTGTATGAGATAGTGGTAACGGTAGTAGTGGTTAAGTTTCTGTAGAAATAGTGTTGTTTGGTATTTTACATAGAGTTATTAAAGCCTATAAGAACAGAGGTTGCAGACTTGGCTGCAAAAATCATTTTCACACAAATGCGATGTTACTTGTTATCGACAGTTTCTTCCTTTCTTTTCGATGTTTCTCTACATTTTTATGATAGGAACAACGAAAACATAATTATTTTGCTTTGGAAAGGGTGAATCCTGGTATGATATTAACCCATTACCACACAGTGACTCTTTTTGATTCCCTACAAGATAATGGCATTGAAAAACATTGTGGAAAATGAAAAAATTGCTTGTAACAAGGAATTTCTTCATTTCCCGCATTTTTTTCTACCCAAAAAGATCAAAGAATGTGAAATTTCATTCAATTCATATTGTCGTCTGCAGCATCTTTGAATTGGGACAAGTCAAAAATTGTGTCGTTTGGTAATGGGTTAAAAAGAGGCATTGATTCAATTCAGTTTCTGTACTACATCAAGATCTTCCAACCTTTTCCCAAACAAAACAAATGTTGGAATCTCCTATTTCAAATGAGATAAAATGTGGTTTCTAAAGATAGAATTTGTGCATAATATAGCGCAGAAAATATTGAAGGAAAAGAGAAAATACTTATTGTGAGCATTATCTTCTTTTCCATCAATAGTTTCTGACCCCCTTGTGAGACATCAAAAAATTGTCTTGTTCGAGAAAGGGCTAAACGATGACATACCTTACTTGTATTTTGTGACTTTGTTATTGTGACCCGTCACGCTAAAAAGAACCGTGTATGATATCCATAAATCATATTTCGAGAATTTGACCATACTAAGCACATGCCATCCAGTTGTCGTATATTTGAAATTTAAATATAGAAAGATATGGAAATCATTCTAGATTAAGAAAATAACATACGAGTGAAACGTTTCGACCCTAGTCTGTTTGCGCGAACCGTGCAGACTGACTAGGGTCGATACTTTTCACACTTGCTATAAGGTCCTTTTTAACATGACGTGTCACATTTTTATATTTCCAGCCTCAACGTGTGACGGAGATTGGTTACACTTTGAGAACAAATGTTACAAAGCATTCTACACGTCGAAAAATTGGGATAACGCTCTGGTGAGAACTTTCTCTGCAGTTGTTGTTTTATTCAACACACTGTCGCTTTTCAACAACAAGCTCGTAGCCGAAGCTTAAATCAAACTGCAGTTACGTTACGAGGTATTTAATGCAAAGCACAGATACTCAATTATCCTGGTCATGTTATCTCATGGTGCCAATCTAGAATATTTTTAAAAATGGCGAGTGCATTTCAAGATATCGAGTGCTGGCATCTTGGTTCTTACTCAGGGGCCCTATGAGCATTTTCATGCTACTCTGATAGATTTCTATGATGCGTGGTGAGCCCGCTCGGTACACGGACTAGAAGGAAAATACCTTGAAATGGACTTTGTGTACTTTTATCATGGATCTAAATAAGCATACACCTTAGTGCAGTCTGATCAGACTACACGTTGCTTTGTCTGAAAGTTGCTATAGATAATGAAGAATCTTTTTAGAATTCTGCTAAGATATCGGTCAGACATTTATTTTTGATTTACGTTGGTCAATCCTACGTCCTGTTAACAAGGCGATATTAAAATAGTTTTCTCCTAAATTGTTTGCCAATTTAAGAGGCATCCAGTCTTTTGCAACAATACTTGGAAGCAGGAAGTGTAGGCTAAGATCAGACTGCACGTCTGTGCAGGCTGATATTGGCCTATACTGCCTACCAAACCTTTGATCACAGCAGGAATATGATGTAAACCGCAATGAGAATTAATGTCAATGTACTCCAATCCTTATGATCCAAGCAACGTTAGAATTATCCGGGGAGCGTCGTAAACTTTCGGCGGTGGAACGTTCCGCCACCGAATGTGTACGACAAAACCCGAACAGGTTGGATACGAAACAAATGTTTAAATAAACGAAACGACATTTGCGTGAATCTCATTTGGGATGGACTACCTTAAGGTATCCGACCCATCAAAAGCACCAAAGCGCCAGATGCGAAATTTGAAAAAGCCATTAATTCCTAAAGTGCGTTACATTTCCATTCCAAATACAAACATAAGCATTTTGTACGGTTTAGAATTTTGAATTAATGCATACTTATGAAAATATTTGATAAAATGTTCAAAATTACCCCCTTGCATATGAATATAGAGTAAAAAATATTTGTAAATTATTTTCTTCTTGAAGCATAATCTTGAAATCCGGCACGGCGAATCAACCTAATAATGTGAAGTGCATTTATAAGTGTGTGTAATTTGAAGCATTTGGTATGGCCAGAAAGTGCTGTTTTTTTGTTTTGTTTTATTTTCGCGGTCTGTAAACCTTAATTCTATTTTTCAGTCTGATTGTCAGAGTATGGGAGGAAGTCTTGCCTCGCTACAAACACAGGACATGTATGACTTTATAACGTATGAACTACGGACTTCTGTCAGTAAGTCACTTTTTCGCATTTTAAAGCTGTTCGTAGATTCATACATCAAAATCTTCATTTTAGAATCAAAAATAATTCGATGGATGATTATTGAAACATGCTATTTTATAATTGACATGAGAAATTAATAAGTTATAAATGTTTTTAAAATTATCTTGATCAGACTTTGTAAGCACAGAATGGCCCGATTTCAAGCCTGTCTCAAATATCATTTATCAATTATCGAAAATTAAACATTAAGAAAACATTGAGGGAAATGATGAAAATACTGATCATCAACATTTATCTTATTTTACCTAGATCTAATTAGTTATGTTCTATGCTAAAACATACAACAAAGGTGCGTTGTATATTTATAACATATTTTGTTATTTTGCGAACGACTAAAATTTATTTTCTTTGTTTGCTTGTTTAACAGCGTTTACACGTTACTGGGTGGGTGCCCGTGACTATGCAGAAGACAACCATGTCTACCACTGGATGGACGGCAGTGTCGTGACTGGTTACAATCCGTGGTACCCCGGTGAACCCAACGGTGCGGCAGAGGCGTGTGTCGAACTCAAAAATATGAACGGAGTCTACAACTTTAACGACCATTCATGTTCCAGGACTTACAATTACATCTGTGAGAAAACGCTGCCATAACTTACGTCGATATGAAAGCCGCATCAGATATTCAAAAAGAATTTGCCATTCTTTGCATTTTACAAGTAGGCCTAATTGTACGAATTTCACGCTTTTCTTCAAGACGAATAATACATTTTCTAACAAACACCATGGATACTTTAAAGTGCGTTTAAAATGTTGATTTAGTTATGCGAAAGGTAATTATAATTTCAGAAGAAAGATAAAGGAATAATAATAGTATATAATCATGGTGTTTCGAATGTTAGCCTTTCTGCCGAAGAAAATTCCTGATAAGGGAAAAAGAAACAGAGAAACTATTTGTTGCCAAGAACTGAATATGGTATTTTATGAATTTGAAAATAAATATGCTTTTTGGGTGTTCTTCACATTGAACATTCTCCTTGTATATCGTCGCTTGTCAAATGCCTCGTAACAATAGACAAGTTGCAGTTATGATGTTTTGAAGCAAAGCGATGGTATGCTTGCATATAACCCCTCCAGATGTATGAAAGTTAGTGAAACAAAAGTACATTAATTAAACAATCAACAAAACGAACGATCCCGTTATCGAAGTAACATTGTCATTTCCTGTCTTTATTCAAATTTTGTTTGAATGTACTTTTTGTTCACTATACTTGGCACTTAACCCATTACCCCGCATAGGTTCTTTTGGACTCTCCCAAAAGAAAATGGCTTTGGAAAACATTGTGGAAAATGAAGAAATTGCTTGCTTGTGGCAAGCATTTTCCTCATTTCCCACGTTGTCTTCTACCCCAAAATACCAGAAATTTGTATAACTTAGTCACTTAAAATTGTTGTCTGCAACATCTTTGAATTTGGAACAATCAGAAGTTTCGTCGTTTGGTTAAGGGTTAATGAACGTCCATTTTCAATTCAAAATATCGATTGAGCAATGACACGGTGGGGATTGTGCATGATGGGATGGATAACGAATACGGACAAATTTGCCTCGCTTCAGGTAAGTAATTGTGCAATAATTTTCTTGTTTCTGCGTCAATTTTCAAGCGGTTTGTTGCATGTACCCCGCAGTACTGAGCTCTTTCCTCAGATATATGACCTGTTTGTAGAATCTTTGTACTTTGTCCAAAAATTGATCCCTACCGATCAGAAAATCGACAAAAAATCCAGGTCAATTTTCTGGTCGGTTGGGATCGATTTTTGAGAAAAGTACAAGGAGTTTTCCGATAAGTAATACATCTGAGAAAAGGGCTTAGTAAGACGGAGTACATGCAACAAACTGCATGAAAATTGACGCTAAAATAAGAAAGTTATTGCACAAATGCTTATCTGAAGCGTGGTTAATTTGGCCGTAGTCGTTACCATTTCGCTTTCTGGTCGGTTGGACAATATTTTGGAAAAAGTACCACGAGTTATCTAATATGTCATACATCCGATGAAAGAGCTCGATAAGGCGGGGTACATGCAACAAACCTTTTGAAAATTGACGCACAAATAAAGAAGTTAGGAAAACCTTACCAGAATCGAGATTATTTTGTCCGTATTCGTTATCCATCCCATCATGCACAATCCCCACCGTGAATGAAATGTGACCTGGCACGCTAAAAGGATTATCTAGGAAGTGTAAAAAGTTTCGATACTTATGTCATTTTTAAAACGTTCGTTTGAACGGAACAATTATGGTGAGAAATTCATATTTTTTGCAACATTCATGATGATAAGTTCATTTGAACGGCACAATCATGGTAAAAAGTTCTGTTGAACGCAAAAATCATGGTTACAATGGGGAGAATCACGTGATTGACTATGGTATTGAACACGAAAAAATGGCGACGAAATGACCGCTTCGGCGTGAAAACTCAAACTTTGGAAAGGTATGTATTCCGTCTACGTAGTTTCTCAGACAAGCCACCTATCCTAAAGTACCCGCTGTTGTCTAGGGTTTTCAGAGATACACAACTTTCTACTATCCGTTCGCTGTATTTAGAGAACATTTAAAGAATATTTCCAAAATTGCGAAAATTTTAAATGTGTGTTAAGCACGTCGCATCATATTTACAGCCTTTTTTCTAGCCCAAAGAACTCTCAATTCACACAGTATATTTCCAGACCCTTTTTGATCGATGGCATTTCATTCTAGTCCATTTACAAGGTCCTTTTTGTCTTTTTTAAGTTTATTTACGAAAAAGATATTAAACACACGTTCAGTGCTGTAGTGTTTGGCACGCCGAATTCTAGTGAATGTGATGTTAAACACGCACACTGTTGCTCATGTTCTAAGAAAGCCACGGATATTGGACAAAATTAATTGCTTTTTTATTCATGACCCAATTGAAATCCGGTGTTAACGTACAGTAACATATGACAGACATCGTTAGGGGTAATCTTTTATGAACTGAAAAAAAACAACAACAAAAAAAATCGACTATAATTGCTCTAACTTATCAAATCTCTTGTTACATCATTTTCCATGACAAATACGTGTAAACACAATGAATCTGAACTACTAAAATGTAAATTGTGATGTCCTCGTTGCCTAGTTTACGGCTTAAATCGCTTTCAGAATCTTGAAAGTGTTTATTTAATTGGTCAGAAGAAAATCTTGTAGAAAATAACCCTTTATTTGTCCCTGTCAGATTTCACTGCCAGACCCAACCGGATTTTTAGTGGATTTTTCATAACCTATATGCCATTTATTGATAAAACGGTATTTTTAAACTGTTTTCAACATATATACCCTTACCATTTGCATCTTTTCTTTCAGATGAATCGAAAGAAGTCTCGGCTTTCATTACATAAGCAAAAAGCTAGACGAAATACACAGTCTGGAATCAAGAGAAAGCAAGCAATCCCTTTAAAATCGGAAATTCAGATAAAGATAAATCTCCATTGTACCGAGCTTCACCTGGTAAATCATCGTTACATATAGTGCTTCACCATTGGAGAAACGTTTAAAAAAAGTACAGGCAAGAACGCAGTTATACAATTCAGAACCTACAACTGAGAATGTTGAATCCGTGCCTGACTTTGGATTTCTTGATCAAAATTATGAAAATAATGACTCAACTGGAGTTCTTGAACAGATCAGTGAATTACTTCCCTCTGTCGTCAGGAGTGGACAGGAAATTATTGATTTTTACAAACAAATGAAAGACAGAGTTTTCCCTTTGAACACCAGTTCATTGCTCTTGTTTGCAGACACAGTAAAGTGGTTTGACTCCAAAACAGACGAAAACCTTCTGGAAACTGAAATATAGACTCTTTGATGAAAGGCTAATTAATCTTATGAGTGGTGCGAACAGTCAGGGTGATACTGTCATGAAAGTTTGTTGGCGTGGTCAGTACTCTCCTACATATAGATCTGCAGGCATTTATTTTGCCGTTTCAAATCCGAAGTTTCTCCGATCAATTATTCCGTATAATGTCACTGGAGAAAAAACAGGTATATTTTGAGACTTTACGGCAGTTTTGGCGGAGAATCTTCAAAGGAAGGCTTCGAAAAGGAAGACAATAAAGACGTTGGTGACTTGGTGATGTTATTAACAATCTTTCAAAAAACTCTTCAGCGACAGTCTTGATTCTTTTACAGATAGTGACAAAGCTAACATCAAAATTTATTGGATAGAATTGAACCCTATTCTATCATATCATTGTATTGCATGTGCAAATGATTCATTTCTATACCGACAGTGTAAAGTGCATTAACAATAAACCGTACTGAAATATTATTTTGTCACTCTCAAATGTGCATTTCGTCGGTGTAAATGCGAAACCTCGTATGTCGATTCTTGCGATTTCTAAAGTACAAACTTGTGTGCCCAGTTTAGACAATTCTCGCAGGTTTTGGGATATTTTTACTGATCAGCATTAATGACACATTATTTGTGAACAATATGTCAAAATTTCAAGCAAAGCATTTCAGTTTGGGAAAAGTTATTACACCTTTTTCCCTCCCCTTTGAAATTTTCCAAAAACGAAATACGAGGATTTGCATTTACAACGACAATTTGCCCAATAATGTGCCAGACTTTAACTGTGCATTGTTCAGATGTAACCTCTTAAATGTTCAAAAGATTTCAGTCCACAGAATATATCACTGCAAACACAAATCAGTCAACGCATTCTACGTTTCTATTGTACACTTGCGTGGTTAACATCACACTCACAAGAACTCGGCGTGCCAAACACTATAGCAATTTACGTGTGTTTAACACCTTTTTCGTAAATACGCTTAACAAAGACAACATGGGCCATGTAAATGAACTAGAATGAATTGTCATCGATCAAAAAGGGTCTGGAAATAAACCGTGTGAACTGAGAATTCTTTGGGTAAGAAGTAAAGCTGTAAATATGATGCGACGTGCTTAACACATATCCAAAATTTTAACAATTTCGAAAATATTCTTTAAGTGTTCTCTAAATACAGCGAACGGATAGGGTAAAGTTGGGTATCCGTGAAAACCTTAGACAATAGCGGGTACTTTAGGATAGGCGGTTTGTCTGAGAAACTACGTAGATTGAATACATACCTTTCTAAAGTTTGAGTTTTCACGCCGAAGCGGTCATTTCGTCGCCATTTTTTCGTGTTCAATACCATTGTTAATCACGTGATTCTCCCCATTGGGTTATAAATAATTTGAACACAACAATCAAGGTGCAAATTTCATTTGAACGCGACAATCATGATGAAAAGTTCGTTTGAACGCAACAATCAAGGTGAACTAAAATTCGTAGCACATCGGTGTCCAGTTTTGTTCTTTCCGGTCTATTTACGTGTACATGTATGTGTAATTAACCGGTCTTATCCGTAATACAATAAAGAAGTGGAATCTTTATTTACATACACGACGTAATTGCATGTCAATGTCATTTATGGAAATGAAAAATAAATATTGTCAAATAGTTTGATTCTATATACGTATCAATTTAATTGTTGAAAATTGCAACTCAAACAAACGACATTTTTATTATAAGACCGACAAATGTTCAGTCATTAGAGTCTATACCAGTTCTAGAATTACAGACAGACTAATAATTATGTTGTAGCGTAGAACAGATGGTGGGGAAATCTTGTGATACAACAACAACAAAAGAAGAAAACATTAGGAAATTAAAATGTTTATGAATATTACACTGCTTTTCAACGAAAACCTCGTAACTGCAGCTTAAAACAAGCTGCAGTTACGAGTTTTTCGTTGTAAAGCGACGATTATCAACAATCGCCAAATCACCACTTTCTCTACCACGAGTAATAATAGTTTTAATTTAACAAAGTAGGCGTAGATCTACCTGTACATTGGTAAATAAATCCCCAAACGATATATCTCATTTCAGTTTCCAAAATATATAATCGCATTTTTCCCAGCCATAATGGCAAGGCATTTGCATCAGACAGTTTGATTGGTGGACCAAGTTTTCTGCCATTCTTATTGCACAGAACATTGATGGAAACGGGTCGATTCATTACCAGAGCAATATATCAGAAGAAGTAAATGCATACTATTTTTTCATATTCCAAACCTTCTGTTGTGTGTTCTTATTTAAATCGTCATTTAGACATGACGATACCAATGAGTTCTGAAAACATATGAGCCGGGATCTGGAAAAACGTCCCTTATAGCATTTTTCAAAATTGAGTTTCAAGATCGGCCTGTTGTCAATTGGAGTCCAATATGCATTCATGCTGCTCTCTATAAGTTACTACAGGTCATGAAGAAGCTATAAGAGAACAACGTGGATCCTGATCAGACTGTGCGTATGCACAGGCTGATCTGGATCTATGTTGTTCTCAAAAGCCTTAAGGGACGTTTTTCCAGATCCTGGCCCATATGGTTTAATTATACATGTAGATCTGAATAACACAGATTCTCACCATTCTGAATCAAATTATTTTATTATGGTTAACAAGAGTTGTCCGCTGACTATGCAGCTAGCCTATACAGTCACAAAAACAGGTCAACACAAAGGTTCATGTCAAGAGGTCAAAGATCATGGTCCAAAATTAAGGCATTTGCAGGAGGTATATATGTGTGAAATATAAAGGCTCTGTCTCTAATAGCGCCTAAGAGATAGGCCATATTAATTTTTTTAAGTAGATCACGGTAACAAGGTCAAGGGTCGAAATATCAATTGAAAGGTCTTGGCTGGAGGTATCCATGTGTGCAATATCAAGGCTCTTTCAATTATAGTGCATGAGATAAAGGCCTGGTTAAAAAAATAACAGTAGGTTAACGCTAAGGTCAAGGTCACTTGTCAATGTCACGATCCCATATGAAAAGTCTTAGCAGGAGGTAATCATGTGTAAAATATCAAGGCTGTATCTCGTTGTGCCTGAGATATAGACCAGGTGAAAGGTTTTTTTTTCAAGTGAAGACGTGACGGGACGCGAGGCAGACGCCGACACAAGGGCTGTGACATTAGCTCCCCGTAAAAATGTCTCGGCTGGATATAAACATTGAAGGATATTATACCTTACTATATCCAGTGATTCTAAATAGAAACACATAATTATATATCTTAAAGTATATCTAGAAGTAGTTTATACATTTCAAAGTTGTCTTGTTTTTACGGGGACCGCTCAGCTTGTTCATCTAAAGCCTTTGACACGTTGAATAACTGTAATTAAAGAAGATAAATTGCATGAATATGTACAACAAGAAAAGATATAAGACGTACATGCACCGACCAAAGAGTGTGGTATTGGTCTCAAAAAGCTTTTACTTATATTTTTAGTGGTCAGCATCGTTGTTGTATGCTTATATCAAATTAATTTGAATTGATTTAATCATAACTGTAAAATACAAAACACACACATTTTGCAGCCTAAGAAAATGAAGAATGGCCTCATCGATTGTCAACATTAATGAGGGAAAAACTAGCTGGTATGTCTTCCAATTTATTTGAAATCGGACTAGTACCATGTCATTCTCTTTTTCATAGACTCTTTCATTTCGCCTCTGTACAGGGCTGTGGAAGAATACAAAAAAATAACGATAGGAATAATAGGAGGTTTGAAAAAATAGTCCCATTTTGATAAGGTCAATACTTAAATTTGAGAGCAGTTCTGATGCAAACAGAATAATGTTTTCTTTCTCTAATGTATAATAAAAGAGATGAAACAGTTAAACAGTAATAAAAGACGTAATCCTCTGCCAGGTCATTTATCGAGACATATACCGAGATAAACGAAGAGAAATGTTTCCGACAATGCTTGCCCAGCTATAGAATGTCCCCACACCAGCTCTTGCTAGACACACGTCAGTTTCGTTATAGTCTTTAACCACGCGGTCGGCATAGTAACGTGTGTTATGCATTCTAGAGACTATTTAGATATGATTACTGCCCTGCATTCAGTAAGACAAAACGTTAGCTAACAGTTAGCCGTTTCATTCGGAATACTCGGTCGATTCTGTGAAATTTGGGTCAAAGAAGTTGCAAATGTTGGTAACGTTAGCTAACAGTTTGTCTACTGAACGCAGGACTGCTTTCATCCAGCCGCATGGCGATCATATAGCTCACGATTAGAGACCTTGCAGAGCATCTCTAGCCAGGCCATTCATCGAGAGCTGTACTATTGAGAAGATTTTGATATGATTGTAATACTTTACTCTGGCAACAATGGCTAGAGCTGTTCTGCAAGGACCTTATAGAAACCTATACCGAGAAAGATGAAATTGTTTAGTACAATACTTACCCATCTATAGAATGTTCCCGCGTAGGCGCTGGCTAGACACCTTAGTATCGTTATAATATAGTCTTCAATCAGGCGGTTGGCATAATAAAGCGTGTTATGCACTATAGAGACTATTTTGTTATGATTACTACTTTGCCCTAACCATCTAAAAACCGTATCGCTCACGATAAATGATCTGGTAGAGCATCTCTAGCCAACGGCTATATTATACTAGACCTTTACCGAGATCTAGAGTATCGGAGTTGTTTTGGACATACTTACCCATCTATAGAATGTTCCCGCGCCAGCACTCGCTAGACACACCTCCGTCTCGTTATAGTCCTTAATCACGCGGTTGGCATAGTAACGCATGTCTGGTTCCACGTAGATCGTGTCAAAATCCCGGACCCGGCGTAATAAACTCTTCTTACCAGTCCGCCTCATGATGCTGGTTAGGTCATCCCAGTCCTGAAGTTGTTAGGAAAAAAATTGAAAGATTACAACCTATTATTAGATACCAAACACTTCGTACATCTTCGGGCTTCATCCGTAAAAACGGAAATTGACGAGGATATTCTTCGTCATTTCCGTTGCCTCCGATGACGTCGAGAAATAGACGATTACATACCGTTGCCACGGATGACTCCCGAAGTTGCACAGAGTGTTTGGTAGATAATGATAATGGAATACTTTAATGAGATCAAATATATTAAATATTTCAAACCGAGTCACTATTGTTGGCGCCAGATCGTATGGCACATGTTTACGTTTTGTTCAAATTTAAACAAATCATTCTTCAATGAAACACAAAAAAACTTTAAAAATAATGACGTCAGTATTGTCCACCCAAATTAACCAGGGACAACTTAATTTTCGTGCGCTGAGTCCGTTAGTTGAGCGTCTAAACAAAACATTACCGAAGTAAGGTCATTACATATGCACTTATGCAGATGTCCCGGGTTAATCTTGCTGGACAATACCATGAAAATTTAGGAACATGGGTAGAGCGATCAGTCTACTGTTCTGGAGGTCTTCGATCGAACCCGGTTATCGGCAGATTTTTGCACTTTTTACTTCGCCATCAATGGCTTTAAGCTAGGAAATTTTATTTTCTTTAGTGTATTAGTAGACAATTACCAAGATTTTTGGGTGACATTTTGATGGGTCGTAATCTGGGTATTTTGCACGAATAAATTTTCGTTACTTAGAAATACCCTTTTTTTTAATAATTCCCCTGTTCCACAGCCCCCTTTTTCATCATTATTTCGGAAATTTCATAGTCAGAGCAAACTCGGCTAGCAGACGCGGAAAGCCGTGGTAGCTCTTGACTCAAATGCGGCGCCCACTGCGGATGAAAAAATGGGAACATTATTTCACCTTGCTGAATTTTTTCTCCCGATTCTGAAAATCGTAATAGAATCCATGCTATTCGTGTTAAGTTTTAGTTATTCGAGGTAAGCCAATTGGCTTCTGTGTCAAAAATACGTGTGATTTAAAGGACTGCAATAAATATAAATCGCCGAGACCTAGGCTTGAACTCGGAGTTCCGAAACAGTGATCAGACCGCTCTATCACCGTGTCTAAGTTTTCAACATATCTACGTCACTACTTATAAAGAACTTATTCATGTTTTACACAACACTGTTTTGTTTACATTTGGACAAAAGGTAAGCATGTGCCATACGATCTTGCACCAACAATAGTTTCTTGTTTTCAAAATGGCAAAAGTTACTGCTAATGTGTTATCATAGAATAACAAATAAAAATTTCGATCGTATGTAAACAATGCAGAAAAAATGCCAACTTACCAATCAGAGCTGAAGCGGAATAAAGTCGGTGTCAATTATAGGAGTTGAAACATAAGTAGGCTATCTTTAATTCATCAAAGGAATAACACATGAACAGGGATCTAGTAAAGGGGAATGGGAGCAATGTATGTATCATGTTTCTAGATCGGTCCGATTTCAAATGTAATCTAAAAAGGATTCATAATACGAGCGTACATACAGTTGCCACAGAGGCTGAAGAAGCTATTAGAGAACGATATGGCCAAGACTGTGTGTATGCACAGACTGATGTCGATCAATGTTGGTATCAAATACGGTAGGACGACCTAATTTCCAGATAATAGCTCAAATATTATTTAACCCGTTACCGCACATTAACGCTTTTTGAAGCCCAATATAAATGCTTTGGTAAACAATGTGGAATATTTCCCGCATTTCCCGATATGTTTTCTCCTAAAAGACAAAAATTATGAAATTTCACGCAATAGAAACTGCCGTCTGCAACATCTTTGAATTTGGCGCATTCTTGTCTGGTATATGTAATAGGTTAAGTACCTGTATGTTCGACTTCCTTTCACCAAGCATGAGTATAGTCACATACATGACTTCATACACTACTTTAGGTGGGGTTTTGTAACTACACAGCTCGGATATCGTCGACTTGTTCATTTCCAACACATCATGGGCGATTCTGTTCAGGTTTCGAAGATGGTCCTTTACTTCTTCCGCTTCTCGAATCTCTTTGTGAAGTTTAGTACTGAATCTGGATTCTCGACCGCGGATAATTGCCTTCTCAAGGATCTCCACGTGACGTCGTTTAACGGCATCGTCTAGTTCTTAAAAAGCCACATAATAACTAGATCAATTTACAGATGAGCCACGATCGAAAGCTTGAGATATTTTGACAACAACTGTTATATAACATGCTGAAAATTAGGAGTAAAGTGTGTGACTATATAGCATCTAACTTCAGTTAAGTGCGTGTGTGTGAATATACATGTATTAGATCACCAAAAAAGTTCAATGTCATTAATATCTTGAATTTGTTATTGTCGTGTGTAATAAATTGGCACTTTTGCTACTAACTCCAAGCACCAGTTACCTATTGGTTTCACCCTTGTACGATTAAAATCAAGAGATTATAGGAGAGTGCATAATCATTATTTATTAAACTGTCAAACACGTGTCAGTTATACAGGATATTTTATCGCAAAATATGAGAGTAAAATGCAGATAATAAATCAGAGCAAAATACTTTTAATGGCATACCTTTCTTGACTGTCTTGAATTCGAGTGCATTATATGCCTTCCCAAGATCTCCTTTGTCCTCCATGTCTAGCTTTTCAAATTTCTCAATTGCTCTCTCGAGCTCTCCTATATCTTTTGTACTCATTGTCTTCGATGCTCGTTGGAGTTTAGATCGTGTGTTCTTTTCGGCTGCATTCTGTATCAAAATTGAATGGAAATCAGCTCATGTTAATATATTTTCTGATTCAGTTGCATTCAGTTATATTAGATCTGAAGGATGGAGCCCTTGTAAAAAAGGTTTATCAAAAAATGAGAATTTGTTTTCATGTGCCCCCACCCCCTCTAGAAAACATGTGTTACATATGGGACAAATGTCTGATTCGAGCATGGTTATACCGATTAAATGTTCACTATCATTCTATGTATTTCAAACTTTTCGACATGTACCCTTAAGATATCGTTCAGCTTTCGCAAGTACATGTGTCTAAGTAAGGACATTATGACAATTATTTATACGTACCTCATAGTTTCTTTTCTTTCTTCTCCG
Source organism: Fragum sueziense (assembly GCA_963680895.1). NCBI lineage: Eukaryota > Metazoa > Mollusca > Bivalvia > Cardiida > Cardiidae > Fragum > Fragum sueziense. The sequence continues at coordinate 19,643,231 of OY804598.1, read as the reverse complement.
AACGACCTCCTCGGAATTGAGCAGATAATTACAAACATTTTTATAGCCCGACTGTCCGTCTTCCTGTGTGTACAGACCTAGGGCATACTCCCCTTGTTCAGGAACAGTCACCACCACGTTCACGTTTCGGTTCTTGTTTGTTAGTTTCACATATTGTTGTAGTTCTTCCTCTGGTATTGTGCTATGACTCAGCATTGTCTTCAAGTTCAACGCTTTTGTCAAAGTGAACTTAAATTCATTTTGTATTTTAGCCGACACTCTGACAAGTCCATTTCTATGTGTAATCGCCTTCACTCCAGCTAATTCTGTGTCTAGACTAGGCCCGTAGCCAACTGTGCCGGGATTGAATGGTAACGGTTTACAGTTTTCCTTAGCATCATTACAGTATATTTTGAAACAACAAAGTTCCGTTTCATATCCCCTGCCCCCTGTGATCACAAGTTTGTATACACCCTCTTCAGGAAATCTGATTCCGAAATTCCACTTTTTCTCTGATCGATTCAGGAACACAAAATTATTTAATTGTAAATCTGAAGAAATATCTTTGCCTGACTCCTTGTGGTTGTAGTAAAGTTCATAATTCATAGACATACCGACGGGATTAGCAGAGGTTAGTTCTACATTACATGAGCCTTCTATAGTAGTGAGTCTGCAACTGAATTTACTCGTTATTTCTACATTTTCATGAAAATAAGTTTCTCTTATCCTAGGCACTTCGCAAAATTTCTGGAGAGTCCAAGGTCTCGGTAAGAGTTGGTGCTTGGGATTCTTCGCGAAGGCGTCATAGATGAACACGTCTGGATCAGTGAGGAAATACTTTTCATTCATTTGCATTATTGTTTCTCCTTCAGCAGCACGCTCCTTTTCCCTCACCGCTTGACCTGCGTAAGAAAAGTTCGTCATTGTGACAACATGATTATTGAGACGAAATAATATCTGTGCTTTTCAACCAAATCCTCATATTTGCAACTTGTTTTGAGCTGCAGTTACGAGGTTTTTGTTTTAAAGCGAAGATATGTGTATGTTAAATGGTGTTTCGTGATATCTTGTAATTTTTGAAGATCAAATCAGATAAGAGTTCATTCTAACCTCCTATGTCCCAGAAAAGTACATAAGAAGCTTTTAGAGAAACATGTGGTTCTTTGATACATGTAACCATGAAAATGTTTCTTTTTCCATACCTATCTTCGAAGTTCGAACGTGTTCCAACTACATATTAATATCACGGTATTATTTATTGTGAAGTGTCTCCTGAGAAAAGCGAAAAGTGAGAAAGTAGAAACAAATTTAATAAAATGATTCTTCGTTGCTTTTTACTTTATTCAAAGTTCATTATGTGGATTTTTCATTTTGTGCTTTTGTTACTCTGTGGTGAGTTCGCACCATACATTGTGTATGATTTTAAGCTTTTTGTGGTCCAATGTAATACGGACTGTTCTGATACCACTATTAAGAACATATCAATTGCCAATGATTGAATTGCAGTTGATTTTCATGTCCAATTGTTGAAACATAAGTTACCTTTAGCTTCAACTTTGGTATAAATGCCTGATTTATGTCCACTGACGGCTTGACACGCCCACAGTGGGAACACAATTCTCCATCCTCCAGACACGTATGCTAGGTTCCAGGAGTTGGCCATTGTCTTAACCTTGTCTTCTTCATCTCCCACTTCGTAACTAACAGACTTGCCGTAACCTTCCACTATGATACATGGTATACCGGCAGCACTGAAATATACCATCAAATATCGTCGCTTTGCAACAAACATCTCGTAACTCCAGCTTTAAACTACCTGCAGTTATTATTTTTTTTATTTCTTTTTTTTAAAAGCAGCATTAACGACATTTTAGATTATAACTTTTATAGTTTCGTACATTGTAACACTTTCCTAATCCCAAACCTCGTAGTTCATCGCCTTGCAGTGCCCCTCTTCTAATTTGCGTACCCGCAGTTTTGAAATGCTGGTATCAGATTTATTTGTTATAATTTGGACATTGCTATCTCTTGTACTGCTCACTTAAGATTATCTAATTTAAAATTTTTAATACAATTCTGCTTCGTATTGTCATTCAATATGTTGTGCCTCTTTTGGTGTTTTTACATGAATTATTATATTGTGAATAACATTAAGAACAGCTTCTATGTCATCGGCCTTACTTCAACACTTCACTATATTATAGGATATACCTGCAGCTCTGAAAACAAGTGGTGTCCTTTAAAAATACAAGATCTTTTAAATTATTTATTCGGTGGGCTCTTCATAAAGTGTACTGAAATGGCACATTCAATGATAGCCGTCAATGAATATTTTCTTAGAACAATCCTTACTCCCAAGTTATTACATTCCCCGTTCCCACTACTCTCTTAAGAACAGAGCACATTCTCTCTTCATTCCATTATGATAGAATGATGCTCTATTCCTGCGGGGTCATTTCACGTCTAATCTCGGGGACTTGGCGGGATTTCGGTATCCAATCGTTGGCTATACACAACAAAACAATTTAAAAATCTGAAACAAACTTTCATTGGCTGACGCTTCAAAGTACCGGCTCCAGCCAAAAATAGAAGCGAATGTATACGTAATCAAACAAGATAAAACTGAATGATTTTGATTCGATAAGTCAAATGTTACCGGCTTCAGCCATTAATAGAAGCGATGTAATGTATACGTAATGATCATGCAAGATAAAACTGAATTATTTTGATTCGATAATTCAAATGATGTGCTATAATTAGATTATGACGACCAAATAGGCTGTTGGTGTACCAAAAACGGCACGGGTCATATTTGATGGTTAATCAATAGACCTCGGCTTTGGAGAGTACGTTCCCACTAGAATAGCTTTCAATAAATCACAGGAGTGTTCAAACTTTCATTGATGACCAATAAGATCGTAGTTCATTACAAAATCAAAGCGTCAATTTACGGAAACATTTCAAAACTGAGGTGGAGAGTGTGCATTGTGGGATGGGGGTAAATCTACGGACAATTTTGCCCCGCTTCAGGTAAGATATTGTGCAATAACTTTCTGCGTCAATTTTCAAACAATTTTTGCACGTACCCCGCCTAACTTGGCTCTTTCCTCTGGTTTATGCCTTACTCGAATTCTTTTCATAGTTTTTGCAAAAATTGATCTCAACCAACCAGAAAAACGACAAAAAATTCAGGTCGTTTTTCCGGTCGGTTGTGATCAATTATTACCAAAAGTATGAGGTGTTTAAAAACGTCATACAAATCTCCATCGTGAAAAAATCATACAATAAACTATTTGTACGTTTGGTTATGATAAGAAGTTATAACATTATATATTGTACATACCGACATAATAGAGGAAAGAATGAAGAATGTCGTGCACGTCTCTTCTGCATAAGTTTCAGGAATCCTCTGGGTGTATCACTGTTAGTGGCATCAGAGTAGTCTCCCTTTCTAACATCCTGGCTCCCAAGCCAAACAAAAATGGAGCGTAATAACTCTAAATCTGTGGTGCAGACAGCCGTCAAGTGCTTGATGAGGTCTGCATACGAGACAGCTTTTTCGGGAGGTGTCTGGAAGAAATGTTTCAACTGACTTGGTAACCATGACAATAGATAAGTGGGGTGATGGCTGAGAAACATATGAGTGAGGTGAATTCAGAAAAAAAGATGTTTGTAATGAAGGTATTCTAGATATCAAAGGCAATCCGTAAGGTATTGGTGCTCTTTGGACTCGGCTTGATGAGATTAATCCAATTAGCACATGTACCAACAAGATAGGGTTTGATTGATATTTTAAACATAGTTTACATTTTGAAACGCCATCAACACCTTATCCACATCTCTTTAAATTATTTTATACGTGACATCATAGCATGGGTAGATCGTAAATTTACAAGTTAATAAACCTATGTTTTGTGTACTGATAAAGCAATGTTAGACTTTGATTTACGAGATAAAAAGTGAAGAGGGATTTGAAATGACACTTTTTACGTAGATCAAACAAACAATACACCCTTTGTAAATAAATAACTGTTGTTGGCACTTCATGCATTCTGATATTTTTATTCCCGTTTTTATTACTTTTGAATACGGAGTTAGCAATTTCCTTTTCATTTATTATGTGAATAAATCATATTAGTTATCTACTGTTTTTCACTTTCTGTTTGCGCCATTTATATCTACGAGTATATTGTTTATTTTGAGAAGACCAAATTCTCTTTGTAACATTGAAAACATCATCGCCAAAAGTAAGAATGCAGTAAAAATGAAACAAAACAAGTACAGAATTTTCTGATAACCAGGGTTACTCGCTTTCCCTGTCAAATAATTCTTTGCCCTAAATGTCAACTTTTCAATTTGTTTTGTCGGCATAGGCACGGTTGATAATCACGTCACAATTTAAGGAAATATTCAATGATTTTGTTAATATGAGATAGATTTGAATTCGGTTTGAAACAGAGAAGGTGGACAGACGGCACGGATTAGATGGACGTGGTGGATTTTTCTAAAGTCAGCTGATTAAAAAGTTATTGAAGATCAACCAAAGATGTTGGTTTATCTTCAATAATTTTTTCATCAGTTCATTCATTGCAAAGATCTATAGATATATGACGTCCAGCTTGTTCCTACCATTTTCCCGCTTTCTCTGCTTCAAACCGAACTAAATCGCTCAGGTATCATCAAAAACATTGACGATTTTCTGAAATTATAAGTCACGCGATCAACTATCGTGATAAAACTAGCTGCAGATATCAGTGTCTACTAAAGGATTACATATTTACCTCCCTAGCGTGTTTGTCTATATGTTTCATTTTCTGAAGGTTAAAGATGTCCGCCTTTTTGTTTGTCGGGGGTTTTAACACAGGGTAACCAGGTACCGTCACTGGAACGTCAACCTGTAAGTGTTTCAAAAAAGTTAACCCTTTCCCAAACAGAAAAATTCTAGGTTTGTCCAATTTCAAAACTGTTGCAGACGACAATTTTTAAAGTGGTTGAAACGTAAACTTTATTTGTATGTTTATCATAGAAAACATTGTGGGAAATGAAGAAATTGCTTAAAAAGTCATTGTGTGGGGAATGGGTCAAACCCTCCAATATTTGCCTTGTATTGAAGGCCCTACACAAAATACTTTGAAAAAGATAAGAAAAAATGATGATGACTAGCATTATCACAATAGTTATGGTCTGTTATAATTACAGCTGTATAGCTCACAATAAATGACCCAGCAGAGCTGCCAATGCTAATCGAATGAGATGCTCTGCCAGGTCATTTATCGTGAGCTATAACATAATTTGTATTGTACTTTTGTTACAATTTATTTTGTAGGCTGCGACTTCATTCAACTTGACTAGACTAACATAATCATAGTCGTTTAGGCATTGGTTAATGCAAATCAATAACTTTATTATACTCATCACGTTGGATAGAAAAACATGATAATTGAAACATCTCCTTATTTTTAAAAGGGTAACACTTTGTCATTATGAAGTGGCAACATTCTTATCTCATTTCAAAAGAAACGACTTGTCATGTACCTAATATTACTTAAACCCATTATACAAAATGGCGCCCTTTGACTCCCCACAAGATAAACGCTTTGGAAAACATAGTGGAAAATGAAAATATTCATTGAGACAAGTAATTTCTTCATTTCCCACAGTGTTTTTTATCCCAAAAGACCAATCAGTGTAGGTTTTCATTCACTTGACATTGTCGTCTGTATCACCTTCAAATTGAAACAGTCCAAGATATTGCCGTCTGGTATTGGTTTAAGAATATGGAATATGGTATAATCAGTAAAGGGCCTAAATGAGGTTTTTGTCTCACAAACGTTTCAGTCTTATTTTAAAAATATACATTTCACTTGGGGTTTTTTTTTTTTTTCATAAATTTAAGTTTTATTCTTATCTGCAAGAGCATGTTTTCTTATGAAAATTTCAAACTAAGGGATTGTGCCGTTTACAAGAAAATGTCTTTTTCTAAAAAATAAAGTATGTATGCTTTTCAGCAATATAAACTCATAGCATTTTAACGCATTAGAATAACCAATCTTGGCATCAATATATATACTTTAGAAATTAAATAAGACTGTTACGTCCCTTTAAAAGATTCGGTGGGTATTTTAAGGTCGACTTGGCATTCTGACTCTCATGGATCTAGATCAGTTTAAGCCTAATATCAGTCTGATCAGGATCCATGATGTTCTCCTGTGGCTGCTAAGTGTCATGACTTTTTTAGGAAATGACAAAAAGATTCTTGCTGAAACATTTTTTTTTGTTTAATTGTGCATTAAATTGTATAGAAAACATGGTGAACGGAAATTAATGATACTAATCAATTGATGAATGTGATTTTCAGTAGCACCTCTTTTTGCGGATGTTAAAGCCATAGAGTCAGAAAACATAAAAGAAAAAGAGAGAAAGAGATGATCAAAACATCGAAGGAAAGAAGAAAATGTTGATAATCAGTATTCTCTCTTTTTCCTTGCAAAATATTGTGTGTAATAATGTATTTGAATTCAATTATTTACGACAATTTCGACACTTGTATCAGCTTTTATATTGGAACATTCAACACTTTTTGCCGTTTGGGAAAGAGTTGAAATTATGCCAATTTACACTGGTCGTATCTAAGTCTTTTAAATCAGTTTCGCTGACAAACTGTCTAAAAAGAGAAACATGTCAGAAACACAAAGAAGAGGGTGGAGCGACTTGAGATCAGCATTTTTTCTTTGTCTGTTTATTCTACATTTTTCCTCTTAAATAACATTTTATCACATTTTATTGAGGGATGGTCTAAAATTAGTCGATTGCCAATATGTCGATTAAATAATCACGACAAAAGGAAATGAAGGAAGTGAAGGAAATATAAACTTACATCTTCTATTTCCGGCTCGGCTGTAAGATCAGGATCGACCACCGGTTCGTCTCTCTGTTTGTTCGTCCCTGTATTGTGATTCTGATCGGGATCGCCCACTGGCTTCTTGCTCTTCTGTCCCTTCTTTTCTTTAGATCCGCTTGTACCCATGTCTGATCTTTATCCACCAAATTAATCTTGATTCTCTCAAAACTAAAGAAAGTCGTTTACTCCGTTCTAAGTTATCTAGTTCTGTCTAAAAGAAGCTTGTCGAAACTTGAAAGAATGATTCATGTCTGAAAGACGATTTTTGTAATTTGCTTTATGTTCATTAGTCATAAAGAGGGGAATAGGCTGGCTTCTTACATGTAACCCTTTCCCAAACAAGACCTGGTTTTGACATACCTGATACAATAAGTTTGGGGAAATATCGAGACCAAAGAAGAAAATGCTGATAACCAGCATTTTCTTCTTTTGTCTCAGTATTTCCTGCGCTATCGTGTACACAAACCATCCCTATGTCTTCAGAAGCAGTTTATAGTTTGTTTCACCCTAAACTTATGTTGTTTTGCTTTTTTGTGAAAGGTTTAAAACCTTTCGTCGGTTTCCACCACGCACCTACTTGCAGTGACTTTGAAAAACGATGAAACAAAAAAAAAGAAATGTAATTTTAAGAAGAAATTTCTGCGACCGGCATTTTTTCACTTTGTCTCCGTACTTTCTAACCACTTGAATATTGTCTACGTTTCTAATTTTATACAAACTATTTTTGTGCCGTCATACCTTTCACGGACCATTTCAAGTCATAATTCAAACTTTAATTCACTGAAAGAACATTCGTAATTGTTGTACATGCATACCAAAAGAGATGCCGACGAAAAGACTTCGCCTTTACGTCATCGTTTCCTAGAATTTAACCAACACGTTTTCAACTTTTAGAATCATTTAAGGTGTATACCGTGGTAATAATTTCAATTGATCTATTGTTGTTTTGGTAAAGGGTAAAATGTCAAAATTGTTACCAACCTTTGACAACAACATAGACTGACATGTTCACGAAATATTTATTAGGTTCGCATTGTCTTTTACGAAAGGAAATTAACCATTTCCAATAAAATAACAAAAATAAATAGACTAGTCCATTTAATGGATTTGCAAACGGCATCATGGTTGATCACATCATGTTTTATAATGTTGTATTGTACTAATAATTGAAAAAAAAATGAGACAATCTTTTTTCTCGATACTTTATGAATAACCTTTATTGAGTACGCATATACCATACATTTCTTGGATTCCTTTAAAGGTTCACTCATTTCCAAAACTACGTCGAAATTGAACATTAGGAAAACGGGACCCAGGTACCAGTTTCAGCAAAACAAATTAAGGCATATTTTTATCTTACCAATTATGTTTTACTACATGTTTAGCCCAAGAATCGCGTGTCCTACCATCTATTAAGACGTAGGTTATGCGGTTGTTGCTTTAGGCTCTTCGTAAGACATCGTTAAGTTAAAAATGCCTATTAACCCTTTCCCACGCAGTGAAACATTGGGGTTGTCTAATTCAAAAGCTGATGCAGATGACAAAAAATATGTTTATAAGGAAAGAATTGTGTACAAAACAGCACAGAAAATATTTAGACAAAAGAAGAAAATGCTGATAATCAGCATGTTCTTCTTTTGCCTCAATGTTTTCCCAAACCAATTATAGTAGGGAAGTAAAAATCAGGTCTTGTTTGTGAAAGGCTTAAATGCTTTGATGGAACTGATCCCAGCTTTTGTTTGGAAAAAATACAAGTAGATCTTACTGATTTTAAACTAGTTCAAATTGAAATGATTTGCAAAGAAAAAAATATAGTTATAACTTCTTGAAGATTAAAGAAAATAAAGAGTCGAACCGTGCCATCCTGTTTTTATCCTTTCCCAAACGACAAAATTCTATGGTTGTCCAATTTGAAAGCAGATAACAAAATGTAATAATATTTATTATTTAAAAAAGAATTTGTTTACAACGTAAAACGGGAGAATATTTAGACAAAAGAATAAATTTTGATAATCAGCATTTTCTTCTTTTGTCTTGAGCACTAATGGTTTGTTTATCCTATCCCTCAGGGGATGTCAAGACCAAGTCTTGTTTGGAAAGGGTTCAAGGTTTCATCATAGAGGATCTTAAGGATAACATTTTATCTGAAAATGGGTAAACGTTCCATTTTGAACAGCCAATTATACGGCGGTGAATCACGTGACGCAGAATTTTCGATAATTTTAAATAACTTTGTTAATACGTGACGCATATGAAAAAAAATAGAGCAGAGAAAACGAAAAAGCATCTAGGATTTATAAGATGTGGAAGATCTTTCAAACAACGCCTGATAAAAAGTCATTGTCGACCAAACAAAAATGTGCTTGGTCGTCAATAGTGGCGTTTTTTTTTTTTTTTTTTTTTTTTTTTTTTTTTTTTTTTTTTTTTTTTATCAGGTGATGTTTACAAGCTCCATCATATCCAACAATTCCTTATATTTTCCATTTTCTCTGCTTCGAAATGTAAATGTACAGCTTTTAAAATGTAGCAGTCTGAAATTGTGTCATTTGGGAAAGGGTTGAAGTTTGATCCGAACACTTATGGGCTCTTTGGCAGGTACGTTTGATAAAAGATAAATTGTTACATGACCTAAACCCTAAATATATATAGACTGATTTCTCAAAATGGGATACACTACTCAAATACACAAAACGTGTGATTTACTTCCTTGACAACGATAATACAAACTAAAACCTGAGGCGCGTTCTTTATAGCGACCTTTTTAAGATTTCTAAAGATGTTTTAGATACAGCGTTTTTGAGACCGAGATTTTAAGCGAGATGTTCCGAATGTTCCATACCTCATACAAATGACGTCATCATGACGTCATTTGTATGAAGTATGGAACATTCGGAACTCCGCGGTTTATGAATCATGGAGCATTCGGAACAACTCGGTCAATTCTCTCCCATATAGAATTTAGATTCTACAGAATATACCGAGGGGTTCCGAAAGAAGTATATATCAATTGCGGCTCCCAGTGATCATCTTATAAGTCTTGCTCAAAAGAGTGCTTTATCCTAAAATATCTTAAGAAATCTCAAGATATCTCTAGAAATCTCGCTCTAAAGAACGCGCCTCTGGTCACATACAATTCTGCGTCCATATCGCGTACATATCGCACCCAAAGTTACCGGTATACTGAACGGGTCTCCTATTTCAGACGTACTCTGGCCGTGATGTGGACGCTCAACCGCGTGTGTAACCAGGAATTCTTAACACTATCACGTTCACATCGCATCCGAAATGTATAGTACCAATGACAATTTTGGACGTGCTTCTATCGCGATGTCGACGCGAATTTGTGTATGTGACCAGGCCTTTTCCATATCACCCCCACTAACATGATGTTTTATGGATAAAGGCATTAAATTCGTTGGTCATGTTCGATAATTCCCTGATTACACCTTAACCTGTAGTTATGCCAATATCTGAATATTTGGGGGGGGGGGGGGGCTAAATTAGATTTCCCCTGGATTTTCAGTGTTAAATAATTAAAATTCGGCATTATCTGGGCACCCCCTCCCTAGCCCCTTGTTCCTACGGACCTGTAGATTCCTTTCAAGTGGCTTTTTTCTTCAACATATCACAGGGACCTGGTCATGATCCGTGCAGACATTTGACGTACTCATACAGAATTGACTTTTTCTTTTTAATTTTCTCTTGAATTTCCCCGTTCTGACTTGAACGATACCCAAGAAATGATTGGATGAAGTACAATATGATGCATGACGCAGATATTTATCGGTAGTGGCCTAATGAATTACATTTTTTCAACTCGACTATAAATTATGATAAGACCACAGGCGCGCATATTTTGCAAGTCTATAGTCGTTCCACGTTTCAAGAACACAGTTTTTGTTCGGGGCCTTTCATATAATGCATTATGAAGAAAAATGTTGCATTTTAATGTGTCCTATCTTGATGATCTGCCATTATGTCTTATAATGTAAAACAGCTATTTTTACGTACCTATACGTTATAGATAGTCCACGTTTGATGATATAATGACGGGTATACAATCATGAGATTGACTCACACATCAATATTGTCTTCTTATCTCAAATATAACACTCTTATAATATCTTGTTTTATACTTCTCTCAACACTTATCTCGTAACCCTTTCCAAAACAAGATCATGAATTGACGCCCCTGATAGAATAGGCTTAGAAAAGTGGTGGGATAAAATTCTGATAAACATCATTTTCTTCATTTATCTTACGCTTGTACTATATTCTACACACACTAGATCCATTTCAACATCAATATTTAATAGTCTCGTGAGTCTGTAGCGGCTTTAAAAGGTAAGAAAATGTTCATCGTCATCGTTTTGTATTTTGTTCTTTTCCGACAAGGATTTCTAAATCCGTACCATATGGATGCATCTTATGTATGAGAAACGGTTCAGTACTTTATTGTATGATACATGTAAGCTCCGTGAATGATTTTATCGTTTGTCCTATTAAAGATTTGATACGATTTTGGCGTTAGTCTTGCGATTCCAAACAAGGAAGACAATTGTGTATTTTAACCCTTTCCAAAACAAGACTTGTTTTAGACGTCTGTAAAATTTCTGTTTCGCTTTATGCTCCGATTTATGTCTGCTTTGGCCTTCAAACCATCCGAATAATTTGTATTTTGGGAAAGGGTGAAGCAGAAACATACGGAATGTGCATATATTTATTTCATAAATCAGAAAGATAAAGACTCATAGGACTACTTTATTACATATTATTCTTAAACACAAACGTATTTTTGTTGTTGTTTCTTTGGTTATGTTTTCTTTAAGTGCTATGAAATTAGGGTCGGTTCTAATTTAATTGGATCGGTTTGGTAACCTGAATCAAGCATATCTGTTATTTTGACTTTACAGTAAAATTCCGAAACATGTATCTCTTTAAGGTGCAGTCATACTACAACGTATGGAATCATCGTATGAGTAGGTATTTTTGGGCATACACTGGTATACGCTGAAGGTAGGCTAGGGGTACGTTGTTATAACACCATTACTAGAAGTTACGTTACTCATACGCTGTGGTACGTCGGTATACGCTGATGTACACTGAGGGCCAAAATAATTTTTGAACATGCACAAAAATTTTCAGCATATGCTAGCGTATAAATTTTACTCTCCTCGTACGTTTCTCATACGCTGAATACGCTAGATATATGGTGGAGTACGTTACTCATACATCGAGCACGTTTCTCACACGTCGAGTACCAGTAATGCAAATATGGAGTTTGCTGTGCTGCAACATCACAATGATTTGTTACAGTTAGTAGTTTGAATGCCACACATAAAGAAGAAGAAGAAGAAGAAGAAGAAGAAGAAGAAGAAGAAGAAGAAGAAGAAGAAGAAGAAGAAGAAGAAGGTGGCAACTTAGTCTCTATGCTTATGACCAATTTATAGTTGCATTGAGAATGAAGATCAGATACTTCAGGAAGTGCATGTACGTCGTACATTCCTCCAGAAACACACTTAATAGTCCCATTTGCTTACGCTCATCATACGTTAGTCTGACGTTCCGCACTCTTTTCTCAAACATGTTTGTACGCTGATGTACGCTACTCACATGTCGGTATACGCTATGAACTCGCTACTCATACGTCGACAGTACGCTAGGACTTTTGTTTTTCTAACCGTTGTTTGATGTTAAGTTGACCTCATACGCTAAAAAAGTTGTGCGTATAGATAATTGTTCGAAACTTTCGATACGTTTCTCATACGCTGGCCCTATACGCTGTAGTGTGACTGCACCATTAACAGTCGTTTCATCATTGTTTATTTAGTTTCTTTAAAACATATTTTCTGTGCTTTGCTTTTTCTGGATTTCATCAACCATCGACTTTGCCTGAAAAAATAGATTTCATTTATTATTAATTGTTTTAACCGACATAAAAACATGTATGTACTTTTCAATCATACAATCGGATACAAGCTAGTGTATACTGTCACCGTAAAGTAACCATTTTCTTCAGATGAAAATCCTTTTGCGTCGATAGGACTGACACCTGTCAACCAATATTTCAGAATATAAAAGGGACACTTAAACTTGAAAAGATAATGAAAAGCATTTCCATACGCAAAGGACGAAATGGTGTGTACAAGAATATGGGATTTGACGACGAAATATCCGGTAATCCAGCAAATAATGAGGCGAAAAGAGAGAAATTGCCTTAATATACATGTATAAGGTGTTTTTTTTTTCATAAAGATAGTCAAAACAAAGGCTTCTTTGGAAAAAAAAGAGTTAAATACAAAAAAGAGTTACATACATACCCATTGATAAAAAGTCCCTGCGCCAGCACTAGCTCCCCGGACCGAGTCTTCATCTATAGCAGCCAGTAGCACGTGCACATCTTCAGCAGTCTTGTAGGATACTTTAGAACTGTCGATCTCGCGTACTTGTCGGAGAATGTTGTCCTTCCCAGTGCCTTTCATCACAACTTTTAGCTTGTCCCATGTCTGTGTACAGAAAAAATCTACGCTTTTTTTTGGAAGTCTTTAAAGGCAATATCTGCTGTGTTTATGGGTACCTCTATATTATCAAGTAGCACAACAATCAAATCAAATCAAAGACAGCATTCAAATTCATTTTCATCTGGAGTACCTTAGATCTTAGATCTGTTACAGGTAATTCAAGAAATCGTTGGTGGGGAGTCAAAATCTCGTAACTACAGCTTGAATAAGCTGGAGTTACGAGGCTTTGACTTCCCACCGACGAAATGCCTCATGTAGTTAATTTCGTATCGAAAAATGCCGGACTCGCCACAATGTCTTATACCTTTCATATTTATCTTTCGTTTGTCTTTGTTGAGCATTTGTTCGTGAATTTTTTCTAATTTGTGCTGTTTAATGCTTTTTTACAGGATAAAACACGCAAGGTATCCTCGCTTTTTCAACGAAAATCTCGTAACTGCAGCTTGTTTACAAGGTTTTTGTTGAAAACGATATTTTAAAGTAAATAATTAAGTAAAGAAAGTGTTTTCCAAAAACAAACCTCAATTTTCTCCTTGTCTATCCCCAGTAACAACAACGTAGCCACGAGGGTATCATGTACGGCTGGTGGGGGTTTAAGGTAGCTCGTCATCTCGGATATTGTAGATTGTTTCATCTCCAGAATATCATGCATAAACTTCTTCATCTCCAGTAGATGGTCTCGCTCAGTCCGGGCAGAGTGGAGCAATACCTCCACCTTGTGTCTGTAGTCGGATTGTTCTGCACGTCTGATAGCTTTGTTAAGTAAGTCGATGTTTCTTCTTTGTACTGCATCTTTTAACTCTGTAATGTACAAATGGATTGAGTACTTATTTGCTCTGTCAACTATACCAAGACCAAGAACATGGTTTCATTCTAACACCATGTATACATGGTATATCGTTGGTGGGGAGTCAAAACCTCGTAACTACAGCTTGAAAAGCTGGAGTTACGAGGTTTTGACTCCCCACCGACGATATGAAAATACAAAGCATATAAACAATAAAAAATAAAGTATAACCTATGACTCATATCATTAACACCCTCAGTGAAAGAAACAAAGACATTCAGTGAAGAAAACATCTTTATCAATAGTTTCCTATAAAGCTAACGTTATAACACTGTGAATAAAGTAGTTGTATGAATTACCGGTATGAATGGATTTGCATTCTTCGAACATCAACTGTATCATGCGTATGACCATTTTAGAGCATAAAAATCTTAAATGTTTTTTTAATGTGATCGTAAAGCTGTCGTGCTATTTGCAACTTGCTTTATGTACCTAAACACATACTCGTATAAGCCAGGATCTGGAAAAACGTACTTTAAGACTTTTGAGACCAACATGGTTCTTCATCAGTCTGCGTATACACGCAGTCTGATGAAGAACCATGGTGTTCTCTAATAGCTTCTCCGCGACATGGTATACCCGTAACAGAAATATATGTATCCAAGCCAGACTCCACTTACATACTGGCTGACCTGCAAACATAGTTTTCACAAATGCCATGAGGAACCTTTTTTCTAGATCCTGCCTCATACTTTTTACCTTTAACCATCTCTAGGTAGTCCATTTTCTGTGAAGCCTTCCCGAAGGATCCGTCTACTTCGTGAAGACCATGTTTCTCAAACTGCTGTATCGCTTCTTTCAGTTCAAACAAGTTTTTGCCTTTGTAAGCCTCGTCGAGTGCCTTTCTGGTGTTTATCTCTTTCGCAGTCTGCAGATAAAGAAACGACTTTATGTTTCACTTTGGACACATATTTCCATTATGGACATTCTAAACAAATATAGGCTCATAACATGTATGTTAAACACTGTTGCTTCTTTGAATCAAGGGATGTGTTTTAGACTTGAATGGATTACACAATACATGCACCTTCTCTTGTTTGCTCTGTTTTATACTTTTTGTCCAGAAATAAGACTGGACTTACCTTATAGCCTTTATCTTTGACCACAACGCCGCTATCTCGAGGTGGATCTGTACTCATGTAATAATTGCACGTGTTTTTGAAGGGCACCTTGGAGTCTCGAGGTTTTGTAAATATCTTCACAGCATATTCCCCTTCCTTCAGCAATGTCACTACAACGTCTAGTATCTGCAGCGCTGATTGGTTGTTTATCGTGGTCTGCACCCACTTGTCCTTCTCGTTATCTAGTATATCTTCACCAATAATGTCGGCCTTTGCTGAGATCGTTTTAGTCAGTTTGAATGTTATATGTACAGTCTGACGAGGTTTTACAAACAAAACACCGTTTGGGTGGGAGGGATCTGTGAGACCAAGACGGGTTGTCATGTCCACTGGACCGTAGCCTATTTTCGGTGTATCTGGGTACGGCTTTAGTGATTTTACAGGCTGGTCACACAATATCCCTACATCACATATCCATGGTAACTTTCTCTGTGTACTTGGGCCTCCATATACTGTGACGCGATACTTGCCAGGAATTGGCATTCTTAACTCAAAGTTCCATCGCTTCTCTGCGCTATCACGTGACATCAGAACATATTTACTTAAAATGATTGGTTCTTCGATTTCAGGCCTCGACGACCCAAAACAATAACAAAAGTCATACGCGAGCTGATAGTCAACATGTTTGGTTAAGGGTTGTTTAATATGAAGACCAGCAACAGCTTTAGTCGCAGTGAGGACCGACTTGAACTGACTCGTAAGTTTGAACCCGTCCATATGGTACCGCTTCTGTAGATGCGGAATTTCCGTCCATCGCTTGAAAGGCATGTAAGCATTCATCAACTGCCATTTATCTTTGTCTGGATAGCATACAGTGATCAGTTCTGACGGATCAACTATAAAATAATACTCATTAAAGTCGTGTTTAATCACTCCATATTCGTCTGTAACGTCAGCTAGTTTGACCTGATCTTTTATATCCTCCTGTGGCACCCACTTGCCGTATTTATAGCTGATGACTGACTTGTAAGCCCACAGTGGATGGATCAGTCTCCAGCCGTCTATATACACGGCCACCCACCGGTCACGCAGATGCTCGTAATTGGTCTCACCGACCTCATAACCGTAACCTTTGGACAAACCATTCACGATTGCACATTTTATACCGGCCTTCCTGTAAAAATAGGCAACGAAATAGCAAGTAATGAAAAATCGTCGATATACAGTGAAGTAAAACAAAAGCATGTGCAAGAAGTTTCGATAGTAGAAAAGTAGTCAAACACAGCAATTTTGGTTTTGCGCGCTCATGTTTGTGTATTTGCATTAACGTATAAGAGGAAAATAATTGACCCAGCAGAGTGACCTTAACTGTTCACAAAAAAAGGAAAAGTTTATTGTCCAGTTTAGATGGGAATGGTTCGTCGTAAATTTACGTAAAAGCGTGCACTGTAACATTGTGCCGCCATTTGAAAATAAGATTTTATCTAATCTAGTCAAATAAAAATGCTACCGTGGTCCATTTGGATAGAAGTTTTCAGTTAGGCTAGTCATTAAAATGGGCGTAAACTAAAAAAATGAAATTTTTTAAATACAGTCCACATCCTGGTCATGCCGCACAGATGACACAGGCTGACCAGGATCGGCATTTTTGCATATTCAGTTAACCAATTACCATTTTAAGATGACACGACAAATGTTTGCACGTGCAAATACTGTTAAGTCGTTGAATAATATGATTATTAGCTGTAAATAACGAAGCATGCGAAGTGTTCGGCAAATCACGAGGTGTTCCGGCATACCTATCACCCCTGGACGATAAGTCTGTTGACCTTTCCGCTTGGTCTGCTCTGCCGGGTCAAATATCGCCGTCTATATAAATGCTAAAATCAAAATACATGCTAAATTGAATCGAAGGGTGATATAGACAACTCAACGAATGCGTCTGAAATTTAAAAAAAAAAAATATAGCAAAAATATAGTTAAAAGAATTCTAGAAAAAATCTTGGTATTATAAAATTATATTGACCCCGGAATGACCTACCTCATTTAAATAATTGCACATTTCAAAACAGGTAAATCAGGTTAAGCACGTAATTATCGAAGAACGCCATGTTAAATATGTGTAATGTAACATGTTTTCTCACCAGTCTGGTTAGCTCAATAGGGTGCGCGTTGAATTTGAAACCTATTAGATCTAGGTTCGAATACCAAGCAGGATCATTTCTTTTACTTGCCCGAAGGATTTCTATTTTACCTTTCTTATGCACATTACCCTATTCGAACCAGAAGGATCACAATTTTTATGCTTTTTTTCCAATTAAAGTAAGCATAATTAATACATAATGACTTGAAATATTGTCAGTAGTAGATAGACGTGTAAAGAACCCCCGCGGACGACTAATGCCACAAACAAGCCACAGGCCTTTGGACCAAGAGCAAAAGAAATAGTTTTTAATGAACCAAGTAAATTTGTGAAGTAGCCTTACTAGCCTAGCAGCAGAACTACAACAGAAATTAATCTTCCACATAATAATGTAGACCAACAATTGTCCAGACGCCACTGGGGTCAGTAAAATTATGACCTAACATAAAATAAGGAAGGAGCTCGATCGCCAATGGCGTCTTCATGTCACCAAAGAGGGAATAGGAGATAAACAGAGTTGTAAATCTAAGAAAAAGATAAAAAAAAAATATAGGCGTAATGGTTCTGTGGGGATTCGAACATCGTACTTTCAAACTTCTAAACTGACGACTCTACCAATTGAGCTATCGAGCAGTCGACTTTGAAAGCACACGTTGAGAGTAGAGAATCTCGTGCAAGTTATCTGAAAAATACCGACATACCTTTTATCGGATAAACTCGTCCAAGTGAGTATGCAGATGAAGCAGGTCATTCCGCGGTCAAATTAAAAAGTCAATATCTTAACCAGATCCTTCAAAAGCTGGTATGCTTTTCTTGGTCATGTCGTGTTTAGGTAAAGGTTGAATAAATAAAAAAAGGTTTTACCTGCACATAATTGTGAACATTGTAGCGTAGGAACCCTGTCTCTTCTTTATCAACTTTTTGTATCCTCTCGGTGTCGACTCTTCCAGACTATCAGGTGACGTCACAAAGAAGTAACTTTCGTCCTCAATATCCTGCGTACCTAACCACGCGAAGATGGACCTGACCTTCATCATGTCATTCCTGTATATACTGGTCAGATAGGTCATCAGGTCATCCCAACTCTCGTCTAGATCTTTGGATGCCTGAAAGAATTAGTCATGTATTACATTAGAATCATAAAAAGAGCAATCAAACTATATGTACATCTAAAATAATTATAGTTCTCGAAGCATAATCCTGTGTCATGTTTTAGGGCACTGCGCCCATAAGAACTTCTATACCAAACACTTGGTCAACTTCGGACGCCATCTGTGGCTACGGAAATTTTCGACGGGTTTCCCTCTTCAATTTAAGGGGGAATGCTCCAGTTTTTCGGAACACTCGGACATTACTGTAGTAAATTAAATGTTTCGTACCAATACGTTTCGCTACCAGATTTTCAATAATATAACACATCATTACAATTTACCATTTTCGACGGTAAGTGTTTTTATTATGCGAAACTGATTTTCTCAAGATGGAAATCGATTATTAAGAACAAAACAGTCGTAAGTGTGTATGCAGTTACCACTGTTTTGCGTCATTTTTTTCATGTGTAGCTGATAAAAATTGTCGTAATTCACTAATTAGTGCGCTGACCTATACATTTTCTTTTTGAATTATTACCAGGACATGTTGCTTAATACAATGAGGGAGTTTTATCAAATTCTATTATGTAGAACTTGAAATATTTCCAAAAATATGCAAATTTTGACATCGTTGATCTAACCGAACACGTGAGCATGCTGTTTTATACATTTATACATTTATAATAGCACATATTTTGAGTTTTCTGTTCGTATTAAATGTAAGACGTTACTTTAAATCCGTTTTCGGGACTAAACGATGAATATACAGCTTTTTATTAGCATTTTAGTGACCTTGGACAGGTGCAAGAAATTGTGCACTTTTTCGATGTAGGGGTATGTGATACGAATGCCAATAAAATTCAAACAAGGTCGCTGACCACCCATTTTTACTTTATTTTTCAATTGGTAATAACATGTTATTTCAACATACAAAATACAAATAAATTCTATAACTGGGAAAAATTTAGGAAACTGGAGCATTCCCCCTTAAGTCGCCATAGATGGAACTTGATTGGGGTTGCTCAAAGTTATTGGTATCTAATAACGGATGGAATGCCTTAACGCAAATATTGGTGTTTTGTATGTCTAAAGAACCCGACTTTATACCAATAAAAACATCTTTGTTGATTCCGGACCGTGACAAACATGTTTTTGCGAATTAAATCTTCAGTTATCAGTGTAAGGAAACTTATCTGTGACAAATCCTGAACCACTAACACTTAAGCAATTTATGAGCTCTGGAACCAAATCATATTCCAAGAGTTACTCAATGCTTTTCAACAAACATATCGTAACTGCACCTGGTTTTAAGCTGCAGTAACGAGGATTTTTGTTGAAAAGCAACGTAGTACGTATACATGGTTGACATGATCTGAGTTACCTTTAAAGCATGGAAATAGATGTCTCTATTTTCGTTCGGGTTGTAAATGTCCTTTTTTGAGGATCCGGGCACTCTAGCTAGTGGGTAATCTGGCTCTTCATCTGACACGTAGATCTGGAAATGAATAAATCCTCGCCTTTCAACGAAAACCTCGTAACTGCAGCTTAAAGCAAGCTGCAGTTACGATGTTTTCGTTGAAAAGCAGAGAAAATACGGAAAATTAGCCGGAATCTAGATAAGGGTCCTAATGGTAACTGAACCCACTATGTTTTCAAATTGACCTAACCAAAAATAAGTCTGATCAGGATCCGTATTGCTGTGACAGCGTCTAAACGTTGCACCAGATTATGGAGAATCTACAGAGGAAGGATCCTAACTCTTTCCCAAACGACAAAAATTTAGCGTGATCCACTTCAAAAACTGCAACAAATGACAAAATAGATGTTATTAAAGATATTATTTGTGTAAAATATGGCACAGAAAATATTGAGACGAAAGGAGAAACTGCTGATTGTCAGCAGTTTCTTCTTTTGTTTCAATGTTTTCCAAGGTCTGTTCTATTAGGGACGTCAAAACCAGGTCTTGTTTGGGAAAGGGTTTAATCATATTTTATGTAGGAGCTGACTCATTCTCACCCTTTTGTTATTCATATGACATAGGCCTTTGTGCCATCTTTAGATCTTAGCTATTGTAATGCATGAACCCATGGGCTGAACATGCCAATGTTCGAAGTAGTCCACATTACAATAGGGTGATAAAAATGCTTGAACATTTAAGTCTAACAACAGATATTTGACATTTAAAACCTGCTTTCTCACTATTTTTCTCGCAGGAAAACAAATTAAAAGAAATTATAATCATGAAGAAAGGCCTGGTCACATACATAATCACATGTCCACATCACGACTGGAGCGAGTCCAAACAGTCAGTCGTACAACATGTTGTTATATGAACTTGATGAGGACGTGGAATCGTATGTTACCAGACCTTAAAACAATGTACTCATTTTTTTTTAAATCATGTAGGCTATACATGATTATTATAAACAAGGCCTATACAGTCGTGAATTATGCCCTGGCATTGCTTAGGCCTACTTTATGCATTCATATCAACCTTTAGATTACTCGAGATAATTAAACAGATATTTTAACTTCGAAACAGCAGGCATGTTTTACGTAAATTATTAAGATTGGAAAGTTTAGAAACTTTATAAAGACCACTTACCCTCTCTTGCACTGGTTCTCGTGGAATCAGCCTCAATGCAGAGTTGGTTTTCTTGGAGTTAGATCCGCCCATGATCAATCTAGATCAGCACTCGCTCACTTTTAAAATCATTCATATACCATATTGATTCATTTTCGCAGTCTGTCTTGTTTTGAATTTACCACTATCCAAAGGCTTAGCAAATATCATCTAAATTAAAGCGGCAATGTATGTTTTTTATTCGCGTCATTTCTAGGCTTCTATGCGTACACTATTCTGCATTTAACACAAATGGTCATAAAATGATTAAGAAAAAGTCTAAAAATATGAAGGTCAGGTCATGTGCGAATAAACTGGTAATCCAATATCCTTGAAATTGTATGCGGTTAATTTTATAACGTTTTGTAGTGAAAATCTATGTTGTCTGCTTGGACAGGTTTAGAATTGGAAGTAGCCATTTATTAAACATTTGGATACTATGGACCTATAACGGGCTAGAGTTTTAACAGCACAAAAAGAAATATCTTGTTAGCTTGTTGTTATGCATGTTTGCCTATTGCCACGATTTTTATTGGTCATTGAGCCCCTAATCGATTTGAAACAATTTCTCGTGTTTTTTCAATCATAAAATTAATGATAATCGCCTTTCCTTTAATGTTTAAATCCTTTTTCTGCCGGGACGTAAAAACAGTAATTACATGCGAAAGGGTTTATGTACAGCACATAACAGCTAAACTGACGTCCATAAGAAACGCTCCAATGAAATTTGTCGTTTTTTTCCTTACTCCTATTAAAATGTTAGTGAAATGTATACTGTATATTATCATTTTGACCGACAATTACGGCAAATGAAAAAATATGCGTTTCTATCCATTAACATGTGCATTTCCGGTGACTGGTCACGGTTTCTACATGCGCTTCGTGTATGTACATCACTTGATGAAATTGGTCAAATTTTACACAGTAACAAGTGTTAGTGGATAGGCAGCCACGAATTTAAAGAGTTTCTTATGAAACATCTGAATTGATTCCACGACTAAATTCTGAAAAAGGAGCTTGTAATATAGCCATTTTTGATTGCGACGAATGCACAAACAAGTCGCAAGACAGTTTAACATATTGTGTTTCTCGATTCGGTGTCTTGATCGACGCATTAGAATCCTGCGAACGTTTATTGACCGGCCACGCTCAACTATACCTCACGTAACGCCTGTAAAGCAAAATAATTCTCCACGTTAACGTCATGTACGTTTCAGATTTGTGACGTTGGGATCGACGTTCTGTCGGATAATCGGTAAATGTGGTGGCCCAATAAGTGTTTTTTCTGGCAACTGCTGTTGTTGCAAGTAACGTTTGAAATAGACACACTGCTTGGAAAAAAGAGCTCGTAAATTAGCAATTTTCGAATACGGGAAAATCAAGAGCAAGCCGCCTGACGTTTTGACGTCTTGCATTGCACGAATAGGCATCTTGGTCGACGAGTTAAGATTACAGAAACATTTGCCAATCGGCAGATATAAAAGTCAGATATACCTCATGTAGTAACGCCTTTTATACAAGAAACTGTCTTACGTTAACGTCATATGCGTTTCAGGTTTGAGACGTTGAAATCGACGTCGGGTTTAGTATTCACCAAATGTGGCCATCAAATAGACGTTTTACGGTATCGTTTGTCGTCGCAAGTAAAGTTTGAACAACGCGCTACTGATTTTCAAATGGAAATTCTGATACCGCTCAGTCTAAATGTGCCGTTTTTTTTTTTCTAAAATGTAACAATTTGATAATTTCTTTATCATCAATTTCAACAACAGATAATCACATTTACAGATGAAAATAAGTACTTGTAATTTCAAATCAGATTTACTGAATAATCGGACAATTATCAGGACTGAGGCGTTTCTTTTGGACGTCAGTATAGAATCTGTTGTAAGCTCTTCAGTGACATAAGCATTTTCCAAAGCAATCTGGTTTCAATTTGACGGCCCTAATATGAAAAGCTTGGATAACATTAAGGCAAAAGGTGACAGTGTTGATAATCGGTAGTTTCTTCTTTTGCCTCAGTATTGTCTGGAGCAAAATTTACACACAGTCTATAGGCTTTGATTTTTTTTTATGTTTCAAATTGACATTTGGAAAAATGTTAACATAAACGCAGAATCCTTATGCTATACAAGATTTGATAACTAGTACTAATGAGTTATCAATGTTGATAACTGTTTTTCTTTTCTTTCGATATTTTCGATAACTTTCTGTGCAAGAGATTCAATATTTGGGAACGTATAGTCAAGGATAAGGATATGATCATAAAATAATTTGTTTACAAATATTATTGTTGTCACTAAGTTGAAAATTCTATTGTTCTAAATCAGTGACTCGGTTTTTACACGCCTCTAAAATATATTCTGAGTGAAATTTTATACTTCTACACACTTAGACAAAATATTTTTAACGTATACAACCCATCATTAGCACCAAAGAGCCAGAGACAAAATTTGAAAAGTGCCAGTTATTCCTAAACTGTGTTATATTTCACTTCCGAATACAAACATAAGCATTTTGAACAGTTTAGAATTTTGAATCAATGAATAATTATGAAAATATTTGATAAAAATGTTATAAATAACCCCCCTTGCATATGAATTTAGAGTAAACAGATATTTGCAAATAATTTTCTTCTTGGAGCATAATTTTGAAATCCGGCACGGGGAATCAACTTATTTGAAGTTTATTTACAAGTGTGTGTAATTGGATGCATGTCACATGGCTAGAAAGTGGTGTTTTTAATGATGGGTCATATACCTTAATAGTTTTTCATGGTAACTATTATTTGAAGCAACTATGGGTATCAACTGTTGGGCATCATAAAGAAAGAGGCAGATGATTGTGCTGAAAACGTTTTGATTTTCAACATACGCCACTTCTAACATACACCTCTTTTAACACATACACCCCTTCCAACACGACATACTAGTTCCATCTAGTTTGGCATACATACAGATACCCCCATCAGTTATTTATTTGAACGGTATCTGTAATAGCTGTGTTAAAAAGAGGGAATATTCAACAGTCAATCAATCTGCGACATGTTAGGTAGATTGACTTCGGAGGAATAGAAACATTATTAGTATTATTATTCTCAGTATTTTTGCCCATTCTTTGGGTATGGTGTATGCCCCTTCCATAACTTCTCGTGATGTCAACCAGTCGTCGTTTATTTATTGTGCCGCCTAACTCAGAACCGTTGTTAAATAACGATAGACCACGGTAGAAACTCTTTTATTTCTTAAAAAACATTGCTTTACATCACACTCGGATAACGAAGCCAATTTTGAAGTCATTCGACATCCAGTCTCATGATGAAATTCACAATCACTGATATACATGTGTGTCTAAACAGAAAGCTTGGCACTGTAAAAAAATAGTTTCAACGATCACAAACACTGATATGTGCAATATTTCATTTATTCATACAATATCACAGTTTACACTTGTCTCGTACTCCAAGCGACAATCATATTTCGACACATCCATTGTTTTACTTAAACCAGAGCTACATTTAGGAGGGTACAGTAGTTGCTGTTTATAATACATTCTTGCATAAAATGTGTGTTTTCGGACCGTTATCAGCATTGAATAGCGAGAAGAAACGGGGCTGATGTCGTGAAAAACCGGTCTTTATTCAGTGCAATATCGGACCGGCTTTGCATTCAAATATCCTCGATTTGACTCTTCGAAATAAATGATTGTCTCTTTTCCCGCAAAATTCTCAACGTGTTTCGTTAAATATGCGACGTTAGCTTTTGGTGCCAAATTATGACGTAACGTCGTTTTACCGGCGTCACGCATAACAAAAAAATCTCGGAAGATTTATCAGAACAAAACAACAATGGCGGACATTTTTTTTTATCTCACTCAGTTCATTTTTCGCACATATCAAAGGGTTTTGGGGTACGTAACCATTGGAATTTGATACTTTTTATGCAATAATAGTGCCAATTCGCGTATTTTCGGTCGTTAATATTCGCAGAGGCCCGCAAAATACGAAAACGACCCTCGTGCTTCGCACTCGGGCGTAAATGTATTTCTTGGCCCTATCTGTATTTGTATCTGTATTTGTACGTCGCAGTTCCCACTTCTGGTTTTAACGCGACAAGGGAGTGCGCGATTAGATTTTATGGATGAAATATAAAAGTGTCAAGAGCCTCTACGAATGTTATCGACCTCAAAAATGTGAATTAACCCTATAATATTTCATTTATTGTTCGCCAAACCCTTTGTTGTGGGCACTGATCGGAATAGTCTCATTGAGCACACCCTATTACCGGCTATCACTACAGCAGTTGCTAACCGTGGGCAGTATAATCTATAAATAGCGGGTGAACTGGGTAGGTCATACTTTTTCCATATTTGTTTTGTGTAAAAGCGTTTCTCAGCTATAATTGGTAGTGCCATTGGCTTGCCACACATTTGAGCACCTACATGTCAAATTTTAGCACAGAGAGTCCTCAAACAAAAAAATAATTCACCAACAAAGTCGAAGCTTCACATATTTGCATATAAAATTCATCTTTCCATGCAAATAGCAGAAAAACACTGAATCAAATGTTAGAAATTTTATTACAAAATGGCTATCTAGTATATTATCTACCAACTAATTGCTTGTGAAGACAATCAACTATTCCGTTATGTCGTTATAGTCAAACAAAGTTTGGTGAGCTACACATTTATGCAATCACGAACAGCACATAGGGGGATCACCGACAGGAGATTCGTACTTGAAATAGGCAATCACAGACAGCATAATTGATACTATTTTGCTTGTATATGTACAATTCTTTTTCATTATCCAAGTGATCATGGTGTGAAATATTTAAAATTTGCTGGTAATAATTACAACAATACATGAATGCTGGTACTTTTGTTTGATAAAAGAGCATCAGATAAGAATAAGCTATATATGAAGCAAGAACTTCCCAGGAATCCACGGTTAGGTGCTCCAGCCACTGCAATATGGCCATAGCGGTTTAAAACGGCGTTACATCTCATGAAATCAAGTCATAGGCCCGATTGTATCAACGCTGTTTAGCACAAACAAAATATTTCACTGATTTGTTCAAATTTTCCGATGTGAATAATCGAAAAAATTACCGAAACAGATACTTGGCCATTTGGTTAACTCTAGCCAGCGTTTATAAAATCGTACACAGACTAACTTTAAAAAAAAATACCTTCAATATGAGATCCTATGCTCAAAAATACCATTGCGTTATTCGTCTATTATAGCAATATAAAGGAGGGGTTTCCATAAGGCCATTTTCCTGGGACCTAAATTATCCAATGATATTTTTAGTACAAATAAATACATAAAGGGGACGTGTTTTGTCGAAAAGTCTGAATCGAACGGACCTTTGGTTTGGTGTATATTGTATATTGAAAGTGGGTGGGGTAATTCTTTTCAGGCGCTACCCAAGGTTCTTATTTATCAATTTTCTATTTAAATGTAAATAATTGGCGATTTTTTTAAAATATTATGTTTTGTATATGAGCCCATGTCAAGATGACATTAAATCCATTGGCTTGCTTATTTTATATATTAAAATATTTGGAATTTTATGTAATTTTTCAATTTTTTGTATATTTTCATCTCCCAACTTTACGGAAAACATCAACACGTTTTTATAAAGCAACATAATGGAATAATACTTTAGGTGAGAACTTGTTAATAAATCGTCATTGCAAAATTATGAGGGATTTTTGATAGCTATTCGGGTAAATGAGTTACGGGCCCTTGAATGCACGAAAACCCATGACAAATTGTGGAATAAATAACAAAATACATTTTTTCTGACTTTCTTTCGTATAGAAAGGCAGAAATGTTTAATTAGCTTGAATTATAGCTGGCCTCAGAAAATAGTACTACAAATAAGCTATTGCGGTCACTTTCGTCTGTTGTCCGTCCGTCTGTCTGTCTGCCCGTCCATAATATCAGGTTTACACTCTAGAATCCACAAATATTATCCGATCTTCACCAAACTTTGTCAAAATGTGTATGGTCATAAGCCCTAGTGTTAGATTAATTTTGGACGGAATTGCTGCAGAAAGTGCTGAGTTATGTGCCCTTGAATGTCAAAAAATGCTATTTTTGACAACTTTTGCATTCAAAAATTTTCAAATATTACCCAATCAAATGCAAAACCAAGTGAAAATGTTTGCATTTATAATATCTTGGGTGAGTGTGATTTTCATTCAGATTGAAATCGTAAATTTTGAGTTATCCGCCCTTGAATTTGGCAAAATTGCTATTTTTGACTTTATTTTCTCTTTAGCATCCACCAATATTTGGAAAATGAAAGCAAAACTTGGACAAATTGTTGATGTCCATTAGATCTTTTATAGGTTAAGGTTTTGGCACCATTTAAAATGCTTTTCCCAAGTTATCTGCCCTTGAATTAGACAAATTTGTGGGTTTTTGTGCAAATCTAGGGCTAATACGGCAATTTTGTTAAATTCAAGGGCGGATTACTCAGGGTAAACATTTCCAATCTGGCTGAAATTCTTAAACGTCTGATATATTATAGACAGAAATAATTTGTCCTGTATCGGTTTTAATTGCTCCATATTTGTGGATGCTAAAGGGAAAATAAAGCTGAAAAAAGGCAATTTTGCCAAATTCAAGGGCGGATAACTCAAAATTTACGTTTTCAATCTGAATGAAAATCACACTCACCCAAGATATTATAAATGCAAACATTTTCACTTGGTTTTGCATTTGATTGGGTAATATTTGAAAATTTTTGAATGCAAAAGTTGTCAAAAATAGCATTTTTTGACATTCAAGGGCACATAACTCAGCACTTTCTGCAGCAATTCCGTCCAAAATTTATCTAACACTAGGGCTTATGACCATACACATTTTGACAAAGTTTGGTGAAGATCGGATAATATTTGTGGATTCTAGAGTGTAAACCTGATATTATGGACGGGCAGACAGACAGACGGACGTCAACAGACGAAAGTGACCGCAATAGCTTATTTGTAGTACTATTTTCTGGGGCCAGCTATAATTCAAGCTAATTAAACATTTCTGCCTTTCTATACGAAAGAAAGTCAGAAAAAATGTATTTTGTTATTTATTCCACAATTTGTCATGGGTTTTCGTGCATTCAAGGGCCCGTAACTCATTTACCCGAATAACTATCAAAATCCCTCATAATTTTGCAATGACGATTTATTAACAAGTTCTCACCTAAAGTATTATTCCATTATGTTGCTTTATAAAAACGTGTTGATGTTTTCCGTAAAGTTGGGAGATGAAAATATACAAAAAATTGAAAAATTACATAAAATTCCAAATATTTTAATATATAAAATAAGCAAGCCAATGGATTTAATGTCATCTTGACATGGGCTCATATACAAAACATAATATTTTAAAAAAAATCGCCAATTATTTACATTTAAATAGAAAATTGATTAATAAGAACCTTGGGTAGCGCCTGAAAAGAATTACCCCACCCACTTTCAATATACAATATACACCAAACCAAAGGTCCGTTCGATTCAGACTTTTCGGCAAAACACGTCCCCTTTATGTATTTATTTGTACTAAAAATATCATTGGATAATTTAGGTCCCAGGAAAATGGCCTTATGGAAACCCCTCCTTTAAGTTTTAAAATTGTGAGTTTCCGCTT
The DNA here is from genome assembly GCA_963680895.1 of Fragum sueziense. Classification (NCBI taxonomy): domain Eukaryota; kingdom Metazoa; phylum Mollusca; class Bivalvia; order Cardiida; family Cardiidae; genus Fragum; species Fragum sueziense. Next base: position 19,614,411 of record OY804598.1, on the reverse strand, counting down.
TATCTAATTATTGCTTAGGAACTCGATTATTTGCAGGGGAATGTAATAAGAGTTTTAATTATGAACACTATTTGGAGGATAATTACTTACCTTGACCGGGTAATTATACTAGCCAAATATCAGAATGGTAATTTATATTGTCCAGTAAGATTAACCCGAGACATCTGCATATGTAATGACCCCACTTGTTAAGGTTAAGGTACTCAACTAACGGACTTTGCACACGAAAATTAAGTTGTCCCGGGTTAATTTGGGTGGACAATACAGCGATGTCGTTGTTATTTATTTGATATTAAAATCAGATAAATGGAGAATGTTTTTATCAAGTTAACCGTGGCGCAATTTTGGTGAAACAATAGTGCATCGTATGTGTTGTTATAAAATCTCGTATGTGGCCATAGTTGCGAGACTTTATAACTATGCCTACACTGACGGTTTGTCAATACTTATAACGGTAAATCTAGTGCACTTTTAGCACAGAGTTCATTGCTATTGATAATATAGGAAATGGAATCTTATGGTTAATAGGGTTAAATCTTACGCTATAAATAGAATGGTCCAAGCGGTTTTAGCTGTTAAAAATCTCGTAACCACGGCTTCATTCAAGCTGCAGTTGTGTGGTTTTAGAATCATACGGACAAAGCACTTTTGTTTGTCTGAGATTCCGTGCGGTTTGCTTTATAAAGAGTATTTGCTGCAACATGTATCTGTTTAAGCCGAGGCCAGTTAACGTCGGAGTCTGTCAATCCAGGGGTCGCGAGTTCGAACCCCAGACCGACCAGTATCCATTCTTACATTTGACAAAAGTCATTTCTCTCTCACCAATGGGTGTGAATCATCTATGTGAGAGCGCAGCTGGAGGCTGGGTACTTTTATTGGGAGGTCTATTTGTCCAATGACCACTTGGCTTTACTTCACTATGCAAGGTGAAACATAACACAGAATAAAAAAATAAACATTTTTAACCATTTAAAAAATGCCTCTTTTTACGCTCCGTTTAGAAAAAGCTTGCTATTTTGTACAAAGTTATATTCTTGTCAGCATCCACTTTGTATTCTGCAACAGCCTGTCAATTTGGGCATTCACAATTTTGTCCGTATACATTTTTGTAGTTATGGTCCAATATAAAAATGATTATCTTACAACCCTAGGTGTAAAGAACCTCTATGGATAAGGCGAGAAATCTCCCTAAAAGGCTCAGCTCTATGGGTCAATTTTCAAAACTTACAAATTGAGAAACAAAATATAGCTTTATGGTTAATTAGATAAATAAATGAAATGAATACCGATTTTATGCCATTTAAAAAGTTCTATAGGTGCAGATAACTCTTGATTATTTTACCCACCTAAATGGTTTTCATTTTCTTACACTACCTGTATTCATAGATGTAAAATGAAGTTTCTTTTTGTTTTATTCCCAATTTAATTTCTACAGATACAAGGATAGATGGTGTTGACTTTATATGGCAGCTTTGGTTTTGTCCGTATTGCGCATATGCACCACTGAAACAACCTTAAAAACGCACTTTCCCGCCAAAAACCGATGAATACCTACCTTCCTTTGGCTGGCAAACATCGTCCCCCTCCCTTGACCCAGCTTCCCATTGACATATGTTTTGTCACTTGATCATAGACTTCCTTGGTAAAAAGGATTTCCTGGGTCACTGGGGGAACATACTTTTACATGTATATCAAAAATATTTCTGATAAAACAATAGAAAACTTAATTCTGGTTAAACGAATACCGGTAGGGTAAGAAAATATAATTTAAGGGGTAGGTACAGAAACCAAGAGTTATATGTACATGTCGGATCGTTTTGATTGTACAAAATCAATTTTCATATGATTTAGGTATAGATCTAACAATACAGCTCGAGATATTTATCAATTTGAATGTTTTGAAAATTGACTTTTCCATTTGAGACGTTTAGGGAGATTTCTCGCCTTATCTATAGAGATCCTTACCTGGCTGACTGATCTTTGATCCTTCACTAGTTTCTGTATTCACTTATCTAGGCTAATTGCAATCATGTGCTTTATGCAGACAACCATGATGTTTTATCGATATCAACAGATTCTTGCTTGATAATCCGTTATCACCGATATCTCTTCTTCGTTTCGCAATGAAGCCAAAACGCTGAACATTGATAGGGCATCTGTCTCTCATTCGAGAGAACCCGGGTTCGATCCCCGGCCGTGGCAAATATCTTTTCTAACTAATGTTACCCACCAGTGGTTTGATATTGTTAACCTATGTGGGCGAGCAGCTGGAGGCTCGGTTAGTCTATTGTGTTAGTACTTGTTTGAGAAACAACAGGAATCCATGGTAAGGCGCTCAAGGTGCCGCAATATAACCATAGCAGTTGAAAACGGCGTAAAACCCCAATAAACCAAATCGTTTCGCAATGAAAAATCAAATTTGCACCGCGCAAAACATTCGATCGAAATGTTTGAAGATTCATTGACCTACTTTGAAATAGCAAGATTCATATACATATATTTGCGTGGGTTCCATCTATTTAAGTTAAGTCTGACTTAATGAAATTAAACCCCATTAAAAATATTACAGTCATATTTTGTGCCTGAAACAGCGACGACATGATGTAAAATCCACAATTTTCACTGTAAAGTATGTGTAGTTTTTAAGGTTTGCAACCCATCATTAGCACTAAAGAGCCAGAGGTGAATTTGATAAATGCCAGTAATTCCTAAACTGTGTTACATTTCCATTCTAAACATAACCATTTTGAACGGTTTAGACTTTTGAATCAATGCATACTTACGGAAATATTTGACAGAAATGTTCAAAATTTCCTCCGCTGCATATGAATATAGAGTAAAGTAATATTTGTAAATTATTTTCCTTTTGAAGCATAATCTTGAAATCCGGCACGTTGAATCAACTTATAAGAAATGTATGTACAAATGTGTGTAATTTGATGCATTTCGTACGGCTAAAAAGTGGTGTTTTTAATGATGGGATGTATACCTTAACCGACAAACTATCATCTACAACTAATGGCTGCATACGTCCTTCGATTTTGTGTTACTCAGCTTCAACTATATCTAGATGAAAGGAACTTGCACGATTTCTATGTCTATAATTCAGAAATTGGCTAGTCTATCAAGAAATGGTGTTAATTCATTATTTATGCTCCTTTCAGGCAACTTCTTGTTGAAAGAGATGCCGCTTTTCCAACAAGACATATTGTTCTGTGTTGCCATCAACTTATGTCCGGGTTTGCCATTCAAATTTTCAATATGCTGTTCGTGATAGCCAAATCGGCATCAGTGTTTAGTTTTAATCGGTCAGTCTGAAGTTAATTCAATTCAGACAGTTTTCTAAATTTACACAGTGTAAGAAAATTGATTAACTATTTTAATAGTTATATTAATTCTAATGATCGTCTTATCATTTTCTCATTATATGGACTGAAAGTTGGATTTTACGTAAAAAATTGTGAAGTTACGACTTTGTCGCTGAATAATTTTGTTGTTTATGGATTCTTTGGGCTAATATATATCATGTAGGTGCTCAAATGTATGACCAGCCAAGTGCACTACAAATATAGCTGAGAAAGGCTTTAACACAAAAACAAAGATGGAAAAAAGTATGACCTACCCAGTACACCCGCTATTTATAGATAATACTGCCCAAGGTTAGCAACTGCTGTAGTGATAGCCGGTAATAGGGTGTGATTGAGACGATTCAAATGAAGACCCATTACATAGGATTTCGATTCGGAATGATAAATAGATAAATTTATTTGCCCACTTGTTGCTCTGGTAAATGCGACAACAGTTTCTTTTAACATTTCTTGCATTTTTATACAAGCAGGTTTTCTGAAAATATAGCAGACAAAGGAGAAAAAGATCGAATTGACCAATGTCTCTCCATTTGTCTACTTTTTTATGATGCTTTTTCTTGCACGTATTCTTTTAGTCCATTTTATTATTTCCAAGAATTGATTGAAATTTTTCAGTTCGAAATAAACAAAAGCTTGAGTTATCCGATGTCCATAAAATGAGTGTCATCTGAATGTTTTCTTGTCACAACTAGCCTTCGTCTAATATAACATCATCTAACCCGCTAACTTTTTGTTTGGATCGTGCTTCAGTATTCGTGCAGACTGAAAATAGAGACAAAGTGTTGACATTTTAGTGACAAAAAAGCTTGCATGTATGAAATTGTGATTTTTTAGAAACGTGCTAAGTCACAAAAGACGTAAAATTATATCGTAAATTCGTATCGAGCTGTTTTCTTCCTTTTCGATGTTTCTAAGAGATAGATCTAATCTACCTATTTTTTTACATTGTTTACTTCCGATGGATAAGCAAGGGTTCAGACTTTCCAATTCGACCAAAACAGTAATTCGTGTTCAGTTGTTAACCGCTTTCGGGATGTAACAAGTGATAAATAAGTTTACTGTATCATTAACTAATAGACCCCTTTGTATGTTTCTACCGTGTCATATTCTATGGGGAAGCTTGATTTCGCACATGGGAGCTTAGACTGGAGCCATGATACTACGTCAGGTACACTTAAAATAATATCAGGGCTAATATCAGTCTTGGTTCTCGCATGTGATAAATGATTCACTTATGGAAATGGTACGGTAACATTTAACACGAAAAGGTATATAACCCACCCAAAGAAGGCCGCCGCGCCATTGTTCCGTGCTCGTACCTGCTCCAATGTAAAACTACCTAGATAATTTCTGGCTGCTTCAGCACGTGCACGACTGATCTTTGCGCATTACAGCACAGAAAATATTGAAACAAAAGGAGAAATGCTGGTTATCCTTTATCTCAATATTGCCAAAGTCTTTTATGTTAGAGAAAACGATGTGTTTTTTTGTGGAAGTGTAAGTCACTGTCTAGATAAGAAGAACTCAATGTAAACTATATTTTTATTACTTCTTACCCATCCAAAGAAGGCCGCCGCTCCATTACTCCGTGCTCGGACTTCTTCCAATGTAAAACCTCCTAGATAATTTCTGGCTGTCTCAGCACGTGCACGACTTATCTTTTTCTGATCCACGTTCTCTACTTCTCGTATCAAGTATTCCTTGCCTGATCTTCCCATTAGTGCCGTTACATTCTTCCAGTCCTGGGAAGAATATCAATTCGTTTATTTATCAAAACTCTTTATCTCGAAATCAAAGAGTATGTCGTTATTCGAAATATCCAATTCAAAAGTGTTACTTTATTATTCTATTGGTAAAAATGAGAGATGATTTTGCCACAAGTAGTAATTTGAGTTTAGCGACATCTTCTGTACTAAAATTATCTACGCTTAGTGTAAAAGCTTCGCGAGCAATATTGTAAATAAGCATTGACGAAATCATACTATAATTTGAGCAACGTTTGTCCGTTTGTCCGTTTGTCTGTTTGTCTGTTTGTCTGTTTGTTCCCCTACTCCTCCCAGGTCCTTGGGCCGATCTTCACCAAACTTGGAGGGAAGGTGGAGGGCGGCCCCGGATATTAACTTGAGGGGTTCATTTTTTGAAAGGTCAAGGTCATCGAGGTCAAAGGTCAAAATTATGTTTTTACGGGTTACGGGTATCGTTTTTACGGGTTACGGGACGGGATTGCTTACGGGTTACGGGACGGGATTAGGTGGAGGGCAGCCCCGGATAGGTCAAGGTCATCGAGGTCAAAGGTCAAATTTCGAGACGGGTAAAATTGCTAGTTACTATAAAAACTGTTACTGACCTAAAGTTAAGCGTTTGTTAAATTAGCACATAATGTAATTATAAACTAGAAATTGGCCTGAAAATGGTTATGGCTTTCAAATGAACTAGTCTTTCAAATGACTCTAGGTCACTCATTCTCTTACTTTTTAGTTTTAGAAATGAAGCGTTTTATTTGTCTTAACCATATTTGGTCTAAAGTCGTACTATTTAGGTTAGAATTAGCTTTACTTTCAGTTGACGTTCTAGGTACCTCAGCTACATATAAGTAGCTACCATGACCTCATAAACGCCGGTCGGTGGTTAGATAAGAATTTATGGTGCCGTCGAGCACGTCATTGCTTCAAGTTTACGTAACGTCAAAATAACAACGTACCATTAGTTGATGTTCTGGGTACACGAGTAACATATTTGTAGCTATAATTGTCTCATGTACGCCAGTTGGTAATTTAATAAGATGAATTTAAGGTGACGTCGATCACGTCATTCCTTCAAGTTTACCTAACGTCATATTACAACGTACCGTTAGTTGGTGTCCTGGGTACCCGAGTAACATATATGTAGCTATCATTGTCTCGTGTGCACCAATTTGGATTTTGACCTCACGGTGACGCCTGCTGTTATATTGCCGTCAGTTTACGTCACGTCAAAATACACATATTACTTCCATATATCGTTGCTTTTCAACGAAAATCTCGTAACTGCAGCTTGTTTTAAGCTGTAGTTACGATGTTTTGGTTGAAAAATATCTATGTAGAAGGTATACCTACCGTAAGCTGGTGCTCTGGGTAGCCGAGTAACATATATGTAGCTATCATGGTCTCGTGTACGCCGGTCGGTGGTTTGTTGTAACTTCTGATCTCTGATATTGTGGCGTGGTTCATGTCAGATATGTCGTGCTGAAATCTAGAACAAGGATTGTTTGAATTGACCAAACGCCAATCGACAGATGGCTCCGCCCAACAAAGAATTTAAGACAAACAATGGGGATATGATCGTTAATAGGGAACGATTTTATCCAGATAATCGTGACGTAAATTCGGACAAACAAAATAGTATTTCGTAGGTGTTGTTATAAAATCTCGTAACTACGGCTTGATTTAAGCCGTAGTTACGAGATTTCATAAGAACACCGACGGTTTATCAAAACATAACGGTAATACTAGTCTATTGTTAGCACAAAATTCTTTGCCAATGGCATGTCGATTGTTTTGATTGTCAGTCGATAAATCGATACAATAACACGTGCAACGAAGAACAATTGGGGCATGACATTTTTCTGATCGTCCTATTGGCTAATCGATGTTTTTGATTGACAGTCGGCGTTTGGTCAATTGATTGAATATCGTTTAGCGCCCATTGCAACAACTGCTTTAGTCTTATCGCTGCGGCTGAAGCTCCTATCAGCCATTGATTCCTGGTATTTCTCCCACCAGAACTACAACAATAATTATATCCAACCCGAGCACTCAGATGCTCTCTCACTTAGATGATTCATATCCATTGGTTGGAGACAAATGTCAGAAAGGATTTTGGCCGAGCCGGGGTTCAGGACAGTGTTCTCAAAACATGTGTACAACAGTTTGACCTTAGGTTTTTGCGTTCTAGCATTTGGCATTATTGAACATATCTAGACTTTCTCAACATAATTAATATGTTGTAGCTTTTTTCGCAAATGTACATATAGCTGCAGATAAAAAATCTGCAGTAGGCCTACTGGCGAGGCTTTCGGCAAAAAGCGAAGTTGTAATGTTCAAGACCTCTTTGAATGGACATCTATTCCCATTTCATTTACTTATTTAGTATGTTTTTATTCCAAGATTCGTTATTCTAGTGAGTTTAAATACTTTTTTGAAACTGTTGCTTATAAGCCAAGAAAACGCTTTATAAGTTGAGACGATAATGACAAATCCCATATGCGTATGAATTGTAGTTAACCGCAGTTAATTCAATTTTAAGAAAAACATATACGCCTCGTAAATGTAATACTGCGCAATACTTTGGCTTAGAATTTTAAGAATCTTCAAAACAAAAATGATTAATCTCTTTCAGATAACAATAAAGGTAGAATTCATTAGAAATATATACGGAATGTCTCTTCAAGATTAACTTGTTTAAGGTAATTGTTGTTATTATTTTCTTTTAGTCAAAGATTCATGTGACGGGCGACCAGTCTGGTAAAAATGGTGAGTTGAATTAAGACTATTGAATATCTGATGTGGTCACATATTATGCTATTTGATTGACTGGTGCATTTTCTGTATTCATATAATGCAAAATATTCCAGAAACATGCTTTTGGGGATAATTTACCGAAGAAGGTAATTAAAAGTCGTAGACTTACTTATTTTCTTCACCGTGTCTACTTTTCAAGAAGTGTGCTCTGTCCAGGAAAGGTCTTAATTTAGCTTTGTGAGGTGATGCTTCACATTTTGCTATTGCAGCTTTCAGAGGAATCGGGTGGTTACCAAGACACGCGTCTCGAATTTCTGAAATATACCATAATTTAAAAGAATCGATTTCACGTGCTGTATTATAATGCCATTTCAATTAGAAATCAGGTTAATCACAAATATGGTTAGATTGGTCAAATAGGAACATTATTCCATTTAAAACAACACACACCCTAGAGCTGCCTTGAAAAAAACAGACTGGTTAGCATTCGAGATTCCCTATTTCAGCCATTACAGATTATGAACAAGACAGTTTTACATGTATGTGAACAACATACGCGTATCTTTTATAGACGCAGATAATCGTGATCCAAAACGGTTTCAAATACGATAATGTCTGAATTCGGTGTCCAGATTCTGTTTTTTTTAAGTTACCACATAGTTGTTGAATGAACAGGTTTATGCTACCTTTTCGTAGTGTAAGGAACTGATATCTATCCTTGGCCTCGGCATAGTCTCCCCCATCTTCCATATTGTTATTTACGAATATTTCCATACACTTGTGTAACTGTTCTATGTCCTGGCCCGCTGTAGCATTACGGAGGTTCTCGCGAATCCGTGTCTGGAAGTATGTTAGATTGGTTGGTTATAAAAAATTAAAACAAACGCGTTTAAAACCCTTTAGATAGTTTTAGAGACATTTGAAACACAAAGGCTATTCCGACCCCTTGTAAATGAACCATGCATTACCGGTATCTAAAGACAAATGCATTTTGTCAAATGTCTAAAAGGATAAGGACTATTTTGAAAGATTAAATGGACGGCATTGAAAATAGCTAAAGTCATATAGGCCAATATGACAAAATGACGGCTTTATGATGAAATGACAGCTTTCGATATTTACAAATAATCAAGTAATGCTCATATATTTATAGTATTACAGTCAACTAGCCTACCTTGTAACCTTTCTCCATTACAGCTACTTTTTGTATCTTTTTCTGAAATAAAACAAGCATAGGCCTAATCAAGGCGACGAATTCATTCATTCTAAAGAAATTCACACGTTTAAAAAAGATAAGTTGTAAAGCAGCATATTTATTGTTATAACTATACTGACATGCAAACGAAAGTTTGCACTTTGTTACAACAAAATATTGTGCACTTATCAAGGCTTAATGATATGGGTATAATCAAAATTAGCAAATAGGTATTAGACTAGCTGTATGATGGTTTATGACTTTGTATTTAATCGAAATTTTACATTAACAGACATTTGGTATACACATAAATAACAGGAGGCGAAAAGTAAATGTTGCAGACTCGCGGCATTTTATTAATGTGTGTTTTCCGTGATATCACCTTTGCTGGCGGTGGTTTCGTTTGTCGTTTGTTGTTTCCTTTATTTTGCTGGGCTCTATACGGTGGCTACAAAACAAAACAAAATAATGTTAGGTTCTCTTCTAGCCATTTCCGAAACAAGACCTGGCCCCGGTTTTCGAAAAAAAACTTAAGTACATACTCATGAGAACATGCTCAACTTAATAGGAATATATGTACTCTCCAACGTTGAAGGGTATTCGATTGAAGTTCACGTGGATTTCATGCAATTTGAGCACGGTGCTCAGATTTGAGCATGAGAACGTACTTAAGTTTGTTTTTTGTTTTTTCGAGAAACCGGGGTCTGGTTTTGACGCCCCCAATAGAAAAGGCTTGGAAAACATTAACCAGCAGTTTCTCCTTTTGCCTCAATATTTTCTTAGCTATATTATACACAAATCCTTTCTTTTTCAATGTCCATTTTGTCGTCTGCAAAAACTTTCAAATTGGACCGCCCTAAAATTTTGTCGTTTGGTAAAGGGTTAATTTTGGTATGACCCATATGATAATACTTTATCAACTGTGAAATAAAGTGAACATTGTTTCTATCTAAAGAGTGTTCGAACAGATATCTTAAAAAGGATGTTTCAAATTGATTAAGTAAATTATGTTTAACTATACATACCCTGCGAGTGGTGTTGTCCACTTTTGATTTTCCGCTTCCCATTTTTCCAGATTGTTTGATCGTTCAGTTATATGATCCTCTTCTGGAATTATATTTAGATGAACCTCGAAAAATAAAGGAACATAAAGTCGATTATTGTATTGCTCGGTTTTGTGTGTAACATGCCCAGGGTGTACAACGTTCGAACTGCATTATGGGTAATTTCGGCTCCGCCGTGGAGAATTTTGTTGAAAATTTCCTCGACTCAGGTAAGTGTTTATCAAATATTTTTGCCAATTCACGACCGATTTTGAAAAACTAACGTGGAGTGCCCCCGCCTTAACGAAAGCAATCATCGGATGTTAATGTCACGTCCCTGCACACAGTAATAAAAAGGTTATTGAAGAACGAAATTTGGCAAACGCGTTTTCTGATGGCACCGCCGTGGAGAAATTTACAATGTTTTTGAAGAAAACGAGCTAAAATACCATTGTCCGAGTACAAAGGCATGCTGTGTGTTATCAGAACGAGCCTAACTGCGGTCAGCCTGACCATAACCCTAAAAAATCTGATTGAAACCGTGAAATCTAGTTTGCAAAATTGCTCCGCCGTGGAGAGTGCAATAAAAAGCTCAAACGTGGAGTAAAACCATGTTAAAAGACATACATTGTGCTTTGCCACCGATAGGAAACGGATCAAACCATACAAATGTATCTTTGTATATCACCTATGTATTATTTTACTTAGATCATGCCTATGTACATGTACGTAGTAAGACCGTAAAATGTAGACTTGACGTGACACAGTTAACGTCCTATTGTTTTAATGCTTTATTCGGAGAGTTCTCCCAAACGCTTTTAAAATAACTCATAATTTAGAATAACTTTATATGCCTGCAATCACAAAATTTTACGTATTTGGTATTTTCCGTTGATTTTCATGCGTCTCCGTATTTGTCCAATTTAAGTGGTTCGACGTTAAAATAAATTGATTTTTAACCTTTTCCCGAACGACCCAAGTTTAGACTGTCTAAATTTAGAAAGAGTTGGAGACAACAACAAAATTGAAATCATAAGAAGAGATGTGAATATTACAACATAGAAAATATTTTTGGAAAATGATAATCAGCAATTTCTTCTTCTTCCTCGATGTTATCGGAATATATTCCTACTAGAAACACCGAAACCATGTCTTGTTTAGGAAATGGTTAAGGCAGCTCACAAAGTTTTTTTTTATATTATTTTACAAATTCGTTGATCCTATATCGATTTTTCAAGTTTTCATGTATGAATATGTTAGTAGGGGAGACCGGGTCTATCTATTACAAGGGGCAAGTTGTTACATCTACAGTTGCACGGCAATGACCTCACGTACAATTTTCTAACTTTGGTGATATGGTATTTTTTATCTTTTATTTTTCTTTTATATAAACTTCTCAAAAGTCAATCTTGAAGATTAGAATAAGAATAAAAGTTATAATTGAAAATCTGAAAAAAATCGTATGAAAGTAAATTATCTTTGAAAGGGGATTTCTCAAATCTGCCCACACTTGAATGTTATTATTATTTAATTTATCATTAAAATGTGCATATTTTTAGGTAAGATTTGCGAAAAGAGTAAAACTGAATTCCAAAGTTAAATATGTTGGAGTCTTTGTCAAGATACCATATTATCACAAAAACATGCTACGTGTTTCCTCTTACTTTGGGCTAAATTACATAGAAATCCAAAAAACAAGTAACAATGTCATTTAATACATATTATTGATGAAGGTGATATTTTTGACCAAAACTTATTTCCAGTAAAAAATTGGCTATGCTCCTTAATACATTTATATTCAGTAAAATCAAGAGTAACATACAGTACAGACCTAAAGCAATATTCATGCCCAAAAACTCATTGAAGAAAAATATAGATTAAATATAAATATTACTTTTATTTACAAAATTATATTTATGGAAGCCAAAATAGGTATACATGTACTCATTGCCAGTTTTCTTTACTATTTTGTCACATTGTCTATGCACCGTCATTAGTGACACTATGACATGCAATAAAGGTCAAGCCAAATGTTACGAAAAAGAAAAGACGTCTAGAATCCGTACGGTAAAGCATCCAAAGTTGCCCTTCCAAGTTTTAACCAATGTAATGTTTTTGCTCCAAGAGCCACTAATGAATTTACATGATGTGGAAGGCTTCCGATGATTCAGTAAAAGATTAATGTTACAGCTTTATATTCTTTTCAATTACACAGTTGAAAATGCACTTGTTTATTTGAAAACGTATTCCTATTGGGATAAAACAGGGTGCAATTACTTCTGCAAATTCTTTTTTTTAACCATAGCTTAACCAGTATTGATACACATTTTATACACATTTACATGATGTCATATGGTTAACATGTGATTTAGCCATCAATAACCCTTAATAGTTACATGGGGGCTGGATTGTCTGTTTCTGAAGCATTACAGCAATATATTCACTTTTATATGATAATCAAATCCCATCAAAGAAATCGGTGCTTTTTCTGGTTTGTCTTTTCATGTTTCAAAAGATCTATAAAAAACTCATGCTGTTAGCTCTCATGAATCATGGTTGACTGGACCAATTTTAAAGGATTTTTATATAAAATTTCCTCTCTTTTTTGTAAAATAGTTACACCTGGGACAAGACCTAATGTGATCCTGAACGAAATAATTGTAACCAACTTTGAAGTCGTTGATCGAGGCATTTTCAGGTATATGGCATCCGGAAGTCAGTCATACTTGACGAACTTGGGCAGCAAGGGCGGATCCAGGATGACCACACAGACAGATAGAATGACCATTTCAAATTCAGCAATTCATTATAGGGCTAAACGTTTCGGTTCTGGTCATCATGGGCAGTTTGTCCTACCTGTTAAGGCCGGTGTCTTTACCATTTACCATCAAAACCCTATTCCGCAACGCGTTTCATATATCTTGGGGCCTTTTTATTACGTCCAGAGGAGATAACTTGGTTAACTGTGTTTGAAGCACAAAAACCGCTAGAAATCATCGTAGGAAAAGAAGAATATGCTTTGTATTACGAAACCAAACAAATTCATAATAACCCACTGTATCATTACAGTGTAACAACTTAGCCCAAACCATATGTAACAACTTGCCCCATTCGCATTTTTGAACTTTCAGATAATCTCATTGCTGAACAGTGTGGCATTTGTAGAAAAGATATCGATTTCAAAGAAACATAGATTCATTTTTTTTTCTTTGAAACACACACTTATAATGTAGGATGAGCTACCCGGGCGAACGGAGTCAAATGGAAATTTCAAAGACAATTTACCTTCATACGATCATCAGGTTTTCAATTATAATTTGAATTTTTTATTTAAATCTCTAAGATTGACTTTTGAGAAGTTTATATAAAGTAGAATAAAAGCAAAAAAGATACCATTTCATGAAAGTTAGAACATTGTGCGTGAGGTCCGTTTCCTATCGATGGCAAAGCACAATGTATGTCTTTTAACATGTTTTACTCCACGTTGGAGCTTTTTATTGCACTCTCCACGGCGGAGCAATTTTGCCAACTGCTTAAATTTCACGGTTTCAATCAGATTTTTGATGGTTACGGTCAGGCGGACCGCAGTTAGGCTCGTTCTGATAACACACAGTATGCTTTCGTACTCGGACAATGGTATTTTAGCTCGTTTTCTTCAAAAACATTGTAAATTTCTCCATGGCGGTGCCATCAGAAAACGCGTTTTCCAAATTTCGTTCTTCAATAACTGTTCTATTACTGTGTGCAGGGACGTGACATTAACATCCGATGATTGCTTTCGTTAAGGAGGGGGCACTCCACGTTAGTTTTTCAAAATCGGTCGTGAATTGGCGAAAATATTTGATGAACACTTACCTGAGTCGAGGAAATTTTCAACAAAATTCTCCACGGTGGAGCCGAAATTACCCATAATGCAGTTCGAACGTTGTACACCCTGATGCCGAGGCTCAAGGCAAGAAGCAAACACCGTCGATGCAAAGCTTTAGCTAACACCGAGAGGTGTTTATTTCCCGATTTATACTATAACAAACCATCCAGTGTAAATTCGATGGTCTACCTCATTTGTATATATTGCACTTCAACGTTACTCGAACGTTACATTATTCCCCTCTCCGAGAGGTATCGATCCGAAACATTGCCTGGGAACACATGGGTAAGTCAACTCCGTTAAGGCAGTTGACATTATCCCACTGCTGCCACCAAATGTAACATGCCAAGGCTCAAGGCAAGAAACAAATCCCGTCGATGCAAAGCTAAAGCTCACACCGAGATGTGTTTATTTCCCGCTATATACTATATATAACAAACCATCCAGCTTGAATTCGATGGTCTACATCATTTGCATATTGCACTTCAACGTTCCACGAACGTTACATGTGCTTAATTCTATAAATATGTTCTTATCATGAATCGACAGATGACTCGTAAAAATATTAATCATTTACCATTGCCAAATTTATGCTGAACGTCCATTGGTCTTTTCACCAAGTACCCACTTTTGTAATGACACGTGGTCTTTCATGAAATTAGCTCTTGGAATTTTTATTTATTATTTATTATATATTTTTTATTTTTTTTGTGATGATGCATATCGTCCTGTTTTTATTGTAGTACCTTCACACGCTTTTGCTGAAACGAATCTCTAGGTTTAACAACCTCAGCAGCAGATTCAGAGAACATTGACTTAAAAGACAATGATGACCAGAGCAACAAATAAGAGAGGGTGGAGACATACTTAATTTGTTATTTTAAATCCAACCCCTATGTTGTATGTACTCATTGGAATCGTCTTGATGGGACGATTCCAATGAGTACCCACAACATAGGGTTGATAAAGGTTGGTACAATAGTGCAATTTGAAAGGCCAATACTCCCTCTCATCTGTAGCTATCAATGTTCATGTAGGAGAACTATGTTTGGAACGACAAGCACAGAATAGATCCGAGACATGGAAAGTGCACTAGCTCTTATCGTGATACACACTCCAGTACCAATTTGCTGCAAGAATAAGCATCTTGATTACTATGCGTATTCACAAACTGATCTTGGTCCGTATTGATTTCGTACAGATCTACATACATGTACAATGCTCTTTTCCAGTTGTTTGCGGAAATTAATTTCGAATATTGATAATAGACAAGCACGTAAAACACAACTTACCGATTTTTGTGACTTAGTCCAAATTTAGATATGTGAAAGCGATCTCAGATAGGTAATCAGACAATATGGAATGGTATGACAATAAGGAATTAGTGAAGCAAGGAAAGATTGTAAAACAATAGAGGGACGTCACAGTGATCTGATTTTGGTAACACGATATATCCTTGCTCTTCCACGAAAACCTCGTAACTGCAGCTTAAAACAAGCTGCAGTTACGAGGTTTTCGTTGAAAAGCGACAGAACATTTTTGTGCTTGGACACGTACAAGTCAGTTGTGTGGTAACTTATACGAGAATATACGTGTTTAAAACAGAAAAGTATAAATAGACTAAGTGAATTTGTCTATTAAGCTTGGTCAATACAAGCAATCATTGACTACGCATTTTTCCCTTTTGCATCAATACTTTCTGTTCTGTGTTATATACACAAATCCTGTCTTTATTAGCGTCCATATTGTCGTCTGCAGCAGCTTTCGACCATGTGTACCCTACTTTTTTGCTGTTTGTAATTTAAGAGTTAAATACATGTATGTCGGACGATCGCTCGGATCTGGAACTATACAGCTACTATTCGAACGTAGTGGTAGGTCAGTCAGAAAAGTATACACCCGTTAGGGGCCATCCTCAATTACCTTTGCTTCTGACCAATCAAATGTACGATTAAAAGTTTCTGGAAACGATTGCAACCGAAGCCTATGTCACGAGGACATCATATTTTAGTGCAGAAACACGTGTTTGTAATGGGAATATTGATATAGCAAGAAATTGTACTAGTTATTCTACAAATGATATATTTTTAGATTTTCTTGGGTCATTGAAGCTAATTAGTGCCTGTCAGTGTCCCAATGACCTATACATTGTACGAAGTTCTAGTAGTCCAATCGAATCTTTCCATGTGCTCGTACCATCTCAGCCTCATTTCCCGCAGGATAAGTTCCAAGTCCTCGAAGCCTAGCCTCTCCTGGATCCTACATGATCTGGTGGTGCGGATATCATCAGAGGCGGGTTCTTTCGAACGAGACGTCATGATGACTTCATTTGTATGAAGTACTGAGCATTACCATAGTACCATGGAGCAGTCGCAACAACTCGGTAAATTTTCTCTTATACTGTTTTTTTTTTTTTTTTTTTTTTTTTTTTTTTTTTTTTTTTTTTTTTTTTTTTTTTCAGAGTTAGCCGAGCGGTTTCGCACGAATAGGATAATGGCGCCTCCCATTTAAATAGCGTCTGAAAAATATTGCTCTAAAGAACGCTTTATCCTAAAAAAATCTTAAGAAATCTCAAGATATCCCAAGAAATCGCGCTCTAATGAACCGGTTTCTTTTTTATGGCACAGATCTGTCTGACCATAGCTTTATCATTCTATTTCAGACTTTGAAGGTTTAGCCAAGACAGAGACCATGTTTCGCTTGCATATCACGACAATTCTGATGCATGTACTGTATACTTTTCCACATAATGTAAAATGTCATGTAAAAATAAGCATTTTCTCTTTTCAAATACGCGTGTAGGCTCGTTACAAACAGCCATTGTTTAAAAAGGGTTTAGCCAGAAAACGCTCCTCTCCAGAAAATTAAAATGTTCGAGATGAATTTTCAAGTAGGAGCAATAACTTTGTTGTCTTTTGACGCTTGGCAGGAATTGGAGTGATTTAAGAATTCTGAATGTGTTCTATGATGGTTTTATTTCTTCTAAGACAAAATAAATAAACACACATACAAACTCACATTTCACATACAAACGAGCTCAGATCTATATAGACGTAAGTCATAGCATTTCAGATCAAAAAGGATCTACGAGATCAGTCTGCTTATAAGAGCCTGATTTAGATCCACACCGTTCCTTGATAAGTTCTCAATTACATACCGAAAATGTAAGAGAACACAATAGGTACCATACGGATAAATTATTATTAAACATAGCCTAATCTCCATCTAAATTGATCTCAAATGTCATGATAACCATTAAATTTATCCAGACCCGAGTACAAATAGAGGAATACATTAAACAGTAAATGAAAAAATATTTTATCACAGTAAGCTTTGTATATCTATCACGGTGGGTAACCCACGTGACTTTTGGGAAGCGTTAACACCGAAAAAATCGTCCGCTTCAAGGTTTGTTTTATTAAATTTCTCAGCTTATGCTCTATTGATTTTGATAAGATAAAGCGCACGGAACGCGCCTTTAAGAAGGCTATTCCCGACTCTAACTCATTCTGCTTCAAATACAATGGTTTCTTCAAACATTCGAGCCAAAAGCTTCGTCAGTGCAAAACGAAAGTGGGAAGCGTTCACATGCACCGAAAAAAAACTTTCGCTTGAATGTTTGAAGAAACCACGAGATTCGGAGCAGAGTGAGCTACAAACGGGAATAGCCCTCTCAAATGCGCGTTCCGTGCACTTTATCTCGTCAAAATCAGTAGAGTATTAAGCTGAAAAATTTAACAAAACATACCTTGAAGCGGACGACTTTTTCGGTGTTAACGCTTCCCAAAAGTCACGTGGGTTATACACCGTGTTTATCTAGTTCAAAATACAATGTGTGATATAATGGGCAATGTCTATAACATTTATTTTTGGAAATACATAAACGGTATATCATAAACTAAATTATATATCCGCCATAATCATTTTAACATTACAGAAAACAAACAATTTTACCAGAAATAGAAAAGTCGTATAATGTAACCACTTGAGCACGTCATTATCTTAGCTTAACGAAAGTATCAAGAAATCAGTCAAACTTTGCCAAGATAATCACAACTCATGAGTGACTGGATTACTTCTTATTCTAGATGAATACTTTAGAACTATGTAACTGTAACAGTAAGCACTATTTTTTGTTGCGTAGAATAACATCGCTTCTCAACAAAAACCTCGTAACTACATCTTATTAAAACTGCAGGTACGATTTTTTGTTGAAAAGCGTCAATATTGTGCGTATGGCACAAAAAGCTGATTTTTTGTACTTGTGACTATTTGGTGTAGCCCAACCCTTTCCCAAGCAACGACGCTTTGTGACGCACGTAATACGTAAAGTTTCATTATTTTCTTAGTGCCAAGATGTTCCCTTTATATTTATTATACGCAGATATTATGCTTGGATCTTATCTTGATCAATATCATTTTTTCGTCTCCAGCTGCTTTCAAGAGAATAGGTTGAGGAAAACTTTGCATAATTCCAAGTTTATGAAAATAATAATTATGACTTCCAACGTATGAAATGACAATTTTGAAACTGTGTCGCCTTTTAATCTATTTTGTAGTTTGTGTTTTCACATCACCCCCTCCCTAAACATACAATGTATCGTCGCTTTTCTTCGAAAACCTAAAGCATGCTGCAGTTACGAGGGATAGTGATGGAGCATCAACTATAATTCGTCATGATCTTTGATCTACAATATATACTAAAGGAATGAAGAAACGCAACAACTATTTTTTGTTATTTCTCTTAATTCTTCTATGATATTGAGTCAAAGTTGTTACTGATAATTACAGGGAACTGTATCTTGATATTGATCTTTGTGTTTACGTTAGAACCTGTCTTACCTGTGAGATAACGTCAAAATAGACGTCTACACGTTTCTCATGTGCAAACCTTTAAATAACCCAACATTACATAAAAATCTTTTGATTTGTGTACATGCACGTCGACTCGACAAAAGGCAATGATTTTTGTTTGGATTGAAACCCTCATATCATTATGCGACTTATTCAAAGAAGTCGTCCGGTAGCAATTGTGACGTTTACGAATGGAATATCTCAACCGACAATTGCTGCTGACTTTGTTGTACATCGGTTGGCAAAATATTGCTTGAGAAAACGTCTTAGAACGAACGGAACAACTAACGGTCGCCCGAAAAGCGGTCGTCAACGTCTAACGTCACGACGTCAGGACCATAACGTTCACTCATTTTACCTACCGAAACAAATTTTCTTATCGATGAAAATTGAATATGATATTCATGGATAGTACAGCAATCAAATTTCAGCCAGGAATCGTTAACGTCAAATTGGATTGCATGCAAGAACGCATTTAACGTCGCCGCCAAATCGCTCTCATTTAAACGCATATCTATGGCACGCAAAACCTGTGACCTTGATGAAATTTTGGCACTAGAAAGTAAAATGATGAAGTTTTACTATGCATTGAAAAAAGTACTCGAATTAGGGTGATTTTGAGGAAGACAAAAACAAAACGTATGATCATATTCATTTTTTGTTGCGTTTCTTTTTTCCTTTAGTATAGATAGATATTGTCAGTATATCGTGCTAAATTAGATCGGCTCACACCTATGTAGATAGAATTTTATCTTACTTTGTGTTTGTCCGAATATACGCAACTTTCTGCTTGATAAAACCGATCCATATTCAATTATCACCGTAAAATAAACTTTTCTTAAAGATATAAAAATATACAGCATTTTCTCTCCAATTACTCGTAACTTGATAATCATACGTTAAAACATACAGTCGACACTCGTTGTGTCGAAGTCAGAGGGACAGTCAAAATACATCGGCATATCCGGAGTTCGACTCATCCGATTTTGATTATTTTCGATGAAAACGTTTTCTAACCATTCTTAATGGGCATCAAATGGGTCAATTATTGAAATATAACTAGTAGGAAAAAGGAAAGAAATTGCTCGTTATAAATTGCTCGAAACGAGCAATTTCTATCCTTTTCCTACTGAATTTCATTGGCTGTATTTGTTACGGAATCCATTTTGATATCCATATGTTGAGTATGGGACTTGACTTTCACATCGACTTAAGAGGAATTTCGACTCATCCGATGTCGAGATAACGAGTGTCGACTGTACTTTGCTTTCTATTTCCAGACTTTAACAAATGTATTTATAAATTATTTCTAAAACATTGCCTCAATAGAATAAAATGTTCGAGTCAATGAACTTATTCATCCAACAATGGTGCACATAATAACTAAAGTTATAGTACGGTCACGATATAATCGATTCGCTATTAAACGAGAAAAATTACAGTTGAGCTGCTTTATCAAAACAACTGAAATTATTCTCGTTTAATAGTGAATCTATTATACTATAGCACATGTTTACAAATAACAATGATTGTTGTGCTTAAAATAGACTGGGCTTACCGCTATGTTTTAATAATCCGTCGGTGTTGTTATAAAATCTCGTAACTGATGCTTGAATCAAGTCGTAGTTACGAGATTGTATAACAACACAAACACCTACGAAATGTAAATGTTTGTCCGAAATTACGTTACCGTTTACTTAATTAAATCGTTTCCTTATTAGTCTATTTAGGCAAGGGAAAACGTTCTGAATTTCCAGTACACTTTTGTATACGTGAGTTCGAATCTTGCAGGTGTGAGACAGTTGCAAGATTCAAACCATCATATGCAAAATTACAGAAGTTTGGGGTTTGAGTTTGTGTTGTTTATATAATTAAATTTTCTAAACACATTTCATAATATCGTGACCGGACCATATATCGTCTGTATTATTGCAAAACCTCGTAACTCCAGCGTGATTAAAGCCGGAGTTACGAGGTTTTTCAATAACACTGACGATATTATAAACACTACTAGTAAATCTATCGTTTCGTGGTGTTGTTTTGTTTTATAGAATTATTCATCTGTTGTTTCTGAGTTTTGGCTGTTTTCCCGGCATCTGCTGGGGTCGCGGGTTTGGACTGCTGACCACTAGCTCTGGTCTTCGATCCTGGAGTATTAGACTTTCTGTCCACATCGTTCTTACCAACCATCCGCGATGACTGAAGAGAAACAAATTAAAATGTGCGAGTCATATCTAGAAGAAGGACCCCTAAGGTGTTTGAGCACAACATGGTTCCGGAACAGCCTGCGTATAAATATGTGACATGTCCCGCTAAAAAGGACATTGTGTTAAGTCCATAAAAACAAATTTCAAGAAATGAACCAGACTCGGCAGAGGTCAACCAAGTGTCGTATTTGGAAAATGTAAATATTCACAAACTGATTAAGGACGATATTCTTAATACTTCCCATAATGCCCCTTTTAACCTGACGGATTACATTTCATTTCACTGGAATTTCTTTCGAAATAAAACACCAACAAGAGTATTATTATTCTTGATTATACTCACCCATACATAAAATGCCGCCGCCCCATTACTGACCGTCCTTACTTCATCAAGGGAGTATTTACCCAGATAATGTCTGGCACGAAGGGCTGTATTTTTGTCTATCTTTTTCTGGTCCACGGTCTGTACCTCACGGATTAGACTGTCTTTACCGTACCGACCCATCAGCGCAGTGATCTCCGTCCAGTCCTGAAAAGTTTGAATAATGGCTCGCGATGAATAATATAACGCTGCTTTACAACAAAAACTCGTAACTGCAGCTTTAAACAAGCTGCAGTCACGAGGTTTTTGTTAAAAGGCGACGATAAGCAAAATATGTGGATGTGTTGGCCGTATATAAAGTACTTTGTGAGCTCCGGCAAGTCAATGTACATTGGATACTTGAGCAAAACTAAGTTTTGAGTGATTTGGTTCAGTAATACTCAGGCCCGTATGAAGCAATTTCATATTGTGGGGGCTAAAGCCTTTGTTCTGAATATTGGGGGGCTTATTTGGATTTTCCCAAAATTTTCAGGGTAAAATTAAGGAAATTTGGCATTTTTTGCCAACTGGTGAGGGGGGGGGGGGGGGGGCTTAACCGCCTCTAGCTCCCCCCCCCTATTTATAGGGGACTGATACTTGCACCTAAAATCATCGGGACCGACTTCGAGTTGGACTATCGCCAAGCAATAGCCCCAAGTGAACATGATACTCATAGTCAGGGCTACTTGGCGTCATTTCCCATGACAACAGTCGGACGATCCTAATATCCATGGTCGCTAAATTGGACAACTGGAAAGCATCGGCCCAAGCATTTTCGATGTAAATAAAGAGTTTTATTGGTTGACACAGTATTAGGCAGCCATCGTCGCATGATAGAGCAAATCGTAGTCAGCCCGGAAGCAAGCGATTGGTTCCGTTTCATTGATAAAGCCTTTTGGAAACTCGCTGTTATTTGTGAAGGAATAGGAAGTTGAGAAGAGTAAAAGTAATGCTGACACAACTTTCATTTGTTACAAATTTCGTCTTTATTTTAGAGAAGTTTCAACCAATTTATAAAAAGGTTTGAAACAGGATACAAACTGTTGTAAAAGAATTAGCATTCAAAGAGAGACAATCAACTAGTAGGCCTATTTCGGATACAAAGGTTGTCGTTCTTTGTGAAGTTGGATTTTTTAGAATGATTCTATATCCCTAGTTAAATTTGTGTAGATCTACATGGAATAATTAAAATTTTGAATAGAAGAGCAACAACGCACTCGCATATTATCAAAATATACCGAATGAAACATTTATTTGTCTACTATCTATTATCAAACTTTGTATAAGTGTGTGTCAATAAAATCTATGTCTATGTCTATTACCCAAATATAATGATGTACGCTTAAGTGAATAAAATAAATAGAAATGATAAACACAGTACGTCTATAATCAGAACAGAAAAACATATCGATTTACAAAAATGCAAAAAGAATGTTCTAGTAAAGAAAAATATAAAAGTATCTAGGAGTACCAACAAAATATACCGGTATACCGTAAAACAAGTTTGGTGATCAATACGTTTTAGCAGTCATCTGTTAACATGCTCATTAAAAATTACAAGAGGGCCAGAATGGTCCTATATCGCTCACCTGAAAGAAGTTTAAGACACGCCCACTTTTTTGACGAATCAAAAATTTGCAAACAAATTTTGAAAAGGGTCACTCAAGGAACACCGTTGCCAAATTTGTTTCAAATTGACCCTATGCTTAATTTTTAAAGAATTTTCTTATGATTTCTCTAAGTCTGATAAGCCACGCCTGCCATGCCCACTTTTTTTATCAATACAAAATTTGCCAACATATTTTGAAAAGGGTCACTCAAGGAACATTTCTGTAAAGTTTGCTTCCAATTGGGCCAATGGTTGATTTTCAAAGAATTTTCTCAGGGTTTCTGTAAGTCCGATAAGCCACGCCCATTTTTTTCTGACGAATAAAAGATTTGAGAAAAAAAATGAAAAGAGTCACCCAAGGAACATTTCTGCCAAGTGTGGTTCAAATTGGGCCAATGGTTGATTTTTAAAGAATTTTCTTATGATTTCTCCAAGTCCGGTAAATGCTGACCTGCCACGCCTACAATTTTGGATGAATCAAAAATTTGCGAACAAATCTTAAGAAGGGTCACCCAAGGAACATTCCTGCCAAATTTGGTTTTAATTGGCCCTATGGTTAAGGAGAAGAAGATTTTTGAAGAATTTTTTAACAATTTCTCTTGGTTAGATAAGCCCCGCCCTGCCACATTTTTTTACGAAACTATAAATTTATGAACAAATGTTGAAGAGGGTCACTCAAGGAACAATTCTGCCAAGTTTGGTTCAAATTGGCCCATTGGTTGATTTCTAAAGAATTTTCTTAGGATTTCTCTAAGGCTGATAAGCCCCTTCCTCCCTGCCACGCCCTCATTTTTTGACAAATGTAAGAAATTGTGAATCAATTTTGAAAAGAGAGACTCAAAGAACATTCCTGCAAAATCTGCTTCAAATAGGACCAATGGTTGATTTTCAAAGAATTTTCTTATGATTTCTCTAAGTCTGATAAGCCCCTTTCTCTATGCCACGGCATACAAATGAAAATATTTCTGAACGAATTTTAAAAAGAATGGCTTAAGGCACATCCCTGCAAAGTCTGGTTCAAATTGACCCAATGGTTGATTTTTAAAGAATTTTCTTATGATTTTTCTAAGTCTGATAAGCCCCTTTCTCCCTGCCACGGCCACGTTTGTTTTTTGTTTTGTTTTTTTTTTTTTTTTTTTTTGACGAAACAAAAATCTGAGAACAAGTTTTGAGAAGGGTCACTCAAGGAACAATTCTGTCAAGTTTGGTTCAAATAGCAAGGGATTCTGTGCTAAAATTAGAATTCGTTGACCGTTATGTTTTGATAAACGTTCGGAGTTGTTATTAAATCTCGTAACTACGGCTTGATTCAAGCCGTAGTTACGAGATTTATTTTATAACAACACATACGAAATACTATTTGTTTGTCCGAAATTACGTCACGATTAGCTGGAGAAAATCGTTCCCTATTGGAACAATGGTTGATTTTTAAAGAATTTTCTTAGGATTTCTCTAAGTGCGATAAGCCCCGCCCTGCCACGCCCACATTTTTTTAACTAATCAAAAATCCGCGAACAAGTTTTAAGGAGGGTCACTCAAGGAACATTCCTGCCAAGTTTGGTCAAAATTGGCCTGTTAGTTTTGGAGAAAAAGATGTTTGAAGAAATTGTTGACGGACGGACGGACAGACGGACGACGGACGGTGAGTGACCACAATAGCTCCCCTCGAGCACTTCGTGCTCAGGTGAGCTTATAAGTGAACATTACATGTTTAGATGCAGCGTTGTCTAAATACAAAAAAAAAATAATTAAGACACACCGCCATTATTTTTTCTTGCTTTTTATTTTGAAATTATCATAACATGGCAAAGAAATATATAATAGATTCGCTATTAAACGAGAATAATTTCAGTTGTTTTGATAAAGCAGTTCAACTGTAATTATTCTCGTTTAATTGTGAATCTATTATAGTATTGTCCAACAAGGTCAACCCGGGACAAATTAATTTTCGTGCGCAACTTCCGTTAGTTGAGCGTCTTAACAAAACATTGCCGAAGTGGGGTCATTACATATGCAGATGTTGCGGGTTACTCTTGCTGGACAATAGGCAGATATATAGAGGAAAATAATAAACCAGACAGAGTGACCTTAACTGTACACAAAAATGGAAAAGTTTAATGTCCAGTTTAGATGGGAATGGTCCGTCATTAATTTACGTAAAAGTGTGCACTGTATCCGTTAAATTATTTACATTGTGCCGCCATATGAAAATAAGATTTTATCTAATCTAGTCAAATAAAAATGTTGAGCTACCGTGGTCCGTTTGGAGCGATATTTTCAGTAATGCTAATCATTAAAATATGCATAATCTCCGAAAAATGAAAATATCTAAATACTTAGTACGGTTCACATCCTAGCCACACCGTACAGACGGCAAAGGCTGACCAGGGTCGGCATTTTTTGCACAAGTACCATTTAAAGATGACGCGACAAATGTATGCACGTACAAATACTGTTAAGTCGTTGAATAATATGATTATCAGCTGTAAATAGCGAAGCATGCGAAGTGTTCGGCAAATCACGAGGGGTTCCAGTATACATGTACCTATCACCCCTGGACGATAAGTCTGTTGACCTTTCCGCTTGGTCTGCTCTGCCGGGTCAAATCTCGCCGTAAATACTTAGCGAGATTATACCGTAGACATAAGCACTTGAATGTTGATGATATAAACTCAAGAAATAATATTAAATCCAATATGCCAATTTTAGGATTGTCCTATTTGATATCTACAATAGACATGAAAGTGGATTGTGATAAAAGATAGGATTTATGCAATGGAAACATTGAGGCAAAAGAAGAAATGTTTGTTATTGACATTTCCTTCTTTTTTCTCAATTTTTCCCAAGCTTTTTGCCATTTATGACGTTAAAACCATGTCTTGTTTGGGTTAAGGGACATAAATGAAATGATATCCAAAGCAGGTCTGTCTTGTAATGATATCGTAGGTATTCTATAGTCCGGTCACGAAAGTTAGGCACATGTTATTTTCAAAAAATATGTAAACAAAATAGTGTCAAACTCTTAACTCTTGTGATTTTGCATGTCTCACACCTGCAAGATTCAGACCAACACATGCACAATTCTATTGAAATAAAGAACTTTTCCCTTGTTTTAAAGGGAAAATTTGATAACATACAATAAATTATCGTGACTGGAATATAAAAAAATATTCAGATAAAAAATTTCGAAGGTGGTATACATGAAGAAGAAATAATATCTAGACACGGGATTTGGCAGGGTTAGAAATAATGACAACTAGCGGGTACTAACGACTAAATATGTTAACAATTTAGATCACCAAGGTAAGGTAAGAAGGAGTATGAAAATGCAAAATTTCTAGCCTAGCATAGAAAAAACTCTTATAATTGATACTCGATCTATAGAAGTCAATGTAAATGATTTCAAGCAGCTACTATGTAAGGTTGGGTTTAAGAAGTGATATCCAGCAATTTACTAAAGGCGGAATTAAGAAGTACTTTCCAACAGCTACTAAATAAAGGTAGTTACTAGCTACATAAGCATCGTCTACAGTGACTTACCTTCTGCAAGATATTTATAAATAAAATATAAACAAAATGTCAATCAATGATATTTATTGTGAATATGGAGTAGCTAGATATACAAACAAATTATTATGTAAGCTAATCAACAAGTTTCTTTGTCTACAGAAACAAACTATTGGGCATATGTTTGTTGACCAAGAGGCAGTCTCGAAAACAGCATTTAGATCTATGTACGAAAAAATGTATCAAAGTTCTTTCATGGCAAAAGTTAACAAACAAGCGTATTACATTCAGAATAGAATTAAAACCATATCAATATGTGATCCCTCACGCTAAATGGAACCATCGGGATGAACAACATCTTCTCATTTCCTATAAATGTTTTCTAGAAGGTCATGTGTTAAGGGACGTTAAAAAGTTTCCTGTTTGGTAAATGGATAAAACCTACCGTGAGATGTTGTTCTGGATACCCACAGACCAGGTAGGTGGCGATCATCGTCTCATGTACGCCATCTGGTGGATAGTTATAACTACGTATCTCCGATATTGTAGCCTGGTCCAAGTTAGATATGTCGTGACGGTATCTACAATAGTTTTCAAATTTTAACATATGTATAGATTTCGATAAACGACCTGAAAGAGAGTCTCTATCTATTAGCTAGAGGGGGGGGGGTCTGGACCCTCTGGCATTGGCCGAAAAATTAAAATTTGACTATACAACTTTATTGTAATGTTATATATCGCTGCTTTTCAACGAAAACCTCGTAACTGTAGCTTAAAACAAGCTGCAGTTACGAGGTTTTCGTTTAAAAGCAACTATATTTATCACAATTTAAGCCATCATTTGGGCTTTGATCCCCCCCCCTGGAAAAGAATCCTGGATCCGCCCTTGTTATGTTATGTCATAATCATCTCACGTACGTCATCAGGTGGATAGTTGTAACTACGAATCTCGGATATGGTAGACTGGTCTTTAAAAAAATACAAAATGGACAGAGAAAATGCAATGAGAAGCAAAATTTTGAGGTGCGAAAGTGAAAAAATGATTATTTTTGTACGTGAAGTGAAATCCGGTACATATTAGTATACATGTATTTATAATTCCATATGATAACCTTATAAATTAAATAATTTGTACAGAGCACAGCTCGGATAAATTTTTAACAACCCTCATCTATACATACATATTAAAGTGACATTTCACAATAATTTTCACATGAATTTCACCTTAATTCTATCTGAAAGAGCATCTTTTCTTATGGAAATTCTGAAAATTTCAAGTCAAAATTTTGAACTGTTTACGAGAAATGTATATTTTTGTGCTAAAATTAAGACAAATTGTTGCGGACAGATTTATATAGAATTTGTCATTTCTGTCTCAACTTTAAAGGAGTATTTTTCGCTTATAAATAACAACTTCAAAAAACTGATAGCATTTCTACGCATTAGAATAAACAATCTTTGCATCAAGACTTACTTTTATAAAATGAAATAAATGTGAAATGTCACTTTAATCTACATCTTTATGTTAGATTTTTTGTCAGGCACAAAAAGACTTTTTTTCTTGTTTGGTAGTAGACAAAAGTAAATTGTCTTTTCGGAGTGTGGTCTCATTTTCTATAGATACATACGTGTCCAGTTCATTCTGGTGTTGTTTAAGGTAGTACGCCCTGTCGAGGTATGGTCTAAGTTGACGTTTGTAAGGTGATGCCTCCACTTTCTGTATTGCTTTGTCTAAAACTTCAGGATGATCTCTCATACAAGCATACTTAATATCTGCGAGAAAAATTGTTTACATATAAGAAATGAAATAGATTAAAATAAACGGAACCTTGAAATAATAATTATTCCAAAGAAGCAGAAAGGTTTGCTTTCTTTCTCACTCACTCTGCTCCAAATCCAGTGGTTTCTTCAAACATTCGAACCAAAGTGTTTGTAAATGCAAAACGAAAGTGGGAAGCGTTTACATGCACCAACTTCCGCTTGAATGTTTGTAGAAA
Organism: Fragum sueziense; assembly: GCA_963680895.1. Taxonomy (NCBI): domain Eukaryota; kingdom Metazoa; phylum Mollusca; class Bivalvia; order Cardiida; family Cardiidae; genus Fragum; species Fragum sueziense. Next base: position 19,585,903 of record OY804598.1, on the reverse strand, counting down.
GTTTGAAGAAACCACGGGATTTGGAGCAGAGTGAGTTACAAACGGGAAAAGTCCTCTCAAATGCGCGTTCCGTGCACTTTATCTCGTCAAAATCAATAAAATACAAGCTCAGAAATTAAACAAAACATACCTTGAAGCGGACGATTTTTTCGGTGTTAACGCTTCCCAAAAGTCACGTGGGTTATCCACCGTGTATATCGAAATCATTTTATTTGCAGAATCGCTGATTAGTGAGTATATATTGACATGGTGAATTTAAAATTTTATTGTAAAGATGTACTACCTCTCCGTAACAGGAGGTATTCCATTCTGTCTTGAGCCTCTGAGAAATCTCCTCCATCCTCCATTTTGTTTTTCGTGAAATAGTCCATGCATTTCTCTAAATGTTCTATATCTGTACCGGCTGTAGCATTACGGAGGTTCATCCGTATACGCGCCTGAAAATGTGGAGTGCATCTTTATTATTTATCATTATATCAACCCATTACCAAACCACAAAATTTTTGACAATTTAAAGTGAAAGATTTTTTTCATTCTTTGGTATTTTTGTTTAGAAAATATTGTGGGAAATGAAGAAATTGCTTGTCACAAGCAATTTCTTCATTTACCACAATGTTTTCCAAGCCTTTTTGTGAGGTAGTCAAAAGGCGTCCCTGTGCAGTAATGGGTTAAGCCTTTTACCACACAGTGACGCCTTTTGACGCCCCTTGAGAAGAATGCTTTTGAAAATATTGTGGATAATGAAGAAATTGCTTGTCACAAGCAATTTCTTCACTATCCAAAATGTTTTCTAACAGCGAGGGTTTCAGGAGTGGTCAAAATAAAAAAGAAAGACAATTTGTCGATCTTTAACGCAATTATTGGATAAAAGGTGTCATTTGTCATGCATCTTTTTGTGCCAAAGATCGTTTCCTTTTGCATTACATAAGTGCATCGTATGTGCTGAAACCTAGACCATCGTAACTTGGTAAACCTACATAACTACCTTTGGAATATTTGAGCCGGGATCTTGAAAAAAACGTCCCTTATGGCATTTGAGAACAACATGGATCCAGATCAGCCTGTGCATACGCAAAGTCTGATCCAGATCCATATTATTCTCCATATTGTTCTTCCATAATGACTACTAGCAATTGTAAGTTAGTAGAATGGATTCATTGGAGACTACAGTTTACCACAGGCTCATCTCGAAACTCGATTTTCCAAAATGCATTAAGGGCCTTTTTTCCAGATTGCAGCTCATTTATTTTCTGTTTTCTAATGACGGGTTTACCGCATTTTATAAGACAGGGATTGCGAAAATGTTTACACTTGTGGATTTTTTGTTAATTACATAATTCATAGGTTTTTAAATTTTATTTACAAATCGTTAATTACATAGCAACAGGTCGCATCCATATGGTTTAAAAACGCTTTCCGTAGGTTTATCGGATTTTGGTAACATTTAGACTTATTCAAATTGAAACGAGTTACATATGACCACAGACCATGACCAAATGATTGCCATACTTATTATATGTGTATTATCACAGAGGGAAACGAAGAATGTAGCTGATCATTAGCATTTCTCAACTTTCATCTGTATTTTCTAAAAGGTTATTCCATGGCGATAAATTTTGTTCTAATATAAACTGGGTTTAAGGTTATGTTTTCATAAACCGTCGGTGTTGTTATAAAATCTCGTAACTACGGCTTGATCCAAGCCGTAGTTACGAGATTTTATAACGACGCCTACGAAATATTATTGTTTGTCCGAAATAACGTCACGGATAACTGGATAAAATCGTACCCTATTGGACTCGTCAAAACGGGGTTTCATTGGAAAGGTCTGGATCGAACTCCATGAAGGGTTGCATATTTTGATGAGTTCCAATCATCCTTTTATTGAAAATCAATCGATCGATCCCTGGTATGGAGTAAGATTTAAAGGCGAGAGCTCACCATACAAATACCGTTCTCTATGACCTTTTGAAACTCTATACGCCATACTCTCTCATTGAATAGCTTTCATTGATATCGAGTATATATCTATTGGTTTGATGGTAAAATATGCTAAGTGCCTCTACAATCGCTAGGTAGTTAGAAGAGTATTGGGTGAAATCGTAGCTTTTCTTTTCAATGATCTTTAACTTTTACAAATCGTATCAATTTATCTCAACGCTAACCATTTTATGACTTTTAATAAAGACTTGTTATGTTTTGAGCATTACAACGAACACTAATTCATTCCATGATTCTATTTTTATTGCATATCATATACAAGCAGTCCTCTTTTCCTTGAGAAATAGATTATTATGTAAATCAAACCGGAAAGAAAAACATATAATTCTGGTAGGAATGATATTGGCGCACACATTTTTATGAAATATTCAAATAAATCGTATGAATTATTATTCGACGTAATTACATTGTAACAAGAATGAATGGACGAGCATTTACATCTACACTTAAAGACACTTCTGACGCAACACTTACTTTTTTGGTTATAACTTAAAAATTAATGAATCATTTAACATCAAACTTTAAACAAATTTAATTCATTCACATTTGCATAATATCTGTAATTTTCATAAAGAAACATTGAGTAAAAATGATTAAATTTGCAGTTCATATAATATGACTAGAAAACAAAAAGTCGCAAAAAAAGCTGTGCGAGCTGATATCGTAAATCCATGTTATTCATGTAACAACATTAAAGTTTATGACATTCCGCTAGCATTCTGTGTGTCCGTCATTCACCTAAATGACACGAGGACATCCCCTTCTCATTGATAAAGCATAATTGATGATGAATCTTTGCGGGATCATTCTTAACTCGTCCCTTTTAAGTTGCTGTTCCAGTAGTTGAAAATTTCTTGAAGCAAAAAGGTGAAAAACTAATGTCTGGTTACAACTTCGACGATTTTGTGCAATGTTGACACGTACAAAACATTATTTCTTAATAAAAATAGGTGCAACTGAATTCTAGTATAGCTTCGCACGTGACAGCATGTTATCAAATTTTATGAAGCAGTTGTTTGAAATATGAGCATGATTTGGTGACGCTGCTTTGATGCTGTTGAATTCTGCAATTGCCTTGGGTTTTGTGACTTTTCATATTTGAGTCTTATTGAAAAACCTAAATATTTTTTAATGTTTGGATCAGTCGATTTTGATCAAATTTTCAGAAAACATGAAAACGTAGTTGATTTATATTTGCTGAAAATTTCATAAAATATACTGCATTATTTATTTAATTATGATGAAAAATGTAAGTGTTGCGTTGGAAGTGTATTTTTTCGAATAAATAATCATACAATTATGTCTGTAATGTACATGGTTACTTTGTTTCTTTTTGATTACTCCCAATAGTTCCACAAAACTTCGCTACAAGGAACGAGAAATCAAGAGATTGCTTAGCCAAAGTAGAAGAAGCATGTACCTCTTGATAACGGGTGTAACAAAAGCATTGTGACCTGTACATGTATCAGCTAATGTTATGTCCGTCGACATTTCCACGATAGTTAATCACTTGACTTCGAATTTCAGAAAATCGTCAATATTTTTGTCAAAACGCTACCAATTTGAATTTGGTTTGAAGCAGAGAAGTTGGAAAATGTCAGAAATAAGCTGTACGTGGCAGATTTTTGAAAAAAATCAACTGATTAAAAAGTTATTGAAGATAAACCAAATTTTTTATTTATCTTAATAACTTTATATCAGTTGATTTTTCAAAAATCCAAGACGTCCATCTAATGCGTGATGTCTGTCCACCTTCTCTGCTCCAAACCGACTTCAAATCGGTCCTGTACTTAAAAAAGTATTGTAGAATTTCTGAAATTGTATCATGTGATTATCCACCATATTAGCCAAAGTTGAAGAAGCATGTACCTCTCGATTACGGTTATATCAAAAGTAAAGTGACCCTAGTCAGCAAATGTTATGTCCGTCGACATTTTGGCGATGTAAACAGTGTCCAACTTATCTGTCTGTAAAATTATCATATCAGACGAGTTGTCCAAAAAGTGCTTTTAGGGTATAGATTCATCATACGATTTCGAAACCTATCGCCATTATCGATGGCAGCGGAAATTTAATAGCTTGTCCGGATTCTCGTTTTTGAAAAACGGATAATCTCGTTCATTTCCGTTGTCACGGATTTAGGTAAAGTAACAACGCCAATGTCCACACAAGGTTTGCTAACTTTATTGATGAGTGGAATGGATTCAATATAAAACATTACCAGGTACTATGTGTCGTGTGTAAAGACATTATCATTATGCAGGTCAAGTACAAGATAAGATAAGCTTTAATAACGGCACAAGTGACAATACTGGTCAGACTGCCTCAGACAGCAAATACTGACCATGGTTGACGCTTTTCGCTTTTTCAAAAAAGCCAACTTTAACATGACGCAGTAAATTATGTACATTTCGATTATCACCCCCAGATGAATATAGATCAGACGATTTACATTATAAATATTGACTGTACGATCTCAATACAAATAGTAACATAATTCACAGTGACCAGTTTGTTTACCTTATAGCCCTTTTCGTTCACATGAGTCTTCGTTCTTCGTTTCTGAAAAAGATCGATAAAAATCAATAAAACTATACTTTTATTATTTATATTCAATAAACCTAGGTGAGAAATGGTTACGATTTAAGATGAATTTTTACTTTACAATTCCATAGTATTGCATGTGAGTTAAATGTAACATTAGTTATTCCAAAATACTACATATTTCAAGAATTATACTCTGTATACACATATATTTTAAAATTCAGATGCAAATGCTTTCAGTTCATTTAATCGTTTAGACTTTTTTTCAAAACCTGCTTCATACTATAGATCTATAGTGAAAACATTCAAAACAAATCAACAATTGTCTATGAAAATTATTTTAATATTTGCAACAGAAGAAGAAATGAAGCAATATGTGTTTTTTTAAATATATGTAGATGAATGCGAAACTAAGGATACTTAAAGCATTCTTTGTTCTGGATAAATTAGTATCTATGCAGGATAGATTATAGATTAAGGATTTAAACAAAGTACATTTCTACAGGAAACTGTCTTCGAACCCGGCATCGCTTGTCCTCGATGATAGATAATGAAGAATAAATAAAACATTCTATGTTAAGGACGATGATATATGGAACAGAAGACTAAATCATTATGTGTAAAGAAAAAATAAAATTGAAATAAGGATAAATAAAGCACAATTTGTGAGGGAAAAGATAATACTGAATTAAGGAATATCAAAGTGTTATGCAAAGATAGGGATAACATTTAAGATACATAATGGATAAATAAAGAGTATAAAAGGTAATGTCTACATAGTCATTGAACTTTCCTCTGCTCGTCCGATGGACCTCTGTTATTGATAGAAGAAAGCAAAATATGTGAGATATAGAATTCTAAATGGGGATCTAAGAATAAATAAAGCATTCTGCGTTAGAGTTGAATTTGGAACAAAAGATAAAAACAAAACAGTCTGTGTTAGGGATACATGCGAAACTAAGGATGAATAAAGCACACGTAGACTGTTAAGAATAATACAACAGCTACATTCTGGATCTTTAAAGCCACGCTATGCTAGAAATAGATAAAGAAAAACTGATGGATGAATAGAACAGAGCAACAGATAAGTTGGAGTGAAAACATTCTACATTGAGACGATTCCAATGTGTATCCACAACATAGAAATTGATCAGGAATTAATGAAATATTGCCCAACAGCCCCTCTTATCTGAAGCTCTCACTATGACATAGTGTATTTATAAATAAAGCATTCGTTATAAGGAATAAATGCAGAACTAAAAATAAAATGAATAAAGCATGCATTAGTTAGAACAAAGAAAAGCTACATAATCGAGGGTAAATACAGCCTGGAACTACAAAGGCAGTTTGTTAGGAATAAATGTGACACGTCAAGCTGACAGGGACCTTGTGAGAGGTTCAATAATCAAAATTCCACAACCTGGAATGACCTTGCAGAGGTCAACCAGACACTGTTCTTGTAAAATGAACATAATATAGTAAGACAGTGAAAACATTTTAGATTCAGAAAATAACATTAAAGTGAGAAGTATTTACCCTAGTCAGTCTGCGCGGACTGCGCAGACTGACTAGGGTCGATACTTTTCACTCTTCCCACAAAGTCCATCTTAGCGTGACGGGTCACAAACAAAGAAAAAGAAAAAAACTGAAAGATGAATATAATCTGGATCTACATGGGCATGTCTGTCATACAACCTGACTCCACTCATCTTCGTCCCCGTATCCCGTACTGTTCTGTCCTTTCTGGCTAGACTTCTTTGTCCTGTTGGACTGCGTGTTGGACTGAGTCTGGCTCTTACGCCCAGTCTCGTTGTTGTTTTTATCATTGTCCGTTCCCTCCTGGTGTGGAATCAAACATTACGCTATATTTGGCATATCAGTAAATCAGAATCAGTTAACCAAAACAAGTTCACACAGATCTAATAGGGTTTCATTTTGTCCTAAGAAATCATTTTCTTATAAATGTAAATCCCAAGAATGGACAGAAGCGCCAAACTTATTAGCAGGTAAGTCAAGTGTAAAAAGACGTATTGGTGTCAAAAAGCGTTTACCGTTAGATGTGATCAAGACGCCACTCTCACGCGGGACAGTCAACTGTTAAAAATACATTTGAATACGAATGTTTGCGGTGATAGTATGTCTTTATAGATAGATAAATCGTCGATGTTATGGTGAAATATCGTATCTACAGCATCAATCAATCTGTAGGTTACGAGATTTTAGGATTAAACTTACGGAATACTATTGTTAGATTTAAATACCGTCATGGTTTATTCGATAAAAAAAAATCACATTCTAATCGACAGTACTTTGATTTCAAATTTTATGTTCTTTGAATTATAATAATCTTTCTATGGTTATTTGGCCATCAATATTAAAACAATTTTGTTCTTAAACCATTTTGAAATCATGCTTTTAAGAGGACGTAAGGAAAACGAGTTTAAATGGTGTAATTGGTAATATGGTAAAATCCAAAAGTTAGACAATTGGCTGAAATAAAATTAATTTTGAGTTGATCAACTTAAACTTTGTCATATATGATCAATAACTTAGCAAATCGTCGGTATTCAAAAGTCTCGTAACTGCAGCTTAATTGAAGCTATAGTTACGCAGCTTTAGAATAATGCCGACGAAATTCTGTAGGAAGAGGTAATCATTCCGACACTTAAATCAATCAATGGTACAACCCGTTTCTAAGAACCTCTTAAGTGACTAATTAGATTTTATAAATAATGAATAGATATGTTTTGTTAAAAATGGACTATGTCAAATAACAATGATTTTGTTACATTCAAGTGATTGAAGAATACACTCATGACAAAGTGCTAGTATACTTAATATATGAACATATACGGGTAAAGAGTACATGCAATTTGATACATAATGTCATTTACAATCACCAATTGATCACGAGAGAGTAATTATAGATTACAAAGAAAGTATAAATGACACAGAGAGAAAGTGCATACATGTACATGGTAAGATTTTAAAACGGGCAGTAAAGAAGACTTGACCCATTGTCAGACGACAAACTTACAGACTGGTCCATATCAATTATGTTGCAGGCAACAAATTTACAAGGCAATGAAATTTCACATATATGTTAGAATTTTTGCGTAGAAACATTGTGGTAAATGTAGAAATTACGTGTAACGAACAATTTCTTTATTTACCACAATGTCTTCCAAAACATTTTTCTATACTAGCTTCAAAAAGCGTAAATGTGTGGGAATGGGTTAAAAATAATTAAGTTAAAAGGGGTTTAATTGTCAATATTATTCAAGGAATACATGCACTGAAATGAAAAGTTTAGTGTGTATTATTGAACAGAGCATCAAAAGAAAAATAGACACACAATGGCAGTATCGTGGGATTTTAAAAAATACCTTCACGACGAAAAAAATTTTCCGGGACTGAACTTGATACAATTTTAATGCAAAAGAAGAAAAATCTGATCATATGAATTTTCTCCTTTCGTCTCAATATTTTATGCTATATTGCAAAAAGTCTCAATTCATCGACAACCCTTTCGTCGACTGCATGATATTTCAAACCCTAAAAGAAAAAGGGGTTTGCCCATCCAAATTAACCCGAGACAACTTAATTTTCGTGTGCAAAGTCCGTCAGTTGAGCGTCTTAACTAAACATTGCCGAAGTAGGGTCAATACATAATTGTGCAGATGTCCCGGGTTAATCTTGCTGGACTATAACCCACTATAATTGGGTTTATAATATAATAGACCTTGAGCCACCAATAACCCCTGCTCCCCCCCCAGGGGGAATTTTGAAGGGTATGATTTTCTGAAAGCTTATAACAAATGCTACAAGATGAGCGTTGTTTGCACTCTGGCCGTTGGGGCTTTTGGCTGTAACCCTTATCTAAAACCCTTAACCCTTTTAATTTTTTTCATTCAAATAAACAAACATTTATTTGGTCATATCTTCATTGCATTTTGGCCTACATATGTCAATATGGTATCAAATGAAAGCTTATGACTTGCTCTTTCATTTGTAGTTATTTTATGCAAATTAGATCATTTGCATATTCATGAATATTAATGATTTTCCTTAAAATTGTAAATTTTTGATTAAAATTTGGTTAATAATTTCCAAAACAAGGCGTTTTTGTCCAGGGGGAATTTTGTAAACATGGTTTATCAGTAAGAACATTTTATTAGAAACATTTTGAGCCTTGTTTGCACTCTGGCGGTTGGGGCTTTTTGGTGTGACCCTTATCTAAACCCTTAACCCTACCAAATTGTTCATTCAAATTTTGAAAATGAATTTTGTCATATCTTAGTTGAATATTTAAACACAGATGTCAGAATGGTATCAAATGAAAGCTTATGACTTGCTCTTTTATTTAAAGATATGTTATGCAAATTAGCTCATTTGCATATTCATGAATATTAATTATTTTTCCTAAAAATTGCGATTTTCGACCAAAATCTGGTAAATACTTTCCATAACAAGACACTTTTGTGCAGGGGAATTGTGTAAACATAATTAATCTTAAAGTTAATCATATATGAAACATTTTGAGCGATGTTTGCACTTCGGCTCTTGGGGCATTTGGCCAAAACCCTTACCTAAACCCTTAACCCTATAAAATTGTCAAGTCATTTCAAAACGTTTTTTATCATATCTTGGTTGAATATTGACCTACAGATGTAAGAATGGTATCAAATGAAAGCGTATGACTGTCCCAATAATTTGCCATAAATTTTATGCAAATTATCTCATTTGCATATTCATGAATATTAATGACATTACTTAAAACTGTGACCTTTTTAGCGGGTATTTGGAAAATACTTTAAAAAACATTGTGTTTCTACTCAAGGGGAATCATGTAAACATGGTTTATCTTAAAGAACATTTTATTAGTAAAAATGTGAGCAATGTTTGCAATCTGGCGGTTGGGGCTTAAGGCCGTGACCCTTATCTAAACCCTCAACCCCATCAAATTTTTCATTTGAATTTTCAAAACGTTTTTGGTCATATCCTGATTGAACAGTTACAAACAGATGTTACTACGGTATCAAATGAAAGCTTATGGATGACTCTTTCATGTGCTATTATTCTGTATGCAAATTAGTTCATTTGCATATTCATAAGAATTAACGATTTTCCTTAAAATTGTGATTTTTCAACGAAAACATGCTAAATACTTTCAGAAAATACTTTCAGAAACAAGGCGTTTCTGTTCAGGGGGAATTATGCAAACATGATTTATCTTAAATAACATTATAAAAATAACATTATAAGCGATGTTTGCACTGTGGTAGTAGGAGCTTTTGGCAAAACCCCTTATCTAAACCCTTAACTCTTTCAAGTTGTCCATTAAAATTTTTAATATGTTTTGGTCATATCTTGATCGAAAATTGACATACAAACGTCATAATGGTATCAAATGAAATCTAGTGAATTGCTTGTATATTGGCAATTTGCTCATTTGCTTATTCATGAATATTATTGATTCTTTAAATGTTTTGGATAAAACCAAATTTGTTGTGGAAAATCCATAAAATGTAATCCATTTGACAGTGCTAACGTATATGTTATATAGTAACCCTGTAATGTTAAGTACATAGTAGCCCTGTTATGTTTAGTACAATAAAAGTTGATGATTCTTTGCATTAAATAGACATTCTAGTGTTGATCTATGTCGGTTTCCATTATGATAACCTAGCCAAACTCCCAGAGTGTAAGTAATTCCAAGATTGCCACCAAGTGTGATGTTAATCATTTTTGGTCAAATTGTCCTAGAACAGTGCAAACAGTTAGTGTCTTAATATGGGATTAGTTGTAGCATTTAAATATCAGAAAAGTATTGAACTGAAGATATCTATGGCTATCGAATGCCATCCTTGAAAACATATGACATATTGAAAGATATTGTATATGTATCTCAAGGGAACTATTTTCAATCCATTGTGAGGTTATATACTATGCTGAAAGCACATATAAGACATATTTATAAGTTCGGAAGAATTTTAATGTACATTCAGCATGGGCTGTCGGTAGTATGGATCAGTTCACAGTTCACATCTGTTCTGATCTGATACAGACAAATAAATGCATCGTAAATGACTGCAATAATCTTTTGATCGCAATCGTTTATTGTCTGTACTCTAGCTACATACATACAGCGAGTACATTTCTTGATTTATGCATCTGATACGTAGGCTTTACATATGGCACCCCAAGCTTAAATTATCTGAAGTTAAAATACCTCAACAGAGCATAAAGGAATGGTAACACCAGTGTCCCTGATCTGTCAGCCACATATCAAATACACTTAAGGCCAACAAATTGACTTGGCTATAAGGGCTCTCCAGATGGAACAAAATCATGCTGTTTTCTCAATGTGAATGGCAAAAAATGGAGCTTGACAATTGCTTAACAATGTTATTCTGCTATATGTTTGCAATTTGTCTACATTCCAGGATCTCTATTCAGCCAATAAAAATTACCAAAATAATTGAAATAATTAATTTTATATGTGTATTAGAATAAAGTCCCGCAGGTAAGACACCTTTGTATCATCATATGGCATTTAATAACATGTTAATGTTCAAAGTCCTATTTTGCGGCAATTCTGGATTCATCAAAGGATAACATTTTGTCAACTAAACTAGATATAAGCAAGAACACCAGTACAATACATGGAATCAATTAAACTTATTTGCACTTAAACAATAAAGATTAAAAAATCAAATGGAAACTAAATACATACATTGATAATAAGATTTATAGGAACAAAATATGATGGGTTGGACACTTTAATATCGCAGTGACTTCCAAACAAAACATCAAATAGATCTCAAACAAGGCTTGGATGTTCTTAAAAGAGTGAACATGGATATCAGATGGTTAAAAACTCACGAGAAAGAAAAAAAAATCCCACCTTTTTGTAGGTATTTAACTTGAAAACAATCACAAATTGTAGACAAATCATTAATATACATGCATACGCAAATGAGCAAATTTGCATAAAATAACTGCAAATTAAAGAAAAAGTCATTAGCTTTCATTTGATACCATTCTTACATCTGTAGGTCAATATTCAATCAAGCTATGACCAAAAACGTTTTGAAAATTCAAATGAAAAATTTGATGGGGTTAAGGGTTTAGATAAGGGTCAGGGTCAAAATCCCCAACAGCCAGATTGCAAACATTGCTCAAAATTTTTCTAATAAAATGTTCTTTAAGATAAACTATGTTTACATGATTCCCCTTGAGTAGAAACACAATGCTTTTGAAAGTATTTTCCAAATACCCGCTAAAAAGGTCACAGTTTTAAGTAATGTCATTAATATTCATGAATATGCAAATGAGATAATTTGCATAAAATTTATGGCAAATTATTGGGACAGTCATAAGCTTTCATTTGATACCATTCTTACATCTGTAGGTCAATATTCAACCAAGATATGATAAAAAACGTTTTGAAATGACTTGACAATTTTATAGGGTTAAGGGTTTAGGTAAGTGTTTTGGCCAAATGCCCCAACAGCCAAAGTGCAAACATCTCTCAAAATGTTTCATATATGATTTTATTTAAGATTAATTATGTTTACACAATTCCCCTGCACAGAAATGTCTTGTTTTAGAAAGTATTTACCAGATATTGGTCGAAAATCGCAATTTTAGGAAAAATAATTAATATTCATGAATATGCAAATGAGCTAATTTGCATAACATATCTTAAAATGAAAGAGCAAGTCATAAGCTTTGATTTGATACCATTCTGGCATCTGTGTGTAAATATTCAATCAAGATATGACCAAATTCATTTTCAAAATTTGAATGAACAATTTGGTAGGGTTAAGGGTTTAGATAAGGGTCACGCCGAAAAGCCCCAACCGCCAGAGTGCAAACAAGGCTCAAAATGTTTCTAATAAAATGTTCTTACTGATAAACCATGTTTACAAAATTCCCCCTGGACAAAAACGCCTTTTTTAAGGACAGATCCTCCATTTATTTCCTACGGTAAGAATTTTTTCATTTTTTCTGTACTGATATTTTAATATATGAGAAGTAAAAAAATGACCTAAAAACTATAGGTCACCAAGCGAATTAAAAAGTTATTGGATTTCAAGGGAGACTACTCTTCTCTTAAATTGCAAAAATGACGTGTCACTTAAATACCCACAAAAATGTGTTCGAAATGACTAGGATTACATAAATAAGTCTTTATTGTGTTCAATATGTTTTATTCTGTCTAAATGAGTATCAATTTGGGAAAATTTAGTGGTGATTTTGAAATTTTTAGTAAAACATTCTTTCAAAAGTACCTGAAATTGCTCTTTTTTCGCAACGTTTCTGATAATAAAAAATATTCCAGCGGTAAGAATTTTTTCTTTTTGTGTATAGACATAGTGCTTGGTCATACCTACAAAAACAAAAAAAGAAAAATATATCAAACCAAGCGTTTTTCTTAGTTATAAGTAAAATTTGGTTTACTTTTTGCAGCTCTGTCCGAAATTGTTTCACTACTTTTATCCATTTTCTTTCTTATTACCAGCTTTAGATAATAAAAAGTGTCGTCTTTTGTGTCCATCTGAAGGGGACTAGCTCATAAAGACACCACTTTGCTTTTGTTGCTCTATTTCCTATCGATAACGCCACATGTTGAACGAGTAACAGAAAGCGAAATGTACCATCCGAGTACTATTACACTTTAATTGACGAAACAGAGAAAATTGAAATAATCGAAAAGGGTCTTGTCATTTATCAACCAAACATCAACTAAATGTAAATAAATACATTTGCTGAAAAGGCCAATTACTGAAACAGCTTTATTTCGTTATTTAGGATATGCGCAGTAAGTTGCGCAGTAACAATTGGAGGATCTGTCCTTAAGAAAGTATTTATCAAATTTTCGCCAAAAAAGGAAATTTTAAGGGAAATCATTAATATTCATGAATATGCAAATGAGCTAATTTGCATAAAATAACTACAAATGAAAGAGCAAGTCATAAGCTTTCATTTGATACCATTTAGACATCTGTAGGACAATATTCAATGAAAATATGACCAAATAAGTATTGTAAATTTGAATGAAAAAAATGATAGGGTTAAGGGTTTTAGATAAGGGTTACAGCCAAAAGCCCCAACAGCCAGAGTGCAAACAATACTCAAAATGTTTCTAATATATTGTACTTTATGAAAAACTATGTCTACAAAATTCCCCCTGGGGGGGGAGCAAACATGTTTCTGGCCCAGGGACTATAAGTGTATAATAATTATGATTGGCACAAAAACAAAGTAAAAGTGTCAATAAAAACCTGCACCAGTTAACAGACACAGTGATTCACACTCAATCGGGGTCCTGAGATCATAATTGTGAAAAGTAAAGTCCGGGTACAATATTATGACACATGTTTACAAAGGTTACATTATGTAAACATGCGATCTAAATTTTCAAATCAATTTTGCATGTGCTGGTTTGAATCTTGCAGGTGTGAAACGCCTGCAAGATTCGAACCCTTACATGCAAAGTATCGGTGGTTTGTAGTTCGTTTGTTTACGCTTATTTACATCTATGTACATTGTGAATGTAAGCATGTGGCATACTATCGTAACCGGCCTGTATAATAAGAAAGTAAACATATATTGTGGATTAGAGAATAAATGCAAAACAAAACTATCATGACTGCGATCTAGAAATGACAAATACTGTTTTATATCTTCAAAGACAATGAATATTTTATTTGTATAATTGTGAGCCCAATGTCACAGTCAATATACCATCATTCTAATAGCCAGATTTTGTCATATTAACTTATACAGAATAGCAATCGTATTTTCTCGAAATTCGTCAGAAAAGTTTTTTTATTGCCATTATTGTTGATAGAATCTCAGGACCTTGTAAAAGATTGGTAACTTACCCTAGAATTTGGCGCTGGTTGTCGCCCACTTCTATTGGATCTATTTGTTTGGGGCTTTTGAAATAACGATATTCGATTATATAAGCATCTTTAACAATGCTTTTACTAGGTAAACGACACTTTTCTGCTAAGTACGCTATTGTAATTTGATTGTATAAAATATGCGTGTTATTTTCTTATATCCTCAAAAAGTATATACATTTGCAATCTAGATAGCCACACCTACTTTGTCTACTTCTCTAAAACATAAACTTCGAATTCCCATAGTATGTACTTCAAAATGTATAAATTGTTTTTTTCTATGTCATGGCTTAAGGTATGCCATCCATCATTAGATACAAAACACTTCGTGTATCTTCGGGCGTCATCCGAGGCAACGGAAAATGGCGATAGTATACCCTCTTTAATGGCCGAGCATTATCTGTGGCAACGGAAATTGAAGATGAATACCCTCGTCATTTTTCGTTGCCCCGAATAACGCCCGAAGTGTTTGGCATCTAATGATGGATCGAATACCTTAACCTACTTTTAATAGACTATCGTTCTGTAACCAAGCCCTAGCATTATCCATGTAGAAAATATGGATATTTGACAACATTTTGTATCTCATGATAAATGACCTGGCAGAGCATCTCTATCGTTTAATTAGAGATGCACAGCCAGTTCATTTATCGTGCGCTATACATGCTCAACAGCTCGAATTTTCTAGCGAGTTATCAAAACCTTAAGACGGTTTAATCTTATTTTGCAGATCTATTCAAAATCAATGGAAACAATAAAGAAATACAACTCTTACCTTCCTAGCACTGTTGTCTACCTTAGAGTTTCCACACCCCATTTGTCTCCACTTGTTTTATCTCCCCTTACAGCAGAGTGTCTACTAGATGTGGCGGGAATCCCTACATAGTGTCGAGTATTATCACAATTTCGTCGGTGATAACCACTTCTGTAATGAAATGTGCGAATTCATGTAAGAAATCGGCGCTTTATGACCAAATATTCGTAACTGTAGCTTTTATCAAGCTGTTGTTACGATATTTTTGTTGAAAAGCAGCGAACTATACCTACATCGTCATACTTAATTCATAATCATCCACCCCTGATAGTAGACTACATGCTAGTTGCGATGAACAATCCTTCAGTATTGTTGTCAATGTGTGCCGAATAAAGCATTAATATAAAGAAACGAATGAAAAGACATTTAGGACGAACAATGGTCCGCATTGGCATGTCGCCTGTGTTATTGCAAAACATCATAACTCCAGCTTTAATCAAGCTGGAGTTACGAGGTTTTGTAATAACACTGACGATATGCAAACGGACAGTTTGACCATGATCCATTTTGTTCAATGCTAGCTCCTTTATTTCTTGAAGCAACTTGTACTCAGAGTGCACTGAGGAATAGACGGACATAGAGCTAATTGACTTTGAAATGCCCTATTCGGTTGACAAGGGTAGTAGTCCTTGGGCCAGATATGGTTGGAGTTACCACTAAAATGGACAAAGGGACACCTATATATCTTGAAAGACCTATCCAAAGGAAGAACAAAAATGCAATGATATCCACTCTGCAGAGTAGCTATACCTCAGAATGTGCATTTGAAATTTGATAGGGTTTGGATAGTTGAAAATCAGTGCAAGGTTTTGAAATGTTTAAAATATTGTGGCATACTGCTTTCTATACTGAGCATACACTGCATATATAAACCAGATGCATAAAAATACAATTCATGTTGAATAATTTGTCCTACACAGCATGTATATGGAAAAAAATACAACAGGTATATCCATAAAGGGAGGTAATAAGTCGAGCAATTTACATGCTTTTCAATATGGAGTATGGCATTACAATGTCATAAGCCAAAAATGAAAACCCTCTGTATTTTCTTGAACCTGTTAATGAATTCTGACTATTGATCCATTTCAAAGTGCCGGATAAGCAAAATTTAACAACCTTCTTGTTTCCATGGCAACTGTCTTCCTATAGAAGTTTCAGCATTAGCTTCAACTAATCGCAAAAAAAAACATTTTAAAACTATTATAGTAATAAAACATACATTTTAGTTTTGAAATGTTATTTTGTTAAGACATCTCTTACACAAAACTAATTAGTATGCTTATGAATATTAATAAGAACTTTAATAACAAGATCGTGAAACACAAATGCCCAAGGAATGGCAATGTTAAGTTTTTATGCTAAGTTTTCGAGTTAAGGATTGATAAGGGTTAATGAATGACCTTGAGGAAAGTCATATTGATATTGCACGAATAGATAAATACCATTGTTCAAAAGAAGGTTACATACAAAATTATAGCTTTGTATGTCAAATATTTTTGGAGAAAAGGCCAGTTTTAAGTTTTCATACAGACAGATGGACGGACAGACAGAGAGACAAGAGTAAAACAATATGCTCCTGTGTGTTTAGATTGCTGAAATGAGACATTTCTAGTTGCAATGTAAATGTGATGTGTGTTTTATAAAGTAATTCAAAAGCTAAAATAACACAAATAAATTAATTATTACTTCGTTGGCAAATTATGGACAATTATGGGTAAACTGCATGTAGATCTAAAAGGAGACAAGAAAGAGACGGGGGACTCAGTACACAGTGTTTTTTGACAGCATTTGGGGTTAAGGATAAATTCCTGTTGTAAGCCCTTTAATTTTTAAAGTTTAAGTTTTTTAAAAGTAGGTCAAACTCAAAGGTCAGGGTAACTAGGTCAAAGGTTATGGTCCCAAATAAATGGGCGTGGTGGGAGTCCTCATCCGGTAGGTTTCAAACCAAGGCCAAAGAAGTTCAAGACTTAACCATCTGCATGCAAAGTCACATAACTATCACCCTTCCACTTCTGTTTGTTTCTTGTCCCTCTCAATACCATCAATACCATGCTGAATGACACTGGACATGGATATTTTATCCAAGGCAAGAAGATCAACCATCGTTTCTACATGGATGACCTAAAGACCTTTGCCAAGAATGATCACCAGCAAAAACAACTGCTCGAGACAGTAAAGGTCTTTAGTGATGACATATGTATGCAATTTGAACTGGACAAGTGTCTAAAAGCCACCTTCAAAAAAGGAAAACTAACATCAACATCTGACATACAGCTAGAAAGAGACAACATCATCAAGAAACTAGACCAAGACTCTAAATGTAAATACCTTGTGTTAATGAAGGTGACGGAATTCAACATGCAGCAATGGGGGAAAAGATCAGAAAAGAGTATTACAGAAGAGTTAAGGCTTGCCATCAAGAGTGAGCTAAAAGCTGCAGATAAGAATGAAGCCATAAACACCCTGGCAGTCCCAGTTGTCACATACAATTTCAATATCATAAACTGGCAAATGCAAGAAAAAAGGAAAACTTGACACAAAGACCAGACAGTTACTAACAACAGAAAGAATGCACCAGCCAAAGGTTGACATTGAAAGATTGTACCTACCACGAAAGATCGGTGGTAGGGGCCTCTCATAGAATGAGATGGCAGAAACACGTATTTGGAGACAACACAAGACAATCTGCTACATCTGATCCGGGAACATGAACGTAACAAGAAACTTTACTCAATCTCAGAGCAAGCCAGAAAATTCATTCAAGAACTGAACATTGCACAAACGACAAGAAATGGAGAAGAATCCGTCACAGTGTATGCCAAAAGAACAAGACGGACAAAGGCAAATGCCCAAAAGGGGATGACACAAACATGGAAAGCCAAACAAATGCATGGGCAATACCTTTAAGGTTTGACAAACCAGATGTTGACCAAGATCAGACACATAAGAGGCTCTCTAGTGCAGGTCTCAATGCAGAAACAGAGGGAATGGTGATAGCAGCACAAGATCAGAGTTTGGCTACAAGAGCATATCACAACAAGATCATCAAAGATGGTACAGATCCAAAGTGTAGACTATACAACCAATATGATGAAATTGTCTCGGGCTGTCCAACATTAGTGCCAACATAGTACATTCAAAGACATGACAAGGCAGCAGGGTACATTCATTGGAAAATCTGCAAGCAATTTGGACTCCCAGCAAACAAAAAATTGTATGAACATCAACCAAAAACTGTCGTAGAGGGACATGTCAGTGAATAATGGTACAGAGATCAAGGCTAACAAACCAGACATCATCATCAAGAACAAATTGGACAACACGTTCATCATGATTGACATGACGGTTCCTTCTGAAAGAAATGTCTCCGTCCAGGCACTTGAGAAACTATAAAAATACAAAGACCTTGAGATAGAAGTAGCCAGAATGTGGGGTATGAAGACGACAACTGTACAAGTCGTTGTAGGTGCACTTGGTCTCATTAAGAAGGGACTTGACAAAATATTCAAACAAATCCCTAGTGCACCAGTTATCGAGGAACTGCAGAAGATCATACTCCTCGGAAGTGCACATATCATCCAAAGAACGCTGTATAATAATAATGAAAACACTATAATTGCAAAATTTATACCTTCTGTCATAGATGTAGCTATCCCCTAAAGAATCTGCTATACATGTATACGAACTACAACCTTAATTTTAAACGATGTCAATAAACTTTCAATATACATGTATTGCAGTTGCCTTTTTTGTTAATCCA
Source organism: Fragum sueziense (assembly GCA_963680895.1). Classification (NCBI taxonomy): domain Eukaryota; kingdom Metazoa; phylum Mollusca; class Bivalvia; order Cardiida; family Cardiidae; genus Fragum; species Fragum sueziense. Next base: position 19,566,867 of record OY804598.1, on the reverse strand, counting down.
TGTGTTTTGATTCTACTTAGAATTCTAAAAGTATCACACGAGATCATTTGAACCATCTAATCAGTTCTGTTATCATCATAATCATTCAATCATTAGTTTAAATTGCGAAAAGAAAGTGTTAAAATGTTTAACAATTATTTATAATAATGTATTCAGTTTACTGTATCAGTGTTTTCCTAAACTTTAGGGACATTATTTTCTATTTGATGTTGGATTTAGGTTGTATTATTTTACGTTCAAAAGGGTTGTTTAGCCCTTATATTTAAGCAGATTTACAGTAAGATGCAAAATTACGGATGCTAAAAAATGATTGAATCTTGCATGAAAATGAGTGAATATGCAAAACGAATGAACATTATCTGTTACTAGATAACAACTAGGCAACAAAAGGGTAAAAATTGCTCGACATTAAATGCTAGAGCAATAGATATCTGTCTTGAGGTTGGTACCATGGTCATAGAGGTATGTGCAAAGTTTTAGAGTAATGGCGTAAGTAAAACAGGGATATGACACTTTTACCAAACAAAAACCTAATTCGCAAAAAGGGTCACAGTTTTAAGTAGTGTCATTAATATTAGCGAATATGCAAATAAGGTAATTTGCATAAAATTTATGGTAAATTATTGAGCAAGTCATAAACTTTCATTTGATACCATTCTTACATCTGTAGGTCAATATTCAACCAAGACATGACCAAAAACGTTTTGAAATGACTGAACAATTTTATAGGGTTAAGGATTTAGATAAGGTTTATGACCCAAAGCCCCTACGGCCAAATTAAGTGCAAACATCGCTTAAAATGTTTTATATATTAATTTTCTTTAAGATTTAATATGTTTACGTAATTCCCCTGCACAAAACTGCCTCGTTTTGGAAAGTATTTACCAAATTTCCGTAGAAAATCGCAATTTTAGGAAAATTCATGAATATGCAAATGAGCTAATTTGCATAACATAACTAAAATGAAAGAATAAGTCATAAGCTTTCGTTTTATATCATTCTGACAACTGTGTGCAAATATTCAATGAAGATATGGCCGAATTCATTTTCAAAATTTACATAAGTGGTTTGATGGGGCTAAGGGTTTAGATAAGGGTTACGGCAAAAAGCCCCAACCGCCAGAGTATAAACAAGGCTCAAAATGTTTCTAATAAAATGTTCTTTAAGACAAATCATGTTTTCAAAATTCCCCCTGAAAAGAAACGCCTTGTTTTGGAAAGTATTTATCAAAATTTTCGCCAAAAAAAGAATTTTTAAGGGAAATCATTAATATTCATGAATATGCAAATGAGATAATTTAAATAAGATAACTACAAACAAAAGATCGAGTCATAAGCTTTCATTTGATACCATTTTGAGACCTGTAGGTCAATATTCAATGGAAATATGACCAAATAAGTGTTATAAATTTGAATGCAAAAAATGATAGGGTAAGGGTTTAAGATAAGGGTTACAGCCAAAAGCCCCGACGGCCAGAGTGCAAACAAAGCTCAAAATCTTTGTAAGATAATGTTCTTTATGAAAAACCATGTCTTCTTGCATTAGAAATAAATGATAATTATAGAAAAATACTTTTTTCGAATATTTCGACCAGTTCTTATACTTGATTGCACATAAAGCATAATTTGAAGAGGAGTAATGACGTCATAATAATTACATAATTTAAAAAATCATGATTCATAAGTAGTGAAATACATGCTCATACATATGGATTCAAATAAATAGATTTAAACATTCATTAATTTTGATATTTTTTATTAATTTTTCCCTTTCCCTTTCCCCAAATCAAATTGTCATTCACGTCGTGAAGGGTACCTATATAAAGGTAAGGGTAAAACATATTTAGCTACTCTTCATGTCGGATATCATCACTGAAAAACATCCGTCAGATGTACGAGGTACAGTCAGAAATTTCCCGGACTGCCTTCATACGTAAATTATATGCATTCGGATTTTTCTGAATCTTATATACCTAAAAAGAGGAACTCATGTCCGATAAGTACATATATCATTTATATTGATACAAAACATATGACATAATACTGTACAGTCGCAAAAACATACATAAACAATGCACGGATCACTTTGACGTCGCACAGCGACGTCTACATTACGTCGTATATACAGAGCCAAAATCAATGACTTCTGGTTAGTTCACAACTTTTCAAAATATTTATACGAATGATCTAAATACTTCTCATCGCGATACACATATGGAGCAAACGAATGAATTCTGTGTCATAACATTTCACAGCTGACCTGGTCGCAGGCCAAATCTCTTCGTTTGACTCAAACCTGCAAAATTGGCGAAATTTCAATAAACGGGTGAAATGCTGAAATGACATTTCACTGAGTCTGGGTTGTATTTCATGTGGGACAGTCTTTCATAGCTTAGAACATATGTGGTTCCTATTTTCATATCGATCTGATGGATGCATTAGGTTGGTAAGGTACATTATCCATGTCAAATCACCGTTCTCACGCTTCTTAGGAAACGTTCAAAGAAAAGACATTGTGTACACGACGCTGGTCTTTTGCTCATCGTCAGCCTAAAGCCGCGTCACCCGCCCCCTTGTACAGTTTAGACGTATTTCATTTTATTGAAATTATTTTATTAATTGCACCACGACACATATTCCAACAATATTAACCACATCGTCGAATGATTTCCACGGGTCCGTGAGAATTTCGGTCTTTATGTTTGAATGAGCACGTTTTTAGGCCGCTCGCTGCTAAGATCATCGCTTATTTTCGCGCGGTAATTATAAAATTTCTTGTGCCAATTAAACAAAGTTGTCCTAGAATATGCACTTAAGCCGTTGCTTGGATTAAAGAACTTCTAAATTCCCATATGCGTCATTCCGGTCTTCACATAGACGTTAATAGCGCAGATTTGTTCCGTACGCCGTGGTGACGTCGCCTTGATTTCAGTTGTCTTTCATCCACTGCTAGGAGAAATATGTATGAAACGCAGAATTTTTATGCCACGACGTTAAAATTTTGAAATTGTTCAGAAAATATGTTGATGTGATGCCATATTGAGGCTGCATGTAAAAGTGCCTGTAATTGTTATGATATGGTCCTTTGAATAATAGTAAAAATATTGGGAGCTAGCGTTATTTCAAAGTGATCCGTACTCTTGAACACCATGCTCTAACGTCTTAGAAAATTTTGATTTTTAACAATTTAAAACCACAAAAACTTATCAAAGTGGTAGTTTACATTTCGAAATTACTTATTGAATAAAGACTTGAATCAAATACGTCGGAAAAATTACAATTCAAAGGTAGTCCGGGAACTTTTTGACTATACCTCGTATATCTACAAATATATATAGGTGTCCTTTTGTCCTTTTTTCTGGTAATACTTACCCCATTTTCCTGGTCCTGGCCCAAGGACTATAGGCCTAATGCTAGGTTCCCACTGCCGATCAGATCAACCCGATCGCTTATATTCCCCGCACGATTCCAATTAGATGATTCCTTTTCGGTCTCTAGTAAATCATTTGACCTCTACAGTCGATTTGATCGGTGTTCTAACAGATGGAACAGAGGTCTAGATGATTGGACAGCAGTCGAGAATAACACGAGTATACCATTCGAGGTAGGCCTAATCATGTAAAGGTTTGGTGCTAGTCGGTTTTAAAATATCAAACCAATCACACTCGATCTCTCTACACGATAGATTTTCGATCAAGTCAATCTTATTCCCGATCAATACACGATCGCTTCCGGATCAACTTGGGAACCTAGCGAAAAAAAAATCGATCGCCGATCAAATCAACTCGAACAAGCCCGATCAAGCAATCGAGAACAGATCGAGCTCGATCGGAATGGGTTATTGGAAGTGGTCGAGCTTGGTCTGAATCGGTCGTACTTTTTACTCGAATGTTTTTGAATGTCAAAAATATTCGGTTGCGATTGAGTATAAAATTGATCGGGAAGCGGTCGTGTATTGATGGGTACAAGATCGACCTGATTGAAAATCAATCTGTCGGAAGACAAAGTCTGTTCGGGCTGATATCTTTTATCCGGCCTGCACAAAACTTGCGTGGATTTGATCGTCTAGAGATCGAGAAATTGTCATTTGGTCGGCTGTGATAGGGGAATTTAAGCGATTGAGTAGATCAGATCGGCAGTAGGAGCCTAGCGTCAAGGGGTAATCAGGGAGAAAGGCGGGGAGAAAATTAGCCTATCTATTGTGAATTCACTTTTGGGTATGCAATGTCAGGTTTTTAGTCCTATATCCATTGAAAACGTCCACATAAAAAGGTTTTGTTATATTTAAATTTCCTGTTTATATGTCTGTCAAAATTGAATGGGATTTCAATGAGAATTTGGTATCATTTGAAATGCACTTTTGTATGATCTTCCACCTCTTAACATTTCACTCTTTCCTATACGAGGTCTGATTTTAAGTCTCATGATAAAATTCTAAAGGCATAGGAAGGCACTTAAACAAAAAAAACGAAAACGCCGGTAACCAGCAGTTTCTACTTTTGTCTCAATATTTTCCTTATCTTATCATGTACTCAAGTCTTTGTCTTACAGTACATAAATCTTATCTTAAATACCAACATGTTATTTTTGTCATCTGTAGCAGCTCTTAAATGAGATCAGTCTTAACTTTTGTGAGTTTTTGGAAAGGGATGAGAGCGTTTCTACAGCTATTTACGTTGTTTAATCCTTGTCCTTTCGACTTGCCATCATGGAAAAGTTTGAAGAATGATGTCTTTAGACAGAATAAAACGACTTGTTGTCCCTTATAGAAAAGGTTTGAGAAAACATTGAGTTACGAGAAGAAAATTCTTGAGAAAAACATTTCTCCTTTTTTCAATATTTTCGTAACAAATCGTAGGCTACACAAATCTGATTTATACAAATTGGACCATGTTGGTCAGAAAATGGAAGCGTTACACGAATCTTGATCAGTCATACCACCAAACTTAATAGACTTTTACAATTATCAACACCTTGCTAAATGATATGTGATATATACGAAAAGATAGTAGCTCTAGAGCAAACAAACTATAGTTAAGTTGATTTAGAATCTTATTCCGACAAACTTTACTTTTTATTCCACTTCTCTGGTACGAACCACCCAGTTTTATGGTCTTTCATCAACCCTAAAGTTTTAAGCACATTGTAAATAGAATCTTATTCAAATGAATACCAAAATAACAACGATAACCAAAGATCAAGTTTACCCTTTTACAAGCAAGACCTGGTTTTGAAGCCACTGATGTAGAAATTGTTTGGGAAAACATCAAGACATGTTCTCCTTTTTGTTAAAATGCAACTGTTACGTATGGGAAAGGGTAAACCCATTACCAGACGACAAACTTTTAGGCTGGTCTATTTACAAACACCTGACAGATGATAATTTCAGCTGTTTTTTTTTTTTTTTTTTTTTTTTTTTTGGGGGGGGGGGGGGGGAACAGTGTGGAAAAGCAGAAATTACTCTCATTTCATTTGTCTTGAGGGAGTCAAACAGTGTCTTTGTATTGGAATAGGTTAAATAATCGAATAAATATGTATGGAAATGGATCTAAAATCTTCGTGAACGTGTGTTGTCTTTAGGACAACATTGTATGACTGTAGAGAATATAATTATATTTTCAACGCAATGTTTAAGAATACACCGACGAAAAACTATTGTTTGTCCGAAACTACGTAACGGTTTTTTTAAATCGTTCCCTATTCAATTGTACATCTATAATGATGTTCAGACAGAAATACGATTTAGTTCACGACATAGAGGGCTAAAACAAGTTCTTGTGTTAGAAAGATAATAGGCCCTAAATGATTAGATCTAAACTGATTAAAATTCTACAACGGAGACATAATTTACATGTAATGCATCTATAGACTTTTAAGTGGAACTTGAAACTGCATTTTCTGCTTGCATAATCCAATCAGCAATCGATTGATTAATAAAAAATATCGTAAGTGCATATAACTTTAATGTGCATATAGATTATTTATGCACTAACCACGCTATATGAACGGGGAGGACGAGAAATATTGTTTAAACAAAATATGTGATCAATGAAGGTAAACAATAAAAGTGGCCATGAATAGAGAGTTTGTAAATGTACTTAAACCCTTATGCCCGTTTTAGACCTTAAGTTAACCCTTTCCCAAACGACAACATATAAGGGTCGTCCCAATTGAAAGCTGTTGCAGGCGACAAAATCAATGCTACCTCGTGTAAACTTGGTGAACAATATATTATACTGATAAAACAAGTTATTGACGACAGATGTAAATGTTTATTTGGTCGCCAATAACTTTTTTATCAGCTTTGTTTTTTAAATATCTTTTTACAATCAGTAAATTCCTGGCTTATGTCCACCTGCTTTCATTCAAGCCATTTTAAAATCGGTCACCTATTGACACAATTATTAAATATTATTATGCTTGTTGTGTCACGTGATTACCAACCGTGTACTATCTCCGGTTGATAAATACAAAAGACTCGAAAGGGACAAGAAGGTATTATTATCGCTGTCTTAGAACAGATTTTTAAGAACTTGATGGAGAACATGGCGGATTCTAATCGGACTGCACGTATGTACACTCTGGTCGACCAGGATACGGGAATCTAGTCTAAAATGTCATTTAGACTATCACACAAGATCTTGCGTATTATGCATTCCAACCGTAATCTGGGAAAGGGTCCATTAAAGCTACTATTTCCCAGATTTGGACCCAAAATTTGTCAAAAACAAACGAAATGTACACTTTTTAAGCTTTATATGACCTGATTAAATGATAACGACAAACTATTGAAGCAACGACTCATTTTCTTGCAATTTGATACCAAATTCATGAAGCGATGTCGAAAGTAGGTCAAAAACAGTAGGACATTCGACTTTCTTAAATGACGACACAAAATACATGATGTCGTCATATTGAAATTCAAGTATGAATCTCGTTTGAATCTTGGTTCGCGCTGTATGCGCATGTGTGACAGTTAAAAAATAAATTCAACCGCATCTGTGATGGAGTTGAATTTGGGTTTGGATTCTCCCTAAATTCGGCTATCTCTCTTATAATTTCGGCTCAATCTCTGTCTGAATCGCATATTGTTAACCATTCTCAGGTGGCCAACACAAAAGTTTTGCATGTTTTTTCAAAAAATTTCATTTTTTGCAATTAGACCATCTGTTACCCTCCAGCTTTAATTAAGGACCTATTGCAAATGTACGTGGGAGAGCAGAATGTATCCGAGTCAGACTCCACTTAGCCACAGACTGGTCTTGAATCGTGACTTTCTGGAATGCTATAATGAAATATTTTTCATATCCCGGATCATTTCGGTGCGTAGCTCATTCGGATTTTCGCATGGTCTAGCCAAAACCTACCATAATTCTACTGGTACCCTTACGAATTATAACTTAAAACGTATGGTATAAGAATTGCCGTTTTTGAGACAACTACATTGAACTGGTTTAAGATATTCAAGAAGCTCACATATCCGCTGTGCAATATGTCCATATGGCATTTGAGCGTAAGATTTCCATGTTTCAAAATCAGTAATAAACCTATGGCCGTCTGATCATCATCTATGCTCACGGCGGATAATCATGTGATGCAACAATTTAAGAAAATCTTCAATAATTTTGTTAATACGGGACCGATTCGGATTCGGTTTGAAGCAGAGAAGGTTGGCAGACGTAACGCATTTGATGGACGTGGTGGATTTTTGAAAAATCAACTGATAAAAATGTTATTGAAGATCAACCAAAATTTTGTTGGATCTTAAATAACTTTTTTATCTGTATTCATTCTGTGCTTCAAACCGTATTCAAATTGGTCAAGTATTAACAAAAATATCTGAGTCATGTGATTGACCAGCGTGTATGCTGTTCCCCTTGGAAATGTTACATGTATTGACAAAGCTATTGCAGTACATACTAGTATTAGATATTGATCTGACTGGCTAATCAGGATCCATGTTTTTCTTAAATGACTTAAGGGTCCCTTTTTTCCAGATTCCTCCATTTATATTACAATATTTTATGCTTTAAATTAAACAAAGTGACCTTACTTCTTTATATAAAAGTGTCAACTATTTACAATATTGACACAAAAGTTTAGTCTGGACACAAGGTCATCTTATAGTTGATAGTATCATAGTAAGAGTAAAGACTAATCGAATAACCCTAAGTAACAGGATATGCGGAGAGCGCCCATGACAAGAGAAGAAAAATTGAAGACAGGACAGACAAAAATATTGGCTAAATTAGTAATATAAGACTTGATAAATGACCTGGTAGAGCAACTCTAGCTATTAGCTAGAGTTGCTCTGCCAGGTCATTTATTGTGCGCTTTACTTACTAGTGATTATTGTAAGAAAACAAATACTGGTGTTAGCGTTTGAATAGAACATTAACATAGAAATCATTGAGGTTACTGGTAAAAGAAAATGATGTGAGACATTCCTACAAGCATACACCAATATGCATCTACACTTAAAGACACTTCTAACGCAACACTTACCTTTTTTGTAATAACTTGGAATTTAATGAACCATTTTTCATCAAATGTTCAACAAATTTAATTCATTCACAATTGCATAATATCTTTATTTTTCATAAAGAAACATCGGGTAGAAGCGATTAAATTTTCAGTTCATACAATATGACTAGAAAACAAAAAGTCGCAAAAAAGCTGTGCGAACTGATAACGTAAATTCATGTTATTTATGTAACAGTAATAAAGTTTATGACATTCTGCTAACATTCTGTGTGTCCGTCATGGAGCTAAATGACACAAAGACAATCCCTTCTCATTGATAAAGATAAATGATGATGAATCTTTGCGGGATCATTTCTAACTCGCCTCTTCTAAGTTCTTGTTCCAGTCGTTGAAAATTTCTTGGAGGAACAGGGCGAAAAACTAATGTTTGGTAACAAATTGGATGATTTTGTGCAATGCTGACACTACAAAACATTATTTCTTAAACAAAATAGGTACAACTGAATTCTAGTATTGCTTCGCACGTGAAAGAAATCCCATGTTATCAAAACTAATGAAGCAGTGGTATGAGATATGAGCTTGATTTGGTGACGCTGCTTTGATGCTATTGAATTCTGCAATTGCCTGGAGTTTGTGACTTTTCATATTTGAGTCTTATTGAAAAACCTAAATATTCTTTATGTTCGGATCAGTCGATGTTGATGAAATTTACAAAAAAAACAACATGTAAACGTAGTTGATTTATATTTGCTGAAAAATTCATAAAATATACTGCATTATTTATTTATTTAATTATGATGAAAAATGTAAGTGTTGCGTTGGAAGTTTCTTTAAGTGTACGTGTATGTCCTTAGTCGTAGAGCCTACATAATAGACCCGTTTAAGTTGCGGTACTTTATGGAAGAGAGTAATACATTATGTTTTAACGTTAGATTTCTAAATCAACTTCTGTCCCCAGAAACGATCATCAAAACTCTTAGGAGACCCTACACAAAATGTACTTTGTGGGTGGGCAAAGAGGATCTTAATTCAAATTATCGCTGCCTCTGAACGAAAGGAATAACCCTAAGTAACGGGATATGCGGAGAACGGCCATGACAAGAGAAGAAACACTAGAGACGAAACAGGAAAAAACGTTAGCTAAATCAGTAATATAGGATTTGAAAAATAAATCATTGGGGTAAAAGAAAGTAATGAGGGAAGTACTAACGTCCATACACCAATAATACATGCATGCCTTTAGTCGTATTAGTTCATTTGTTTTCAAGTACTTCCAATTTGGACCGGTTTGAGATGTCGTTCTTTGTGGAAGAAGGCTGCACATATTCATATTTATAAAGTAACTTCTATGTTACAAAATACTTTGCGTACTTTGAGTATAGACAAAAAGGCACTGAATGTAAATTGTGATTTCCAAGTCAATTTTCTTTAAAAACGAAGAAAAAGTCAATCAGTTACTGCAATGTTGGATGTCAGGCTTTGTCAGCACGGGATTATGTACCAGAATGGTTTTGCAGACGAAGTTTCTAACTTGCCAATCCATTACCAGAACTATAGATGCCCGTAGGTCACTGGTGGTGAACTCGGCCAAAGCGTGGGACGTTTTTTCGCGATAATTGTATTCCGTCGGTGTTGTTATAAAATATCGTAACTACGGCTTAAAAAAGCCGTAGTTACGAGATTTTAAAACAACACCGTCGGTTTGTCAATACATATCGGTAAACCTGGTCTATTTTTAGAACAAATTCATTGTTATTAAAAAATCTATCCAATCAGATCTTTAAACGCATAATATCTGTACCTTGTTGTAGCGAAAAACGTCCATCGCTTTGGCCGAGTTCACCACCAGTGGTAGGTGACGCTAATCTAAATTTGTAAAAGATATCCTGTGTTGTCGGTATTCATTTGAATAGTTTTAAAAAGACAAATCAAATACATAGGTCTATGTCTGTTAGAAATTTTTCTATTTATAAAAGAAGAGTCGACATATGCTTATTAGAACTTTTGTATTATATAAAAGAATAAAGTATGATTAGAAGACAGGAACTTCTTATTTTGTAGTGTCTGTTGGTCGCAATTGAATAAATTCAAATAAAAGAGGAAATAAATTCATTTTATAGGGACAGTTTCCATACACCATCAAATTTAAGCTTACCCTCTTAGTCAATTATATCCAAATGCTAAAAATCCGAAATCTTCCAATGAATGTAATTTACACAAAATATAAAATCACCGTAAAAAGCCTTTTAAAAAATGTAATTCGATCACTCAAAAAACACTTAATGAGATCAGTTTTTGATCCACAACACTGAAATTCACTTCATAATTCATTAAAATTTCGATTACATACCGACCGTCCCGTTTATAACTTATCGATATGTTAGTTCTCCCTCAGTCAAGTATTCAGTTGAGTATTGGCTACTCTGACTTGGTTTGTTCCCTATATTTGTTTACAAGAGATAATTTTCACTCGCTTTTGAAAAGAAATTTCGATTTAGTCGATAGGCGTGTCAAATCGCCGTAACCACAGCTTTTTCAAGCTGTATTTACGGCGGTTTGGACGCCTGTCGGAAAATGTTCAAAGTATTGTAACTAAATCCTTTGTAAGCAGTAGTTACGTCTTTCTGAATGTTCTCAGACCATATTTCCGTATCGTGGACAAACATTTTTCATGCACACTGGGTGGCAACCACTAGTTCCAGCCAACATTGAAAGTTAATTACGCTAGCAATGTCGTATTTACTGCTTTTAACCCTTTCCCAAACGACAAAATTTTAGGGTGATCCACCTCAAAAATTGCCACAAATGACAAAATTGATGCTATTAAATATAGGACATGTGTAAAATATGGCACATAAAATATTGAGACAAAAGGAGAAACTGCTGGTTATCAGCAGTTTCTTCTTTTGTTTCAATGTTTTCTCATTCCTTCTCTATTAGGGACGTCAAAACCAGGTCTTGTTTTGGAAAGGGTTAAACTCTATTTTGTACCCTTTCTGATGTCCCATTGATAAAAGAAGAACTGAATTGGTTGGAAGCAGTAAATCTGATCTTCTTACACATCAGCTTATCATCTAAATCACAACATTCGGTTGTATAAGAAAAATATGCGCTATTACGGGGAACTTCTGGTTGACGTTCAGGGGACATCAAAACAAGGCGGGTGAAAGATGAGTGCCATCAATAAATCGAGATTTCTTTGTTTTTAGCTCAAAAATCAAAAATCGGAGAATGTTCTGCAGTCCTTTATTGATTTTCACATGTATGTGGGCCGTGTTTAACATCACTTTCATTTTGACTTTGCTTCACTGTAGGGTTATACGAGATATAATCCGAGTTTTCTCTGATGAAATTCGCTCTTTGATATGTTGATGTCGCTCATTTAAATGAGCGACCTCAACATATTCAAGAGAGAATTTCGTCAGAGAAAATTCGGATTATACGAGACAGGGCTGAGGATTCGTGTAAATATTGTATACTGACACGAAAAAGAAAGTGTGCCTTTTATTATAGGTATATATTGTATCTTATTTAGCCAAAATTATAACGTGATAGTAGTAGTAGTAATATTTCTTTATTGGCATACACTTTGACTGACCATCAGCAGCCCTGCGTTCAGTAAGACAAAACGTTAGCTAACAGTTAGCCGTTTTATTCGGAATACTCGGTCAATTCTTTGAAATTTGGGTCAAAGAAGTTGCGAATGTTGGTAACGTTAGCTAACAGTTTGTCTACTGAATGCAGGGCTGATAAAGAAATGCTACGAGTGTGCAACTTTTTCTTTTCACCTACTGTTATTTAAAAGTAAATCAATTGTGAAATTTCTATCTAATGAAAATTATGTCCTACATGTATAACATAAAAAAAATACTGGCACATTTTCAAAATACCAACTAAACAAATAAATCATAGTTATTGTTTATGTTTTTGATAGCCAAAGTGGCGCAGTGGTTAGCGCACTTAACTTGTAGCCCGGTGATTAAGGGTTCGAGTCCCACTCGGGTAAGGTGTGTCTTTGGACAAGACGCTTGAATGTTAGCCCCAGTCTACCAAGCTGTATGGAGTGGGTAGCAGTGAGATAAAACTTACTGCCTCTTCTCGAAAAAAGAAATAAAGGGCCTAAAGAATCTTTAATAGCTTATGTGCATCATACATCTGGCCCCGGTTTCTCGAAAAGAAAAACTTAAGTGCGTTCTCAGACTCAAATCTGAGCACCGTGAACAAATAACACGAATTTCTTGTGAACTTCAATTGAATACCAAATCAACGTTGATTGGTATTCAATTGAAGTTGAGCATGTACTCATGAGAATATAATTAAGTTTTTTCGAGAAACCGGGTCCAGGGGCACGTATTACTAACGATCGTACGTTTGATTTTTGCATAATTACTTGTAACAACAGCCCTGATTGGCTCAGTCGGATTTCTCGTGCAATCAGATGTCTTGTTACACAGTTTACACAAAAACATGATCGTAAGATGTTTAGTAATACGGACCCCAGGTCTCGAAATCTGTATGAACTGTATGTATGTTAACCCTTTCCCAAACAAGACCTGGTTTTGACGTCCCTAATAGAAAAGGTTTGGGAAAACATTGAGACAAAAGAAGAAACTGCTGATAACCAGCAGTTTCTCCTTTTGTCTCAATATTTTCTTTACCATATTTTACAAAAATCATATCTTTGTTATCATTATTTTTGTCGTCTGCAGCAGCTTTCAATTTGGATCACCCTAAAATTTTGTTGTTTGGTAATGGGTTAATCTATCTAGAGCTGTACTTATTGTCACACAGACCCGCGTTTCTGACACACCCTATTTCCACCCGGTACCAAAGGCCCCCTTCGCAACGAGTCGCGTTTACTTCTTTACATGTTTACGTACCGTGACATGAATACAGTCCATATCACACTTACTTATTGCTTTCTTTTTCTTCAATAGGTTAAAAAGAAGACACTTTTTTTCAATACATGTATGTGTATTCTATAATTCTATTCATATCTTGAAGTTTAAAGACTGAGCAAAATTTAATACGAATTGAAAAAATGTGTTTTCTTGTGTATTCTACACATACATGTATGTGCAATGTACGTTATAGCCAGAACCTAGAAGAGTCGTTCATTATTTCAGACAGCCACATGTCCAGATTAGCCTTTGTCTTAGTACATTCTGATCAGGATACGTTCAGTTAAATCGATGCATTGAGGCAAGAGAAGAAAATGCCAATAACTAGCAGTTCCCTTTCCGTCATATTTTCTACGCCATGTTTACATAATAGACTATCCTTATCAACTCTCATTGTTTTATCCGCAGCTAGATTTCAAATCGGAATACAATTTAGTCTACATGTGTTTTTTTACCTTTTGGGAAAAATTATCAATTTATGCTTTCATTGGCAGAATGATTTTTTGTCTTCAAGATGGCCACACAACATTATCACATCGCTGTTTTTCAACGAGAACGACGCATCTGCAGCTTAAAGGGACATTTCATTTTTATTTCATTTTTTTTAAAGTACGTCTTGATGCCAAGATTGGTTATCCTTATGTACATAAATACAATCGGTTTTTAATTGGACGTCCGAAAGGACGTCCAATTCTTATAACCACTTTTCGACAGGCGAAATGAGTTTTCATTACCAAAAAACCCTTTCTCAGACTCAATTGCCAGTTGACCAAAATTCAAAACAGATTTTGCGACCATCGTATCTTTTCCTGCTTTCTATGTGTTCTCTAACAAACACTATAAGATTCATTTGCCGATTCAATTCATGCCACGTCTTTACCAACTTTACGATCTTTTTTCGATTTAACCATTTTCTTGTAGTGATTTGACTTTCGTAATATTGTGTAAAGGGTAAGATCTTTAGAAAGCGATACATTCATACACTATCTTTATAAAGTAAACAAACGCCTTATATCATCATCAGCAGCGATAGCTCAAACGGGAAAGGATTAACCTTGCAACCTTTTTAGTATGAAATTTGGAACGCCGTTGGTTCGAAACCAGTTCGGATTATTTTTTCTGTATATACGTTTGTTAAAACGTTTGTTTTTCTTGATGTCTTTACTGAAAACAGACATTTTAGTATGGTTACTCAGTTTAATGCACGTATTATGTATGATAGATTCTTTTTCTTTGATCATTGTTGTTTAAGTCTTTGACATATTTAAAGGAACGGGGTTTCCACGAGACGTATTTTGGAAACAGGGTTTAAAATTGATTCTCAGGGAGTGAGTTCATTTCGCAACTCGGGTTCGACTCGATCGCAAATCGGGGTTCCATCTGAACAGCCTCAGATGAGACGCTAGTGATATCCACCTATTCAGAAAAATAGTTGCTCTTACGAGTTTTATTTTTTTCTCCAGCATCTGTATCACTAATATTCGACAGTATCATGACCTATTTACATACTGATCAATGATCATGACAACAATGATTATGACTAGTCTATGATCGAGTGACAGCGATCTGTATTTATTACGTGTAAGTGAACCGTTTACGTGTATTGTACTAAGAAGATTAAGCAATGGGTCTGCAACAATGACAATGGAACAAAGATGATCGTATGAATATGTGTACAGATATGGACATTGCTATTCTAAAATTTTCGTTGATAATGATATGAAGATTTAAATTGCGTATTGTACTCCACTGCCATTTTCCCGACGGCACGTTCCCAATTTCTTGTTTGTATGCACATCTGTATATGTAAGGATGTTGCGGTAGTACTGGTATGATGAATCCATGGTTAGGTGCTCCAATTTATCTGGTATTTTTTTTAGGAAAAGTGTGAATTGAATTTGTTTTGTAACCACAGCCAGGGAAAACTGTTGCAGTGTTTCTTTTTTTTTTTTTTTTTTCTTTCTTTTTCTTTTTACTCTAAACACAAATAAAAATCAAAGTGCTTGGAGCACTATATTTAGACGTCTCTGATTGATTGAGCGGAATTGTATGTAAATGATCGGCGTTTCATTACTTTATGTCGTTGAATTTGTGTTTAGATCGATTCTAAATCACTGCGGTCGTTTTATCCCTAACGATGGTTGAGATAAAAGTCGAAAAGAAGATGATAAAAAAGAACAATGTCTGAGATGAATTCGAACCCAGGGCCTTTCAGATATAGACATGTGTAAAGAGTACAAGGTGAGTGCTCTGCCAAGTGAGCTATCGCGGCTTTCATTTATGTAGCGCGTTGGCTTACATTTTGAATAAATTGCTTTGTATCGCCATTTATAAAATCAGCGAAAGGTGTAACTGACGACAATACTCATAGTTAACCGAAACAAGAAGACAAAAGTGCTAATCACATGACCTTAATTGAATTGGGTAATCAAATTAATAGTGATTATCCATAGTCCGTCTGATGACCCAGGCAAAAAATGATTTCGCTGCACCCCCCTAGGTACCAAGGTTGTTATATACCATTTTAAAGCTTGAAATATGCTGGATACGATGCACGATGTTGTCAAGTTGTCAACCTGTGCAGGTCCCGTGTAAACATACAAATGTGTGGGTGGGGTAAGATAACAAATAAATTATTTGAAATACATTTTTCAAATACAAATCCACTTAAACCCAATCACTTAGGAATGTACTCATTCGAATGCCTAAAATTACTATCTAATGAACCAGAAGAGATATGCAAAACACATTTTAATCAATTATACGCAGAAATAATGCTCAAATATCTCGTCAATTTGCATATGGTGGGTAGGGTAATTTAAGCACAGTAAAATACAAACAAATAATCGCATTAGTGTTCCGTGAAACGATTGTACAACCATTTATAGATTAAATACAACTAATTTGGATCTCAGTAAAACATCTTCACCCAATATCTTAACAGATATAAACAAGACACAGTTCTATGCTAATCTTTAAAATGCCTCCTCTTTCCCTGTAACTTGCAATATAGTCCGTCAGATGATATTAAATATGGGCGCTATTTAAGAAATTATTTACATCCCTTACCCATGATGTACCAAGGTTGTTATATACCATTTTAAAGCTTAAAATATGCCGGATACGATGCACGATGTTGTCAAGTGGTCAACCTTTGCATGTAGCGTGTAATCAAGCACATATGTGGGTGGGGTAAGACAACAAATACATTACTTAAAATACATTTATCAAGCGATAATTTTCTTAAACCCAACCTTAGGATTGTGCTAATTCAAATTCATAAAATTATTAAAAATAAACCAGATTGTATATACAGAATACGTTTCAATTGTTTGTAAGCTGAGTCAATTTGCATATGGTGGGTGGGCTGTTTTATAAAAAATGATATACTTAGCCACACAAACAAATAGTCGCATTATTTGTCTGTGAAAAGTTTGTACAACCGTTTACAGATTAAATACAACTTATTTGGATCTTAGTTAAATACCGTCACCCTATATATTAACTGATATATACAAAACACAGTTTAAGACTGCACTTGACACCCCCCCCCCTCCCCGCTGTAACTTACAACATAGTCCGTTAGATGATATCACACGAGAGGCTATTGAAGGAGTTACTGCATCCCACCCCGATGTATGCTGTTATATACCTTTTTAAAACTTGAAATATGCTGGATACAATGTACGATGTTGTCAAGTTTTAAACCTATGCAGGTCCCGTGTAAACACACAAATATGTGGGTGGGGTAAGATAAAAAAAATTAAATGCATTTGTCAAATATAAATTGTCCTAACCCCACCCTTTTATAAATAATCTCACTCAAATGTATGACATTATGATTGAAATATCCAGAAGCGATATACAAAACACATTTCAATCGATTTCACCAAGAAAAGGGCAATGACGGATCCATGATTTTTTTTAAAAGTGGATTCAACTTTCTTCAAGATTCTACCTTAAGAATTTAGAAATTAACTAAACTAAATTCTTATGAATAAGAAAGTGATGTCAGGGCCAAGGGTCTTGCTACATTTTGTGTTTGGGCCCTGGGCCAGTGCAATTGGGGAAAATAGCGACGTTTTATCCTAAATTGGGGAAAACTAAAACATGTTTTAAAGCTTCAAATTAGACTGCGTGTGTAGGTATGTAAGATGCACTTGTAAATACTTTTTGTCTAAGAAAATTCATCAAAACTGCGGGAAGTATGGGTGCTCATTGGGACTGTTCACTCAAGAATTGGAATTATCAGTCTCAATCTAATAACGATCACATTGTGATCAGAAAAAATATTACAGAGATTCTTTTTGTGGTGATCACACCAAAGATGTGCTATCGGTGCACATAATCGCATAATGACAGCTTATAATCGTGATGGCTGTAGTGCTTATGATAACCATAGGCCTCAGTCACTTTATAGCTATTAAACTAATTGTAACATGTTTTCAGAATTTGTTTATATTTGTGAATTGTGTGGTAAAATGAAGTCTGAAACGTCAGTTTTGCTAATTCAAACGCAGTCAATTCGAGACTGGTACCTAACGGCACAAAATGAGAATACGTCTTAGATAATATGGATATTACAATGCTTATCGAGGTTGTATATGTTATAAGAATTTATACGTTGTCGTTAATGAGAAAACGATATATTCATTAATTGAGTAGGAGATGTATTTGGATTTATTTATCCGATTCAGACCTAAACTTCCAGAAAAAATATATCCAAAGTAGTAATCCAAATTCGATGGAACAGATAAAATGTGATGGTTATTAGTTAACAAAACCATATTTTGAACGCATGGCTTAACGAAATTATTACGAAAGCCATTGCATTATAAAATGACCTTTACAATATAATCATTATAATATTTCTATGAAAGGTACACTTTTCACCATAAAATGGGAAATTATCAAAGTATATCATTTTATATAATCTGATCAATTAGCCTTCAAAACTTTCCAACTAAAGCTACTGCTGTCACTATGGTACTTGTTAAAGCTAGCTTTTTTAAATTGTGAATCCTAATTTCGACGAGACATAATTATTAGTATCACAGGAATTCAGTGTGAACGTCCATGGAAAGCTTAAAAAGAAGACCTTTATTATAAAGATCTTGCGTCAAATAATAAGGGTTTGTAACAATTATGTCGTTAAAGAATAGGACAAACTTGTTATGGTACAGAAGATTGATGTAGCAAAATGTGAATGACTAAATTAAGGAGATGAGCCAAAAGTGATTGTTTCAGATGGATAAATGGAGAAAACAACTTAAAATATATAATTACAATAGACATAGAATACCATATACAAGCTTAGAAATGACGAAAAATAAAGACAAACTATACATATATAAAAAACTCAATGCAATTAAAATCTATGAGCAATGCCCAAATCATCCTCAATTTTGTGAAAAATCAGTAACCTAGTGTAATCAAGTTTTGTCAAGTTTTGCATTTTTATAGTGTTGAATTCACGTCCTTCAGTATTCCAAATCAAATTAGTTTTGATATACATCACACATTATATCATACAAATTAATGACGAGAGACCACAATGGTGGTGTATGCTTACATGGAGTTATAATATAATAAAACATCCCTTACTCGTATATGCCCTAGGTCGTATGATCAACACCGTCTAGCCAACTATTGGTCAAAACCATCATCGAAGACCCAGCTAACACATACCATTTTGTCCCCTATCGAAAATAGCTACTAATCTCTTGTATCAACAGACGGAAAAGCATGCGAAACGTTACATCGATCCGTACAATCAGATAAGCGCTTTCTTTTAAGGACTGTTTTGGTTGAATCTTCCCTAAATAAGTGACTGCATTCGGTCAGCTGTATCATCAATTGAATTTTAAGATTTTGTAACAGAGGTTAAACACCTTGGTTCATGTGTAGGTATCCGAGATTGGGTAAAAAAAACATTTTAGCAATTTTTCGAGGAAGGTAAACTCTTGATACAATGGTCTGATTTATTCGAAAGTGCAATATTAAATGAGTTAAATTGCAACATCTTCGATAAAGGCATAGAAGGCCCATTTGATCACTCTAGCTGAATTGTGCCCCCCCCCCCTTTTTTAGTAAATTTATAAAAGATAGATAATGATCAAGGAATTTACAGAATAATTTGAGAAAGTGGAAACATGAACTTAACAAAACGATTCTCCAAAAGAGATCTTTTTGCTAAGCCCATGAAGGTATTTTACTCCCAAAGGGTCATTCAGAAATTAATTACGTCCCTCTTATTAACCAGTATTTAAAGTTTCAATATTCATCTTTGTGTGAATCTTTACTGTCCTCAAAATTATTTGTATTCATTTTCCAGATCAAGTCAGAATCAAAATGAATGTTCTATATATCTATTCCATGTGTATATCTACTGTTGGCCGCCATCTTGGACGCTATCATATTATTAGTGTGTTGTCCAGTGATATCACAGTGCAATCTTTGTGATTCACCAATCAATATATCTCTTATATCAAAGAATGCTGAAATATTTTCAGTGGATGCTCTTGCAGGGATTGGTGATCCATACAAAATGAGTTTTGCTATCTGACTATAAATGGTTAAAGCAGAGATTATTGTAAGCTACAGGGAAAGAGGGGACATTTGAGAGCAGCCTAGAACTATGTATTGTTTATATCTATTAAATTGGGTAAAGATGTTGTACCAATGTCCAAATAAGTTGTATTTAATTTATAAACGGTTGTACAAACGTTTCAAGAAACAATAAAACGAGTATTTGTTTGTGTGGGTAGTACGTTTTCTACTGTGTTATAACAATTATCTAGCAACAATATGCAAATTGACTGACTACCTGGAATTATTTCTGTGTATAAACTGCGTATAATCAATTTAAATGTATTTTCTATATCACTTCTGGTTATTTAAATCATAATGACATGCATTCGATTAAGAACCTTTATAAAAGAGTGGGTCTAAGACGATTTACATTTGACAAATGCATTTCTTACCCCACCCATATATTTGTGTGTTTACACGGGACCTGCACAGGTTTACAACATGACAACATCGTGCATCGTATCCAGCACATTTCAAGCTTTAAAATAGTATATAACAGCATTGGTACATCGAGGTCGGATGCAGCAACTCCTTCAATAACCCCCTTGTGTGATTTCATCTAATGGACTATGTTGTAAGATATAGGGGGTGGGGGCATTTTCAAGAATAGTCTAGAACTGTGTCTTGTATGTACATGTATATATCAAGATATAGAGTGAATGTGTTTTACTTAATTCCAAATCAGTTGCATTTAATCTGTAAACGGTTATACAGACGTTTCAAAGAAGATCAATGCGAATATTTGTTTGTGTGACTAAGTAAATTACTGTTAATAAAACACCGCATCCACCACATGCAAATTGGCGAGATATCTGAGCATTTTGTCTTCGTATAATTGATTGAAATGTGTTTTGTATATCTCTTCTGGTTTATTCCAGAGTAATTTGATGAATTCGAATGAGTACATTCCTACGTGATTGGGTTTAAGACAATTTCTATTTGAAAATTGTATTTCAAGTGATTTATATGTTATCTTACCCCATCCACATATTTGTTTGTTTACACAGGACCCACATAGGTTTACAACTTGACAACATCGTGCATCGTATCCAGCACATTTCAAGCTTTAAAATGGTATATAACAGCATTGGTACATCGATTCTTAGGGGTGAAACGATCTCCTTAAAAAGCCCTCTTATTTGAAAGAATTAGACGGACTATGCTGTAACATACAGGGAAAGAGGGGGCATTTTCAAGAGAAGCCTAGAACTGTGTCTTGTTTAAATCTGTTAAAATATTGGGTAGAGATGTTTTACCAAGACCTAAATAAGTGGTATTCAATCTAAAAATGGTTGTGCAAACGTTTCATGGAACAATAATGTGATTATTTGTTTGTGTGGCTAAGTGTTTTACTGTGCATAAATTGCCCCACCCACCATACGTAAATTGACTAGATATATGAGCATTATTTCTGCGTAAAATTGATTGAAATGTCTTTTGTATATCTTTTCTGGTTTACTTGATTGTGGTTTTATGAATTCGAAAGAGTACATTCCTAAGTGATTGGGTTAAAGACGATTTCTATTTGACAAATGCATTTCAAATAATTTATGTGTTGTCTTACCCCACCCACATATTTGTGTGTTTACACGGGACCTGCACAGGTTTACGACTTGACAACATCGTACATCGTATCCAGCATATTTCAAGCTTTAAAATGGTATATAACAACCTTGGTACCTAGGGGGTGCAGCGAACTCCTTAAATAGCCCCCTTATTTGATTTCATCAGGCGGACTAAAGGGTTTTCTGGTAATAAAGCCGATTTCGTATGTCCGAAACCGATCTTATAGAATTAAACACAGAAGAATGAATAAGATATCTTTCGTTCATGTACAATCCCGCTCAATCAATCAGAGACGTCCAATTACAGTGCTCTCAGTTACAAATTCTTTGAAATCGATTATGGGAAGGCGAGAAATGATGACGTAAGTTCGACGTCAGAGAGCTCTTTGCATGCTCCAAGCAGGTATGTCTGTTAGAGATGTCGCTTTGCATTTCAATTGTCTCCAATTGACAATTACGCGCCTACGGCACTTGGTTTATGCAACTTAAGCCACCAACGACCGACCTAAATCTTGCAGACCGTGTAAAACGACGTTCAGGGAGGATCGTTTCACAGCGACGTCTTGACGACGTTTCGAAATCCTGTCTAGTAAGAATTTAGTGCTACTCCTCCAGGACGTCACAAGGTATACCGTTAGTAACCAGACTGTCCGGAACAGGCTCCACACAACTTGCATCAGGGTCATCCGATCTTACGCCAATGACGTTAAGCATCGATAGGCAAGGCGTCAGTGGGTATTAACACATCGATATTGATTCGGGATACATTGGACTGATGTCCGGACGAATCTCATTTTACGTGTCATTAAATGACGGCAGGATTTGTGGTTGGAGAAGATGCGTAAGGCTTGATACCAATAACGTCATCATTGAGACTGTTACGTCGAGTGCAGCGTCATTTTCAGACAGGAATAGATGAAAACAGTTAAACATACCTCATTTCAGTTCATGGCAACCAAACGGTGCAAGGGTACTGCAATTAAATTATCCAACCTGTCATTGGATCGTCTTACAACGACACAACGTTGTGATATTTCAATAAGATAATCACAGCCCACTTACTGCAAGGAACATACAGAATGATCTACGCATGAACTGCTTAATTACCAGCAAAAGAACACACAAAGAACATTGTTGGACGTTAGGCTAGAGAAAGTAATGACGTCTTTCACGTCATTGGCAATGAGCGTCATCTGCAGTATGAAAGTGCAAAATTCCTTTCTCTGTGGTCAGGAAGCTTCTCTGCAACATGGGAAGACATTGAATGGCGGTCCTAGCTGTTTATGCTGGACATTCGCGTCATTGAAATTTGCTTGACTTTCGATATCTGACCCCTGTTCACTTTAACGTAAGATACCTAACTGACGCTTAAGAATTTTGAAGCAAAATTTTCAGGAAGTGCTAGAAAATTGAATTTTCAAACACATTAGAGTTTTATTTTTATGGATTTTGGAATAGTTTTTGACTAGGCTAGGACATTTTCCAAGTGTGCTAAACTTTTTGTGCACAGTATATGTTTCTCGTAAACGGTGCGATATTTTGGCTTGAAATTTTTCAGAATTTTCTTTGGGAAATGTGCTCTTTCGGTTAAGAATAAAAGTAACATCTATGAAAATGTTTGTGAAATGTCCCTTTAAGGTATAAAGTGCCTAATGAAAAACACCACTTTCTATTCATACGAAATGTATCAAATTACACACACTTGTAAATACACTTCACATAAGTTGATTCACCGTGCCGGATTTCAAGATTATGCCTCAAGAAGAAAATAATTTACAAATATCATTTTACTCTATATTCATATGAAAGGGAGGTAATTTTGAACATTTTTGTCAAATATTTCCATAAATATGCATTAATTCAAAATTCTAAACCGTACAAAATGCTTATGTTTGTATTTTGAAAGGAAATGTAACACAGTTTAGGAATTACTGGCACTTTTCAAATTTTGCCGCTGGCTCTTTTGTGCTAATTAGGCCCTTCTTACCTTAAATTAAATGAAAAGCGACGACATGGTCGGCCTAGTTTGAACATTATGAGAAATGTAACGAATCAATGAAACATTTCCTGAGAATTGAATATAGGCCCGGGTCGTTCTTTTGATCTTAGCACGCAACTCAATCATGTATCTCAGCAGACAATTCATTAACCGAATACCAAACAAGCATAACGCTGCTTTTCTTCGAAAACCTCGTATCTGCAGCTTAAAACAAGCTGCAGATACGAGGTTTTCGCAGAAAACCGACGATAATGTCTTTATTGGAGAGTCTAGGAATAAATGATGTCAGTGCTTTTACCGTCCGAATGTTTACGGCGTCGCGGCGATACATAGTCTTGTGGCATTTTTGGTGATTCATTATAAACAAGCTGCAGTTACGAGGTTTTCGTTGAAAAGCTACGATAATTTACTCTGTTATAATCTATACTGACTGCCATAAGAAACACTCCATTGGAATTTGTCGTTATTTTTCTTATGTCTATTACAATATTAGTGAAATGTATAATGTACGTAATTATTTTGACCGACAATTACGTCAAGGAAAAAAATATGCGTTTTCATTCACCAAGATGTCCATTTCCGGTGATTGGTCACGTTTTCTACGTGCGCCTCCTGTATGTATACCACGAGATGAAATTTGTCACATTTTAAGGCCCAGGAGGAGGAGGAGGAGGAGGAGGAGGAGGAGGAGGAGGAGGAGGAGGAGGAGGAGGAGGAGGAGGAGGAGGAGGAGGAGGAGGAGGAGGAGGAGGAGGAGGAGGAGGAGGAGGATAAAGCCTTCTTCTTCGTCTTCTCTTACTCCTCCTTATCCTTCTCCTCCTTCTTCTATTCCGTCTTTTTCATTTTTCTCTTTCCTCTCCCTTTTCTTCCTCTTCTTCTTTTTCTTCTTTTTCTTTTTCTTCTTCGTCTTGTGTCATCTTCGTCGCCATGATCATCATCTTCCCCTCCTGCTACAGCATTCAAACTGCTAATTCTGATGAATTATTGTGGTGTTGGTACTCGTATAAGAAGCGTACTCGACGTATAAGTAACGTACATTCTGCGTACTCGGCGCATAAGTAACGTATATTTAGCGTACCTCTAGCGTATCCAGCGTATGAGAAACGAATGACAAGCGTAAAAATTTATACGCCGGCATACGCTGAAAACTTTTGTGCATGTTCAAAAATTATTTTGGCCCTCAGCGTACATCAGCGTATACCGACGTACCCCAGCGTATGAGTAACGTATAACAACGTACCTCTAGCGTACCTCTAGCGTATTTCAGCGTATACCAGCGTATGCCCCAAAAATCCATACGTTACTCATACGCTGGCTCCATACGCTGTAGTGTGACTGGGCCTTTACACAGTAACATGTGTTAGTGTATAGGCAATCACGAATCTAAAGATTTTCTGATGAAACATCCGTATTGAAGGATACAAAGGCTAAATTCTGAAAAGAGAACTCGTAATGCGGCCTTTTTCCAAATGCCAGGAATGCACAAACAAGTCGCCAGAACGTATCATGTTTGTCGTTTCGGTGTCTTGATCGACGCATTAGAGTTCCGCAACTTTTATCGATCGACCACGCTCATCTAGACCTCATGTACATGTAACGCTTGTAAAAGAAGACAATTCCTCACGCCAACGCCATGTAAGTTTCAGGTTCGTGACGTTGGAATCGACGTTATGTCTCCGAGTAGTCGATTACTGTGGTGGCCGAATAAGTCTTTCCATGGTAACCGTTGTTGTTGCAAGTAACGTTTGAAAGTGACATATAGTTCGGAAAGATGAGCTTGTAAATTAGCAATTTTCGAATACAGGAAACTCAAAAACAAGCCATCGGACGCTTTAATAACGTCTTGCATTGCACGAATAGGCATCTTGCTCGACGAGTTAGATTTACAAGAACAATTGTCAATCGGCCAAAGTCATATAGACCACGTGTAACGCCTGTTATACAAAAAGATTTCTCACGTTAACGTCATATTCGTTTAAGGTTTGAGACGTTGGAATCGACGTCACCTTTAGTATTCACTGGTTGATTTCGGTAAATAAGACGTTTCACGGTAACTGTTGTTGTCAAGTTTGAACCACGTGCTACGGATTTTCAAATGGAAATTCTGATGCCGCTCTGTTTAAATGTCCTTTTTTTCAAAACTGTAACAATTTTATTGTTTCATTTTCCATCATTTTTCAAAAACTGGCAATCAAATTTACAGATGGAAATAATTTTGCAATTTCAAATCATATATACAAAACAAGAGGACCATGATGGTCCTAGATTGCTCACCTGAACCAAAATGATATGAGCAACACGTTTGTTCAATTCAATAAATATTTATGACTTTAAGACCGAAAACGAACTTACGGTCAATAATGTTGTGAAAATCGAACTCATCCAAGATCTTACGGTGCCCAACATTGTGTCCAAGATTTGTCTTGTTTAATAAATAATTGTAGATTCTGGAGTATAAACAAGGTCGAAAACAGCCGAAAACAACAATTTTGTCAAATTCAATGACACAAAACTCTCGACTTTTTTATCGGATCAGACTGAAAATCACACTCATCCAAGATCTTATGATTTCAAAGATTGTGTCCAAGTTTTGTCTTGATTTATCAATAATTGTAGATTCTAGAGTATAAACAAGGTCGAAAACAGCCGAAAACGGCAATTTTATCAAATTCAAGGGCACATAACTCTCCACTTTCTAGTCAGACCAGGCTGAAAATCAAACTCGTCCGAGATCTTATGATACCCAACATTGTGTCCAAGATTTGTCTTGTTTTTCTAGAGTGTAAAAAAGGTCAAAAACAGCCGAAAACAGCAATTTTGTTAAATTCAAGGGCGCATAACTCTCGACTTTTTTATCAGATCAGACTGAAAATCAAACTCATCCAAGCTCTTATAGTCTCAAACATTGTGTTTAAGTTTTGTTTTAGTTGATAAATAATTGTAGATTCTATAGTGTAAACAAGGCCAAAAATATCCGAAAACGGCAATTTTAATCCAATTCAAGGGCACATAACTCTCATTTTTCTGGTCAGATCAGACTGAAAATCAAACTCATTTGAGATCTTTAGATCTCCAACCTTGCGTCCAAGATTTGTCTTGATTGGTCAAAAATTGTAGATTCTAGAGTGTAAAAAAATGTCGAAAACAGTAAAAAAAAAACCGGCAATTTTGTCATATTCAAGGGCACATAACTCTTGACTTTCTGATCAGATAAGACTGAAAATCAAACTCATCCGAGATCTCATGGTCCCCAACATTGTGTCAAAGTTTTGTCTTGATTATAAATAATTGTAGATTCTAGAGTGTAAACAAGGTCAAAAACAGCCGAAAATTGCAGTTTTGTCGAATTCAAGGGCACACAACTCTCGTCTTTCTAGTCAGATCAGGCTGAAAATCGAACTCATGTGAGATCTTATGGTCTGCAACATTATGTCCAAGTTTTGTCCTGGTTGATCAATAATTGTAGATGCTAGAGTGTAAACAATGTCAAAACTAGGTATTTTTGGCATTCAAGGGCAGATAACTCCTGACTTTCTCGTTCGATCTGACCCATAGTCTATCTCATCCGAGATCTTATGGTCATACATGTCTTGACCAAGTTTGGTCAAGATTGGCTTATATTTGTAGATGCTAGAGTGTAAACATGAAATTGTGGACGGACGGACGAGCGAACGGACGGACAGACGGACAGACAGGCGGACATACAGACGGACGACGGACAAAAAGTGACCACAATAGCTCATCTTGAGCACTTTGTCAATTATGGCTTATTCAATAGGACTGAGGCGTTTCTTATGGCCGTCAGTATAGTTTATCATAATGACTGCTCATATAATTCATGTTTTAACTGACTGTATTGTAGATTTGAGCCAGGATCTGGAAAAATGTCCTTTAATGCTTTTGAGCCCAACATGATTCAAGGTCAGCCTGCGTCTACAGGCAGTCTGATCATGAACCATGTTGGTCTTTAATAGCTTCTTTATGACCTGTAGCCACTAAGAGACAGCAGCATGGATCCCGGTCAAACTGATTTTAGGCACAGGCTGATCGTAAAGCATGGTTATTTCAAATGCTTTGATGGACCTTTTTCCAGATCCTGGCTCATTGATATGTTGTGAGCAATCTTGGAACTTGTTTGTGCAGTTTTAAAACTGTTCAATCCTGAGATTGCTTCCGACATATATCCTATAGGTTATGTACAGGGTGTTTCATAATATGTGTTACCATTTCGAATGTTACGTATGTTTAAATTAAGAAATCTACATTTAAATGAAATGCACTATGCAAAAATACACATAATACAGTTTTATTTGATATATAACAATGGTATATTTGCGTTCAGAATTGACATAATTTCAACCTCACTCTTATTGTACAATTTCTGTTTTATTTTCACAACATGCATTCTAGACGACGTCATCCATGCTGCAAAAAGACGTCAACCTGTTTCTTAAAGTTTGTTAAGACCCAATTGCATGTGTCAAATGAAATATTCCATTTCACAATGGAATGCTATTTAAATTCATCTATGGATATTGCGACATGGTTAAACATACATGCTGTTTCATAAATATACCAAAGAAAAAGTTGGAGCGGACTGGGGTCTTGGGAGTGCAATAGCCACACATTATTTGACCTGTATGGAATCCACCGTGTTCCGAGTCTTTTATCAAGCCGTGCAATAACTATCCTGGAAGTGTGGGACGTAGTACCATCTTGCTAGAATCAACTTATATTAAAGTCTGCAGCTTTTCGCCTAAATACTGGACTATGTTTCCTCTTTATTTAATGCTAATAGTGTACTCTGTTCAAAATTGTCTCAATTACACAATTTTCGTCCTCAATTAAGAAGGGCCCAGTTATTACTGGTCGACTTTAGACTGTCCATACTGTTAAATTATGAGAATGAAATGATCTTTTCAGTCAAGACTCGATTTTTCTTAGTAGGCCTATCTGTGTTTAGTTTTCATTATCAGGATATTGATTTTTCATAGATCTGAGG
Source organism: Fragum sueziense (assembly GCA_963680895.1). NCBI lineage: Eukaryota > Metazoa > Mollusca > Bivalvia > Cardiida > Cardiidae > Fragum > Fragum sueziense. The sequence goes on along the minus strand of OY804598.1, from coordinate 19,538,326 downwards.
ACAGTTATCAATACATATTTGACCAAGCAGTTTGACAACTTTCTTGTTTGCGTCAATTGGCAGCACCATTTTTGAAAACGGCCCAAATTTTATGACGTCAGTTAAGACGTCATGACGTCAGTATTTCCCCTTAATTTTTGCACCACACAAAACTTTATTATGTACCGTTTATAAACATATACAACACGACTATATTGAATGTGCAATTAATGATTTATATTCATTTGTAATGGTAACAGATATTATGAAACACCCTGTATATGAACAAGACTTTAATCCATTACCACACAATGAATCTTTTTGACTCCCCACAAGATAATAGCTTTGGGAAACAGTGTGAAAATGAAAAATGTTTGTCGCAAGCATTTTCTTCATTTCCCACAATGTTTTCTACACAAAAAGATGATAAAAAACTCATTAATTTACATGTACTTAAAATTGTTGTCTGCAACACCTTTGAATTTGGACAAGTGTAAATTTTTGTCGTCTGGTAATGGGGTAATGATTTCTCTACGAACTAAAATACGAAAACGTATTTACCAAATTACCGATGGACAACATTCCCGCCAACATACCAGGACGAATAGCCAATGTGTACGTCACTTTATTGCTGATCCAAGTTTTCTCTGATGAAATTCGCTCTTTGAAATATTGATATCGCCCATTTAAATGAGCGACATCAACATATCAAAGAGCAAATTTCATCGAAGAAAATTCGGATTAATTGTCCGGTAGGCCTACCGCATAAATAACCGAATGGCTTTACCATGGCCAATCGTTTTGACTTGATCTAGAAATGACGTCGTATTAGTTAGGATGTGCTACTGGTTTCATGGTAAAACTTCAATGCAACACGGCTGTGCTAATAAAAATTTGAGCCAGGGGCCTGTTTCATCAAAACATATAAGACGTATTTTTGACTTACCGAGGTCTTAAATATCGGTTACAACAACAGCCGCATAACACAGGTCTTGGTGGATTGGCGATAAGTGTTTCTTGCCCTAAACTTGTCGTAAGTCATCGGTAAGATAAAAATATGTCTTAAATATTTTGATGAAACAGGCCCCAGGATCTTGAGAAGGATATCTTATGGCGTTTGAGACCACCATAGATGCAGATAAGCATGCGTCGATATGCAGTCTGATCTCGGATCCATGTTATTCTATTAGTGCTTTTTCATAAGCTTGTGCAATTAAGAATTTAAAATAACAATTTGAATCAGGATCAGACTGCAATCAGATGCTTGCTGATCTGGATCTCTGGTGATCCGAAAAGACATAAATTTTATAATTTCCCTTTTCCAGTATCCCCTATTCATTTGTTTGTCAGCCAATTCCCACATAATTATGCTTTTTGACGCCTTTATGATTAAGACTTTGGAAAACATGCACTTTTTTCATTTCCTTCGATGCTTTTTACACAGAAAGACCACATTTCTTTCTTCATTCACTTCAAATTGTCGTCGGCAACATCTTTGAATTTCTCGTCTAGTAATGGATTAACCCATTAACAAACGACAAAATTTTAGGGTGGTCCAATTAAAAAGCAACAGCAGACGACAAATTATGTACATTGTAAATAAAGATCGGATTTGTATACAAAATAGCCAAGAAAATATTGAGACAAAAGGAGAAACTGCTGGTTATCAGCAGTTTCTTCTTTTGCTTCAATGTTTTCCCAAGCCTTTCCTAATGGGGACGTGAAAACCAGGTCTGGTTTGAGAAAGGGTTAAAAGAATTAAGTAGGGATGTTGATTAAATTTTCAGGGTACAACTTCCATGCGACATAAGGTTGCTAATCGCTGCTTTTAAACAAAAACCTCGTAACTGCAGCTTAAAACAAGCTGCATTTACGAGTAGTCTAGGAGCCAGGTCCTGGAATGGAACTTTTCTTGCAACCGGTGACCTATAAAATTTTGAGTGGTATTTTTCAATACATTAGGGTCCCATGCTTTGGTTAAGGGTGGATGACATGCTTAAAAGTGGTAGGATTTTTTCTAAATCAAGGTCAAAGGTCATTCGGTGCACTTCTCATACATACCTCCTAAAATATCCCATAACTTACTCATTTATTAAGCTAAAACAATTATTTTGGTATCAAAATAAAGCTAATGATTTGCACTTTGACTTACATGAATAATATACAACTTCTTGATTTTCAATATTTTTGAATATTCATAAATATAGCAAAAATTGGCTAAAAATCACCAAAATAAGTTTTGTCTACAAGTGAAAAAAAAGTTTTAAAAATACCAAAGGTAAGTTTTTGTGTTTGAAATCATACTTAAAAATTGCCCATAAACCTGTTCTTGACTTAAATGTATTTCTTCACAGAATTAGTCTTTAGCTTAGGCTTGTAGTCATAGGTAAAAGTGGGTGGGGTAATTTTTCCCTAAAATTACAAAACATGCAAACATTGATGTAACAATACATCTTACACATAAATGTGATGTTTTATTAGAATTTATTGTTTTAAAATCATATTTGCAGGGATTTGTATAGCTTTTAATGCATATTCCTGAAAATTAATTAGAATTTTAAGAGCCAAAATAACAATTAAATGAAACAGCATGTTAGATGGATACAGGTCATATCAACACCACAATGTCAAAATAATGACCCTTAACGAATATTTATCAAGTATCTAGTACAATTAAATTAAAACAAGACTCAGATTAGCATAGTCAGCAGCTGAAAATATTCCTCTTTCTATCTTACGGGTAAAGGACATCAAAAAGACCCATGCCAGATTTTCAGGAATCAGAACAGCATGGGGATGGTCAGAATTTGCTTTGTTGTGTAGTGCATTGCTTTTATAGACCCAAAGGGAAAGCCATTTAAGAGCTGGAACTAAATTTTTCACTATCAAGGTTCAGTGTCACATAAATGTTACTATAAATATAAAGTGCGGTTAGTTAATTATATACACTTGATTTAGAAGAACAGACTTGATTTAGAAGTACTAAATGAACTTCATTTGAAATTTCCTTGTGCAGAAATGATCTAGCTATCCAGGTTGACCATTCCATACAATATTTCATAAACATATTTTCTATTGTTTTGTATGTCCGACAACCTAGCATGGAGCTTTTTAAAGATAATTACGAAACTGCCATCATTGCAATGCTTACACCTGGTAGCCTTACGAGAACATTCGAATATGTATACATAAAATGTAATTTGGAACAGAATATTCCATTCTGTGAATACATATTAATATCATCAATCTAGAATCTAGATGTTCTGATGTGTGGTTATGAAGGTCTCCAAGAGTAACCATGAACATGTTAGTATCGTATATTCGTTTATGTACATGCCTTCAATAGGGACAACAGAGGATCTGGTCTTTGAGTTTAATTAATTTTGTGACCCAATAAGTTTTAATTGTACAAGAAATTGAACTCAATAGGTCCTATATCTCTTTTTATGCAAATTATTTATTGCACGTGACATTTTGTTACGAGTAAATAGTAGAAAATAAAGATAGGCCTACCACAATTGTTGATTCATCCTTCACAATCCCATCATGATAACATAACTTTGTTTATTGATTCACGACTGTAATATTTGAGTAGACACAGAGAAACTTTTGGTTTAAAAAAGTGGAAATCTTTGGACCTGTGGTAAGTTGTTCTAACTCCACAACAATATACCTGACAAAAACCTGGACAATGTTTTACTATGTATGGCTAAAACTATTCCTAGTAAATCGTGCATCTTCCATTTGTATCTATATCAAAGAAATCATTGAATCTTTCCCAAACAAGACCTCGTTTTGACGTTCCTATGAGAAAATGCTTGGGAAAACATTGATGCAAAAGGAGAAAATTCTGATTATCAGCATTTTCTTTTGCCTCAATATTTTCTAGGCTATATTGTACACAAGTCTAATCACCCATTTGTCGTTTTAACTTTTAAACCAACTGAGATGAAATTTTAAACACATATACTTTGAATAATTATACATTTGATCCTGGAACAAAAACGCTGCTGTTTGGATAAGGGTGCATTCGACAGGGTGGTGTCACGTTGCGCGGGTAATCTTTTAACAATTTGCAAAGATGTGACTTATGAATCGCTTTTAAAGCAATCATATTTTGTATTTTGACTTCAACAATTGTCCAAAATGCTTGTTACCTTTGAGCGGACATTTTCCTCAGCAAACGTAACATCATCGGCTGACATTTGGAGTCATCGCTTTGCTTACATAGCAAATATGGTGCTAGGGCAATGGTATTCAATAATGATTTGAGTGTAATTTGGAAAATCAAAATCAGAGACGATCTTTATGACTCTGAACACGCACGGCTAATACTTCTATGAGAAAAAACAAGCATTTGTGAGTGGTATAACGCATTTATAAATTATTTTACTTATGATGTTTCTGACTTTAATGTATCTGGACGTCCCAACAATATGTTGGAAATGTGGTATATCGTGCAGTGGCAAATTTATCGAAAAGATGTAAATATTAGATATGTAAGACAGACTTTCCTGACTTATCCATCTCAGACCTAGGTTGCGCTGCTCAATATGACCCTACTTTGCCATAACAACTATAGAATGCGCCTTAATGCATAAACTTAGTTTTTGTATCCTATAATATCATAACAATTAGTACATAAATGAAAAAAAATCCGGATACTTTATAAACAGCCCTCCTACATACCAAATCGGCTTTGTATGTTTAATACTTTTGGAAAAAATGCCAATGTTAAGTTTTGAACAGACAGACGGACGGACGGACAAGAGTAAAACAATATGCCCCCGATCGCTCGATACATGGGCATAAAAAATATGGACCCATATATATTTTCTGTATAAACATAAATTCAGTATATTCCTATATTTGTAAGCACTAAACTGACCAGTATCTGAATCTACCATCACCAGCATGCCATGTTTGGACCAAGGATGACAACAATAATTTAGTTCCTGTAAGAATGCGTAAAGATCCTGCACCTCTAGCTTTGCTTGACATCACACAATGCTCATGTTAAATTGACTGCCATATGCGAAGGTCTAAGTGTCAAAGAGAAGATCTTTTATGCACTGATGCATGTGTTTGTGAGTCAGAACAGTGTGAAGACTTGAGAATCTTGATTGCATCAGACATTGATAAGGATGAGTATATATGGCATGAGTTGAGTGTATTGAAGTGGTTAGTATATGGTAGCTGTGGATATTTCAAGTCTGGTTTTTGCATCATATGTCTTGTTGTTATTGCAGTTGTTGTAGTGATGGTGATGGTGATGATGAGGATAGTGTTGTATATAAAGACACAATTATTACTTATATTTAGTAAAGTATACATGATACATAAAATGAACAAAACAATGAGTTTATGCATTACCTCTGCTTTACGCAACTATCATGCAGAAGACATTTTGTTCGTCGTTTGACAAATAAAACTCTATAAAATGGTCTTACTTTCTAAAATCCACATCACTGGCTATCTCTCACGAATTCATATATAATTCAGCCTAATCTTGAAAAAAGATGACTTTGTGAAACACGAATGCCCCTGAAAAGGCCAATGATACGTTTTACGTTTAGCTTTTAAATAAATGGTTGATAAGGTTTGTGTGTGAACTCCCTATGACGAAGGTCAATGTAACGTGTTCACGTTAATTAGTTTAAATGTTAAGTTTTCATGGTAAGGGTTGACAAGGATTAATGGAAGACCTTGGGAAAGTCATGTTGCATGGAACAGATAGACATCATTGAAAGAAGGTTACATACCAAATTTGAGCTTTGCATGTGGATTACTTTTGGAGAAAAGGCCAATGTCACGTTTTCATGTTAAGTTTCGGACTGACGGACGGACAGACATATGGATGGATGGATGGACGGACAGACAGACAGACGAAAAATGGTAAAATAATATGCCATCGATCTATCGATGCGGGGGCATAAAAACGACTAATTCATGGTCTTATTTCTATCTATGTTAAAATTTCGCTATGTAGATATCTAAAGGGGCCATCTTGAATTTTGTTGGCCATTTTGAACAAAAGGAGAAAGATAATTTTGAAAAAAAGATATTTCGATATCTCTTATAAGTATGTGCCGGTAATACTAGAGATTTGTTTTATTCACTTAAACTGTAAACTGTGTTTCCTGTGTATGAGCTATTTGGTTCCAGCGCTAAATTCCTTTTCCTTTGGCTCTATAAAAGCAATGCACTACCCAACAATGCAAACTCTGACCGTCCCCATGTCTTTCTGATTGCTATAAAATATGGCACAGGCCTGGGGAATATTTTCAGCTGCCGATTACTATCATATAGATACTTGATAGATATTCGCTTTAAGAGTCATAGTTTTGACATTGTGGTGTTGATATAATCTGTATCCATCTAACATGCTGTTTCATTTAATTGTTATTTTGGCTCTTAAAATTCAAATTAATTTTCAGGTATATGCATTAAAAGCTTTACAAATCCCTGCAAATATGATTTCTAAACAATAAATTCTAATAAAATATCACATTTATGTATAAGATATATTGTTACATCAATGTTTGCACGTTTTGTAATTTTAGGGAAAATTTACCCCACCCACTTTTACCTATGACTACAAGCCTAAGCCAAAGACTAATTCTGTGAAGAAATACATATAAGTCAAGAACAGGTTTCTGGGCAATTTTTAAGTATGATTTCAAACACAAAAACACACCTTTGGTATTTTTAAAACTTTTTTTTCACTTGTAGACAAAACTTATTTTAGTGATTTTTAGCCAATTTTTGCTATATTTATGAACATTCTAAAATATAGAAAATCAAGAAGTTGTATATTATTCATGTAAGTCAAAGTGCAAATCATCAGCTTTATTTTGATACTAAAATAATTGTTTTAGCTTAATAAATGAGTAAGTTATGGGGTATTTTAGGAGGTATGTATGAAAAGTGCACCGAATGACCTTTGACCTTGATTTAAAAAAAATCCTACCACTTTTAAGCATGTCATCCACCCTTAACCAAAGCATGGGACCCTAATGTATTGAAAAATACCACCCAAAATTTTATAGGTCACCGGTTGCAAGAACTTTTAATTTAACCCCCTTTGTAAAAGCTGGCTCCTAGACTAGAGTTTTTTTGTTAAAAAGCGACGTTATCTCGATGTGGTATAAACATGATTATAAATATCGATCTACGAGGATTTAGAATTCATCGAACAGGTCCTGCTGTAAAAATCAAATATTTCTATAGGAAATTAGTTTCATCAAACCAATATTGAACACTCGCATCCTTAGCAATAAATTAACTAATGCTTAGTATGCGTTTAGGTCAGGTATGTGCACGCGTTACTAATTAACTCCCAAACAAACTGTGGGCCTATGCCTACATTTTGAATACCACGAAAAAGAAAAGGATGGCGGTGATTTATTAGGCAAAACCATTATTTTCTTTGCTTTAACATGCATGTATGATTATTTGTTCCATAAATAGGATAGCCTAGTTTGCAATTTCGGTATTAAAATCTTTTAATATCATCCAAGACGCAGAACATAGGCTAATGCATGGGCCTCAAGGGCGTATCCAGAAATTTTTTCCAGGGGGTGGGTGGTGGGTGGGTGGGTGGGTGTCCAAACTCAAGATTCTTTTCCAGGGGGGGGGGGGGTGTCCAAGCCCAAATTATGGCTTAAAATGTAGTAAATGTAACGTTACACTACATGTATATAGTCAAAATTTAGTTTTCGGCCAATGTCAGGGCCCTCACCCCCCGACCCCCTCTAGATCCGTCCATGGACCTACCATTAACTCTAGAAAGATCCAAATTCAAAAAGATTGCGATAGTTTAGGCCTACATGTACAAAGACTAGATGCTTTGAGGTTTTTTTATTTGATTTTATTTACTGATAGATTGATTGATTGATTGATTTGATTGATTTGATTGATTTGATTGATTTGATTTGATTTGATTTGATTTGATTTGATTTGATTTGATTTGATTTGATTTGATTTGATTTGATTTGATTTGATTTGATTTGATTTGATTTGATTGATTGATTGATTGATTGATTGATTGATTGATTGATTGATTGATTGATTGATTGATTGATTGATTGATTGATTGATGAATTGATTGATTGATTGATTGATTGATTGATTGATTGATTGATTGATTGATTGATTTGATTTGATTTGATTTGATTTGATTTGATTTGATTTGATTTGATTTGATTTGATTTGATTTGATTTGATTTGATTTGATTTGATTGATTGATTGATTGATGCATCGATTGATTGTTTGATTGATTGATTGATTGATTGATTGATTGATTGATCAACTGATTGATCGATTGATCAACCATTTGATTGATTGATTGATTGATTGATTGATTGATTGATTGATTGATTGATTGATTGATTGATTGTTGATTGATTGATTGATTGATTGATCCTAGATCAAAGTTTTATTTTGCTGTCTATTTACGTAAAATCCCGAGTGATTACGGATGTAGCCGAAGACAAAAGTAATGGCGACTCTCGACTTGGCCACCGATATTCCAACGACAAAAACACAAAATATGATGTCCATCACAACATATTCTTGATGAAAATGGCTGACAAATGTTTAGACTTAAAGACAGACCTTGATAAAGCCAAAAAGATCTATAGGTAAACGATCGCTTTCACAAAACATGTTTAATCATAATGAACTTTCGGTTTGTTACTGTTGTGTTGCATTCGGATACTTGTACCAGTAGCCGGACATTTTCACTTTTTGCGAAACGGATTAATTCATCGCATCTGTATGTCTATCCTGTTGGTTGACCGTGTACCTTTGCACCAATTTTCACTATTTTTGTTGTTTTTGTTCACTATTACCAACAAACTTAGCACAAAGTTTTAGATCAAGTCAATATCCCCTTACCAACTATGTTTGTAAATTGTTACAAAATGGTAAATTAGTTGATTCGGATCTTAATTTAATAATATCTTTTCACAAATGCTTATTTAATCTGAGTCTTCGCTGATGAAAATTCACTCTTTCAGTTTGATATTTGGATGTCACTAATAGTAATAAACTGACACGATTTAAAAACGCAAAATAGTACTTTTACAAATGGTATCTCCAGGATCTTACAAAACATATGTTTAGCCATGTAAAATTGTAAATGTTACAATTGTTAATATAACAGGACAGAAAATGACCTTTAAAGCCACGAATAATGCCTGGATGGACGTCAGATTATGCCAAAATACACGTTGTGTCAAGAGCCTGGCATCGAACATCGACGACAGTGAACCCAGTGTTTTCACAGGCGATTTATCACCATGTCGCGATGTATAGGCCGTCCGCGATTACCAACCATAGAATTTGCTGTAGACTGAGCCGTCACAAATCTGTTGCGTTAGTGACGTTGACGTATACAATTGTGTTGACGTACAGTTGTTACACGCAGCTGACCGGGACGTGGGTGGTCTGTAAATCTTCCTGTGTCGTTTACACGTCTCATAAATCTTGTAACCGTAGATTCGGCTACATTAAAGCGTCTAGCTACCTTCATTTGCGAAACACGGCGAATCAAAAGCCAAAAAACTCGGTTCCTTTTTCGCAAAGTAAGCATCAGCATTTTATACACAATTTTCTTTCGTTGTTCTCGTATGTTTTCAATAAGTAAATCAAAGTGGCAATTTGCACACAAAAAATCTTACTGATTTAGCACGTGGTCTGAATGCACGAGACGCACAAGCATTTAGTGACGGGCGGTTCAGATGTCCGGATAGTTTACAGAAAACACGACAAAATCGCTGGGGCGTGAAGCTTATACATTGTCTCATACATGTCCCCAAATATGGTGCCGATCGAGGCAATAGGAAAGGAGTGGTTAATGAAAACGTGTTTTGCGTTTTTAAATCGTGTCAGTTTACATCAGCGCACTGTCCCATTAAAAAACAAAAGAAAAAGTCTGACACAAGTTATGTCGCTTGTTCACCGTCCGATTGTTTAATTATCTTAATTTAAGTTAAACGCTATCCTTAAAACACCTTATGATACCAATCAATGAACCAGTTATTTTCATGCCCAGTGAAAATTTTAAGACCAAAAAGTATTTCTAAAAGGTTTATAGGCAATAGGGAACGATTTTATCCAGTTGATCTTGACATAAATTCGGACAAACAAAATAGTATTTCGTAGGTGTTGTTATAAAATCTTGTAACTACGGCTTGATTTAAGCCGTAGTTACGAGGTTTTATAACAACACCAACGGTTTATCAAAACATAACGGTAAACCTAGTCTATTGATAGCACAAAATTCTTTGCCATTAATCCGGGTCTTCTGTGATGAAAATTCACTCTTTGATAATTTGGATGTCGAATTGGGGGGTGGGGGGTGGGGTTGTTGAGTTGTGATATCAATAAAAACTCTATTTTTCACAGAGCTGCAGTTGATGCGGTGCGCAAACTAGATGAAGGGTTGAAGAAGAAGAAAGCTTACAGAGAAGTATTTCACCAAGATGCTGTGGGTCTGCGATACAAGTAAGAGTTGTTCATGACTGCACAAACTGTAAGATCAACCCTTTCCCAAACAATGACAGTCTAGATAGTGCAGCGGTTAGCACACTGGTTGTAACCCTTTAGGACTCGAGTTTGAGTCCCACCCGGGGCAAGACACTTAAATGTCAATGCTCAGTCTACCCAGCTGTATAGTCTTAGAGTGGGTAGCAGTGAGGTAAAACAAACTGCATCTTTTCTTAAAAAAAAAAAAAAAAAAAAAAGCAACAAAAAACAAATAAAGGGCCAAAAGGAGCTTTAAGTAGCTTATGTACATCTGGCCTTGAATACTACACATGAGCTATATATGAACAATAACTACTTAACTACTAAAATGAAAACTCTAGGACTACTAGTACTTCGCTACTGTATCACCTGTCTTGGCAAACCTGCGAACATAGAACAGGGGTCGACACTAACAGTGTCCCGGGATCCCGAGGACACCAAAATTTAAGGAGGGACTCCTGAAATTCTGCATTTTAAAGAGTGAAGTGTCCCTGATTTTGCTAAATTATGCAATCGGGACACCTGCTTAAAAAGTTAGTGTCTAACCCTGCATAGAAGGTCAGCTTTGCCTACTCTACGAAATCATTCCAAGCCCAAATGATTTCTTTATGTGTGTTAAATATGTAACATTATACAAATTTATCATTCATGTTACATATTCCTTCGTTTTCCACTATGTTTTCCAAAACATTTATTTTGATGGGTGTCAAAAAGCGTCAAAGTGTGGTAGATCTAATGGGTGAAGTGTTAATTTAAAATTTCTCACAAATTTGTATTTTCTATTATAACAGACTGAAGGAGTATTGTGAACGTTTGCTGTTCTACAATCCATTGTACTATGGGAGAAAAGCTGAGGAAGTGTTATGGAGGAAGGTGTTCTATGATATCATACAGCTTGTCAAGAAAAATAGGAGGGTATGCATCTGTTTGGTTGGTAATATAATTCTTGTTTATTGACAAAAGTTTGCAACATCAGGGACCCACTATACTATGAGAGAAAAGCAGAGGAGGTGTTATGGAGAAATGTGTTCTGTGATATTAAACAGCTAGTCAAGAAAAATAGGAGGGTAGGCATCTGTTTGGTCTGTCCAGAGCTACAGATAGGAGAGGGTGATGACTTTTCAAACAAAAATATTTCACTAAAATTTCATCAAACCCTATGTTGTGGGTACTCATTAGAATCGTTTTATCTAGACGATTCAAATGAGTACCCACAACATAGGGTTTGGATTTGAAATAAAAAAAAGTTAGAAAGTCATCACCCCCTCCTATTATTAAGTACCGAATTTATATAGCGCTTTTATCATACGAAAGTACGTTCAAAAGCGCTTTACAAACATAAAACATAAAATCTACTAAAATATAAATCATACTAATAAGAAATGTCATACATACGTTATAAGAATTATATGTGTATAAAAATGAATGAACCGTGAAAGACGATACATATAAAAAAAAATCAGTGTTTAATTTCCATAAATCTGCTTAAACAAATAAGTCTTTTAAGTACAGTTGTATTTCTTAAAACATGAAACTGTAGAAGCAGCTCTTATTTCGGATGGGAGAGAATTCCATAATACTGGAGCAGCACTCATAAAACTGCGGTCTCCATACGTTTTAGTACGGCGTTTCGGTACTACAAGTGTTTTGCCATTTGACCCGGATCTAAGTTCACGGGATGGTTTGTGTATCATTAAAAGTGATGTGATATATTCTGGGGCTTGTCCATGGAGAGCTTTAAATGTATAAGTCAGTATCTTACATTGAATTCTGTGCTCTACAGGTATCCAATGCAACTCTTTCAGTACTGGTGTTATATGATGATGTCTCGGTGATCTGGTGATAATACGAGCTGAAGTATTTTGGACTACCTGTAACTTGTTCAGGTTTTTTTTTGGTATTCCAAAAGTAAAGAATTGCAGTAATCCAACCGCGATGTAACCAAAGAGTTAACAAGAGACTTAGTAGCGTCATCATTTAGATATTTTCTAATATGCCCGATTTGGCGGAGCTGGGAATAACAGGATCTACAAACACTGTTTATATGCGATTCCATGTTCATATGTGAGTCAAAAAAGGCACCAAGATTTCTAACAGACTTCACCGATTTCACCTCGGAACTGCCAACTTTAATTGACATATGTTCTATTTCATTCGAATGTTTTTTGGGTGCAAAGACAATAAGTTCAGTTTTATCTGCGTTGTGCTTGAGCATGTTATGGTTCATCCAATCAGTGATTTCGTTCAAACATAACTCAACACGCCGGACAGCTTCGTCCCTCGAAACAGTGTTATTAGGTTTAAATGAGAGGTAAAGCTGAGAGTCGTCCGCATAGAAATGATGTTCAAGGTCATGCTTTCTGCAGATCATACCGACTGGCTTTGTATACATGACATAATTCTTAGGCCCAAGCACAGAACCTTGGGGAACACAGTATTTCATGAGTACTGGGTCTGATAAAACACCGTTTATGTAAACAGATTGATGTCTGTCTGTTAGATATGACTTCATCCAGGCACAAGGCTTACCGGAGATATGAAAGTCATGTTCTAAATGACGAAGAAGAATGGCATGGTCTATTGTGTCAAAAGCTGCCGACAGATCAAGCAGTACAAGAACCGTGATATTTCCCATATCTAATGATTTCAATATGTCATTTTGAACTTTTAATAGAGCAGTTTCGGTTGAATGAAATTTTCTATATGCAGACTGGTGAAGTTCATGTAATTTATTTTCGGACAAGTATTGTTCTATTTGAACGTCTATGACCTTTTCGAGCACTTTTGAGATGAAAGGTAAATTTGAAACAGGTCGATAGTTCTTCAGTTCATTCTTGTCTAAACAGGGTTTCTTTAACAACGGTTTGACATGCAAACTTTTAAACAATCTAGGCACATATGATGACTCCAATGATAAATTCACTAGCTTCGTAATTAGCTCAGCAAGATCATCAATGCAGAGTTTAAGAATCCATCTCGAGCTCTGCAGGCTATCCATTGTCAAATGTTTGCAAAAGTTCTTTACTTCCATTAAAATCATACAGCTAGTGAAGAAAAATAGGAGGGTAGGCATTCTTTGGTTGGTAATAGAATTCTCTATGCTAGGTTCCCACTACTGATCAAATAAACTTGATCAAGCCATTGAGTACAGATCAAGCTCGATCGGCATAGGTTATCTGGAATGGTCGGGATGATCGAGCTTGATTTGCATGGCTCGGCCTTCTTTCTTGATAACTTTTAAATGTCAAAATATTTGTGTAAGATTGAGTAGAAAATTTATCAGAAATGTATTGAAGGCAGAAGAAGTGTTATTTAGGAAGGTGTTCTATGATATCATACAGCTTATCAAGAAAAATAGAAGGGTATGCATTTTTTGGTTGGTACATGTACTAGAATTCCTATTTGTTGTCAAAAGTTTGCGAAAGTTTTTTACTTCCGTCAAAATCATACAGCTAGTCAAGAAAAATCGGAGGGTAGGCATCCTTTTGTTTGCATTAAAATCGTTATTCATTTTCAAAAGTATGTAAAAGTTCTCTGATAACATGGAAATAAGTAAGACTCAAGCAGAGCTCCAGATAAGAGGTGGTGATGACTTTTCAAAATGAAATATTTCACTAAAACTTCATCAAACCTATGTTGTGGATACTCATTTGAATCGTCTCATCGAGACGATTCAAATGAGTACCCACAACATAGGGTTTGGATTTGAAATAATAGTTAGAAAGTCTTCACCCCAACATATCTGGAGCAATAGATAAGAGGAGGTTATATCAAACCCAAACCCTATATTGTGGGTACTCATTTGAATTGTCTTTATGGAGCGATTCAATTGAATGCCCACAACATTGGGTTTGATTCACATTGAAAGATATTTCTCATTTGGCAAAGCCAGTACTCCCTGATCTGTAGCTCAGGGGTGGCATTCACTAACTAGGCCTAGTCTAATTCGATTTTTTACCTTTAATAAGACACGAAAAACATTCCAATTGGCCGAGACATATGTCTTGTCCAATCAGATGTCTTGTAATGTAATTTGGAGTCTTAGCGCAAAACTGTTGTAACTGCCTATATGTTTATAAGCAGTTACAACAGTTCCGCGCTGATCCAAATGTATTATTACAAATCATTGGCAAATATGACCCACGATGTTTTCATTTCAGCACATGCGACCTGGAAGCTCACTAGAGACCGCCTACAGAACCCATCTATCATCAGCGTCCGGTTACTACTACCATCTACTCTTCCGACTACAGAGGGACTTCAATCTGAGGCTGGAAAACAAAATTGACTTCCATTTACTGCCAGATACCAACCCAGGTAATATAAGAGGTTTTTAGCTCCACTGGCCTTTCAGGCCAGCGGGCTATTGTCATGGCGGTGTGTCCGTCGTGCGTGCGTCCGTGCATGCGTCCTTGCGTCCGTAAACTTTTTCTTTAAAAATCTTCTTCTCAAAAACTACTGGATGTATTTCAACCAAACTTCACAAGAATGATCCTTGGGTGACCCTCTCTCAGATTCCTTCAAAGAATATGGATTGACCAGAATAACCTGAACCCTTGAATGTCAAAAATAGCAGGTTTTGACTTTAGTTTTCTTCTAAAATCTACAAATGTTGTACAATCAAGACAAAACTTTGAGAGAATGATGCTGACTACAAGATCTTGCCTTGGTAAAATTTTCAGCTGGATCTAAATTTTACATCATGAGTTATGTGCCCTTGAAATTGACAGAATTGCCATTTTCGGCTGTATTTTGACTTTGTTTTTACTCTAGCAACTACAAATATTGACTAAACAAGACAAAACTGTGACAGAATGATGCTGACTATAAGATCTTGCCTTGGTACAATTTTCAGCTTGATCTTAATTTTATAGCATGAGTTATGTGCCCTTGAAATTGCCAAAAATTGCAATTTTCGGCTCTATTTTGCTGGTTTTGACTTTATTTTAACTCTAAAATCTGCAAATATTGACCAATCAAGACAAAACGTGGACAGAATATAAATTGACACGATTTAAAAACGCAAAGCACGTTTTCATTAACCATTTCATTGCCATTGCCTTGATCGGCACCATATTTGGGGACATGTATGAGAAAATATATACGCTTCATGCCCCAGCGATTTTGTCGTGTTTTCTGTAAACTATCCGGACATCTGAACAGCCCATCACTAAATGCTTTCTCGTGCATTCAGACCACATGTTTAATCACTAAGATTTTTATGAGGCTTACTTTGCGAAAAAGGAACCAAGTTTTTTGGCTTTTAGTTTGCGGTGTTTCGCAAATGAAGGTAGCTAGACGCTTTAATGTAGCCGAATCGACGGTTCCAAGTTTTATGAGATGTGTAAACGACACAAGGAGATTTACAGACCACCCACCTCCCGGTCAGCTGCGTGTAACAACTGTATCTCAACATAATTGTTTACGGTAACGTCACTAACGCAACAGATTTGTGACGGCTGAGTCTACAGCAAATTCTATGGTTGGTAATCGCTGGCGGCCTATACATCGCAACATGGTGATAAATCGCCTGTGAAAACACGGGTTTCGCTGTCGTCGTCCTGTTCGATGCCAGGCTCTTGACTCAACGTGCATTTTGGATAATCTGACGTCCATTTAGGCATTATTCATGGCTTTAAAGGTCATTTTCTGTCCTGTTATGTTAACAATTGTAACATTTACAATTTTACATGGCTATACATCAGTTTTGTAAGATGTAGGAGATAACATTTGTAAAAGTACTTTTTTGCGTTTTTAAATTGTGTCAGTTTATATAAGCATTATATGCTACCTGGGTGTAATTTTCAGCTTGATCGGAATCTTACATCTTGAGTTATGTGCCCTTGAATTTGACAAAATTGCCATTTTCGCCTTTGTTTTCACTCTAACAACCACAAATGTTAACCAATTAAGATGATACTTGGAAAGAATCTTGTTGACAACAAGATCTTGCTTATATGTAATTTTCAACATGATCACACTGTTACAATCTGAGTTATAATTTGCCTTTGAAATTGACAAAATTTCAGTTTTCGACACTTTTTCCACTTTTGAAGCCACGAATATTGACTAATATAGACAAAATTTGAACAGAATGATAGTGACCATAAGATCTTGCATGTGTTTAATTTTCGATTTGATTTTAGATATACATTCTGAATTATGTGTCCTTGAATTTGGCAAAATCACAGTTTTCAATTTTATTATCGCTCTAAACATCCCTAAAATATTAGTCAATCTATTACTTTCTTTTTGCATTGACCACATGATTGCTGCTTTTGACTTTGTTTTTGCTGTAAGAACCACAAGTATTCAAGGTCTTTCTAGTATCAGATTTAAATGCTAGTTGAAATAATTTTTGTAAGGGTTTGGTCTTAATGATACAGAATTTTGCATATTTAAGTCTGAAATAGGTATGGTAATCCAGCGATCACTGCAGATTTTATCTCAACTTTGAAGGAAAAAAAGGCAAAATGACAGGTTAAAATTCAAGTTCAATAATGTATGCAGTGCTTGTACAAAAAAGTCCAATGCTAGAGAGGCTTGCATGTTGAAACTGTTTTATTAATGAAGTTTTCCTGTGATATACTTGTAGGTCGTTATGGTAAGGTGATTAAGAAGAAGGATGTGTCACACGGTGTCCAAGAATGGGCCATAAAGGCTGTCCATAGATGTCTCTTGTGTCTAGGGGATATAGGTAGGTAAATGTATTACCTCTAGTAATTAGTACGCCCCCTTTCGAAGAAATGTGGGCATATTGTTTTTGCAATTGTTGACAGGTCAGTGAGTTCCACTGCCTGAAGTTAATGATGTCGCCCAAATGGGTTTGGATATGTAATGAATGGTAACAGCAGCGCTTAAGAAATTTTGGCGTAGCATGAATTTCTTGAAGGATAGACTACCATAAGGAGCATACATATTTTCTACAAACATCTTTTGTTTCATATCAGATACAAGTACAATGCCTATCTATATGCACATTTGTTACATGCTTGGTCTTAATATCATGTGGTATATTAAAGCTTTCTACATTGGTTAATCGCTTGGAGTTTGTCTTAGGTGCAACACTTTGAAAAAATGGAGATCAAAATTGTTCTTATATTCATGTATTTGCCTTAGCAAGTTACCAATATCATGAAATGAATGATGATATATTTTCAGCTCGTTATCAACAAGATTTTGACAATGGCCTCAGTGGTTCTACAGCAGAAAGGTTCTATCAACAAGCTTTAGTGCTCTTTCCTGATATTGGTAAGTCAACCTCATCTCATTACCAATATAGTGTTCTCCGCAAAATGATAAAGAATAATAAAGCATTTTGTATAATCATTTTGCATGAAAACATTATGGGAAAAAATTGCTCCTTTTAAGCAATTTCTTCTTTTTGCATAAAGTTTTCATGCAGAATTACTATACAAAATGCTTTATTTAAATGATTTTTTGACATGGACAGCTCAAAATCAGTCTATTTGGTAACCATTTTGAGTAGTACTTGGTGCTGTTTTGTGCGGTAGGGGCATTGCCTTGATCTACCTGAAGGATTAGTGGAGCTCCTACAGCTTATTGTGCTTTGAAGAACACTGCAATCAAACTACAAATGTACTACATTTTCTGGCAGCTTTTACTGATTGATGAATTAACATTATTTATCTGTTTGGGTAGTCTGAACCCCAGAGCTACAGATAACAGGGGATATAGACATTCTAAATTTGAAATTTCAACTTCAAAATCTATTTTGCGGGTGCTCATTTGAACCGTCTCGATGAGACGATTCCAATGGGAACCCACAACATAGGGTTTGATAAGCAGTAGATGATATAATGCTTTTTGAAAGGTGTAACCCCTTCTTATCTGTAGCTCTGCTGAACATCTGTGTTTTAATTCAAATTTTTATGCCCCCGTATCGAAAGATCGGGGGCATATTGTTTTACTCGTGTCCGGATGTCTGTCCGTCTGTCTGTCCGAAAACTTAACATGAAAACTTAACATTGGCCTTTTCTCTAAAAGTATTTGACATACAAAGCTCAAATTTGGTATGTAACTTTCTTTCAATGATAGCTATCTGTTCCCTGCAGTTTTACCCTCCTAAAGGTCATCTGTTAACCCTTATCAACCCTTTACTTTACGAAAACTTAACATTTCACTCTGAAAACTTAACATTTGCCTTTTCACCAAAAGTATTTGACATACAAAGCTAAAATTTGATATGCAACTTCCTTTTAATGATATTTATCTGTTCCATTCAATTTGACCTTCCTCAAGGTCATCTGTTAACCTTTATCAACCCTTTACTCTACAAAAACTTAACATTTTACAAAAATGGCCATTTCGGGGGCATTTGTGTTTCACAAACACATCTTGTTTATTTTGTTTTCACTACAGGTATGCCCCATAATCAGCTTGGTACATTAGCTTCTTCCAGATATTTCTACTGTGAAGCTGCATATCATTATATTAGATGGTAGGTACCCTCTTTCAATTTAATTTGCTTATTACATTTGAAAAAAAAATGTTTTCAAATTTGAATATATCTCCAATTTGTGAACTGATGTGGATGAAATTTTCACACCGTTCTTCTTAGTCACCTGACTTTTCACATTTGTGCTATAATATTCTGTGTCTCAGAAAAATGGGTCGTAACCCATTCCCACATAACAACACCTTTTGACGCCCTACATATAAATGCTTTGGAAAGGAATTTCTCCATTGCCCAAATTGTTTTTCCAAAAAGACTAAAAATTGTAAAATTATTCTTTCGAAATTGTCGTCTGCATCATCTTTGAATTTGTTAGTGTGAAAGCTGTTGTCTGGTAGTTGGCTAATGCAAAAATGCGAATATTGTGACTGTATTTTGTATTATTTTCAGTATGACATGTGAGACCCCATTCCCCGGAGCTGATGGTAATTTGTCCAGGCTATTTGAGAAGAATCAGAAAAGATATCAGGACCTGAAACAAGATGTAGGGAAACAAGCTAATAGTCCAGAGGAACAATGGTAAATATATGTTTATTCCATGTCATTTGAGCAAGAGATGCCTGGAAGACCTAATAAGATGAGCATTTTGTTGAATGTTATATAAAATGTTGTTGAAAACAATGTCAGTCTCAACTCCTTCAATAAATCTAACCTTACTATTTGTATGGTATTGACAGAGGGCATAGTGTTTAGTAACTAGACATTTAAACCTTTCCACAAACAACAAATATTTAGTCTTTAGCAAATTCAAAGAAGTTGGAGACAACAAAATTTATTCTAACTTGTGTGAAATCTTCCTGTTAAAGTAAACAGGAAAATGATTAAATGCCAGTTATCAACATTTTCTTCTTTTCCTTCTTAACCCTTACCCATATTCAGTTTAGTTGGCGAAAGGAGTCCGATGCTAACATTCAATTGCTATATGTAATGAAGAAGTTATTAACCCATTACCACACAATGACTCTTTTTGACTCCCTACAAAATGTAGGCTATGGAAAACATCGTGGAAAATGAAGAAATTGCTTGTGACAAGCAATTTCTTCATTTCCCACAATATTTTCCATCCAAAAAACCTAAAATTCCATTCACATGAAATTGTCGTCTGCACGATCTTTCAATTTGGACCGCCCCTAAAGTTGTGCCGTCTGTTAATGGGTTAAAGAACAGCATGGATCTGGATGGGACTGTTGTCATGCAAAACTGATCTGGATCTGTATGGTCTCAGATGCCATAAGGGACCTTTTTTCCAGATTTTTACTCATACATTTCTGATATATTTAATTTCAGCTACCAAGATTTGAAAGGATTTTTTGTGAGATTCTTAAATCTTCTGAGAATATTCTTTGATACTTCAAAAACGTGAGTATTAGATGAAATCTACCATTCTCTTTACTGTAATTCTTTCCACTTTTTTTGGAAAGATGGAATTGTAAAATTTGAGATTTTTATGCACTAGAAAGAGTCATACATGTATTATGTTATGGTATTGGTCGTCTGTCTGTCTGTCCATTAGCAATCAATTTCTTGTGTGCACAGCTCCCTATTCAGTTTCAATCAGTTGCCACCATGAATTTCCATGGTGTCTAGTTGTGCATACATATTTGGAAATTCTGAAATATCTTCTGGTTCTTATAATATTTGCCCAGCCCTTGAATTGAAGAATTTCACAGACAAACCCCACCTGGGTATATGTACCCAAAATTTTTTTACAAGTTTCCAGTTTTGGGGTCCGTAAGTAATGTTCATCGAGCATGGAGGGACCTTATAATACTACAATTACACACACACACAAATTTCCATACTAAACTCAACTCATGTCCTATGATTATTGTTTGAGATTGGGACTGATGACAAATGTTGGTCCTTATCATCGGTGCTATGACAAAATTGCGTAACTGGAATTTTGCTCCAAACCCATTTTTTTTCAGGAGAGCCAAAAAACCTTTTTAGTACGTTTTACTGCTTTAAAAATGTGCTGACAAAATTATGTAACTCAATAACTACATGAACATTTCATCTTCTTTAAGGTAAAATAAGGTAATTGAACATAACTTGCAGTTCATTTATTGGTCAAAGTAGAAGAAAAACAGAGGAGAATGCCATTTCTCAGCCTTTTATTACTTTCGTGTAAAAAAAAATGTCTATGTATAACGCATTTTTAGCGAGCCAGGACTTTATGTCCAGGGAGCTAATGTCACAGCCGTAGTGTCGGCGTCGCGTCCCGTCCCGTCCCGTCTTCACTTGAAAAACTTTAACCTGGCCTATATCTCAGGTACTATTAGAGATACAGCCTTGATATTTCATACATAGATACATCTCGACAAGACCTTTCATTTGAGACCATGACCTTTGACCAAGTGACCTTGACCTTGGAGTTTGACCTACTTTTTAAAAACTTTAACCTGGCCTATATCTCAAACACTATTAGTGATACAGCCTTGATATTTCATACATACATAGATACATCTCGACAAGACCTTTCATTTGAGACCATGACCTTTGATCTAGTGACCTTGACCTTGGAGTTTGACCTACTTTTGAAAAACTTTAACCAGGCCTATATCTCAGGTACTATTAGAGATACAGCCTTGATATTTCATACATAGATACATCTCGACAAGACCTTTCATTTGAGACCATGACCTTTGACCAAGTGACCTTGACCTTGGAGTTTGACCTACTTTTGAAAAACTTTAACCTGGCCTATATCTCAGGTACTATAAGAGATACAGCCTTGATATTTCATACATAGATACATCTCGACAAGACCTTTCATTTGAGACAATAACCTTTGATCTAGTGACCTTGACCTTGGAGTTTGACCAACTTTAAAAAAAACTTTAACCTGGCCAATATATCATGCACTATTGATGATAGAGCTTTGATATTTCACACATGGATACCTCATACAATGACCTTGACCTTGAGACTATTGACAAAATTGCGTAACTAATTTGTTACGCAATTTTGTCATAGCACCGACGTTATGTAGATATCTGACTAAAGTCCTCAGGCCAGATATCAACATTGCAGTCTGGAATCACACTCCAGCCCTTTCATCAGCCATGTAATAATCTCTAAGTAGTCTATACAAGCTACAATTCTACTGATAAGAGGAATTGAAGGCTTTTCAAAATGCAATATCTCATTTATTGTTAATCAAACCCTATGTCGTGGGTACTCATTGGAATCGTCTCACAGAGACGATTCAAATGAGTACCTACAACATAATGTCTTCACCACCTGTTATCTGTAGCTACAATTCTACATGTCTGCTCTCTGTACTTGCAGCATTGACAGTCATGAAATCCAGGAGTGTTGCCAGTCAACTCTACAGAGCTTTAACCAGTGTATGTTTTATGAACCTGTCGTATATTGTGACGACTCGTCAGAGGATAATTTACAGTTCATGGAAGATGATGTGGTGTTTAAGATAGTCGTGATCTGTATGGCCACTATATACATTCTACAGAAGAAAAGTGAGTTGAGTCTAATAGATTAACCCATTACCACACGTTGACACCTTTTGACTCTCCAGAAGATAAAGGCTTTAGAAAACATTATGGAAAATGAAGAAATTGCTTGTAACAAGCAATTTCTTCATTTCCCACTATGTTTTCTTCCATAAAAGACCAAAATATGTAAATAAGATTATTTTCAAATTGCCGTCTGAATTGTCTTTGAATTTGGACAAGTCAAAAATTTTGTTGTTTGGTAATGGGTTAATAGGTGGAGGGGTGCAAGGTCTATTTTACCCTGCCCAGCTGACAAAAATATAGATCAGTTTAACCCTTTCCCAAACAAGATCTGCTTTTCATTTTCTTTGTAGAAACTAAGGGCTTGACAAGACATTGAGGCAAAAAAAAGATAATTCTGATAACCAATATTTTCTCCTCCTGGCTTAAAATTCCTGTGTAATATTGTTCCCAATACTTTTAGTATCAACACCAATTTGTCATCTGAAGGAACTATTGAAATAGATATTTCTACAATTTGTTGTTTGGAAAGGGTTAAATTGAAAGGATTTGCAGGAGATCAAGGGGATGTCAGTGAATACTTGGAATTTCGGTTAAATTATTGCAACTTAGTATAGAAAATATTCAGTGAAAATTGAATAATCAGCATTTTCTAATTTCATATTCGAAACTTCCTATATCAAAATATCCAAATTAAGTAGGAGTTTGTAAGGGACTAATGCATTGAATTAAGAATATTTATGGATATATTGTTCTACCATTGTTCAAACTTTAAAATTCTTGTACGTGTTTGGTATAACAGCATATTTGATTCATGAGCACATCTTATAAGCTTAATTTGGTATTTAAGCATAGTTTGTTTGTTCATATACTGATTTATTGATTTATTGGATGCATTTAGTTCATTTATTAATTTATTGATTCCATCCATTACAGGTTCTAAAAAAGTGACGGCAGTTACAGCATTTTTACTCGCCTTATTTTCACACATCCTAAACCATGTGGTCATTCGACTTCAGGCAGCTTTATATGAGAAAGAAAATCCAAATAAGATTCTACAGTCCAAAAATCATATGTTTGGTGAGTTGTCAGTACAAAGTTTTATTTTAATATTTCTGGTCTAATGTATGTCATATTTTAGAATATCAATCCTAGGATCTTTTTATACGCCACCGGAGGCAGTCGTATATTGGCGTCATCTTCTCCGTCTGTTCGTCCATCCATCTGTCTATATGTATGTATGACGTCCACTTCTCTTGTGAGCGCAACTCCTCCTAAGTGTCTGGTTGGATCTTTTTGAAACTTGTTTAGTGTTTTCACCTCAATTGGTAGATGTGCATGAAGGAAGGATTTTATGGTTCATTGATTTTTGCCTGAGTTATGCCCCCTTAAATCTTAGTGTCTGGGAGGGGCGGTGTATATTGTGACCATTGCACTCTTGTTAAAGCATCTACTCAAACTTTCTTTGACAATATTCTGCCTGCGATTTGACAAACTTCATTTGTCTTTCACCAATGGACAAACATATTTAAACATAGTGTTATGTACATAGTGTTATGTACATTAGTCATTACATTATTTAATACTGAAAAAAATTGTTGATGTATTTAGTATAAATTTCCTTTCAATACATTCTTTTATCATTTTTTATACACCAAATTTATAAAGCGTCCTTTTCATATATAAAATACGTTCAAAAGCGCTGTACATAAAAACTTAAATAATCTAGACAATTTACAATAATTTTAAAAAAAACATTCTGTCATATGATTTGCTTGATCAGCCTATGTATAAAACAGGTACCTTTCCCATTGTCCTCCCCCAGCCCAGTAAGCTGTATCGGCCCCTCTACAGCTTCATGTAAATCAGAGTAATGCCCCTACAGCTTCAAAAGCACCCCACACAACTTAATTTCTTCAAAATAGTCGCCAAAAAGAGAGATTTTCGGTATTTCATGTCGAAAATTGATAAATAATGCATTTTGATAGTTATAGATATAATAATGTTTAAAAATAGTATGGGAAGAGAAGAAATTGCTCAAAATAAGCAATATCTCTTTTTCCTATTATGTTTTTATTCACAGTTAATTTATTTTTAAAACATTATGCATTTCAATGTTTACTTATTTGCCACTACAGCTTTAAATTATTCTGTGGAGAACCCTGCATTCCATACTGGGCATTATTAGAGCAAACAACCCTCCAGACTTGTTTAAGAGATTTTCATGTGGTTTTTGAATCAAGCTTGTTTTATAGATGCATTAAATGGTGATGATTCGGAGAGTGACAGGAGTTCTACAGCTACAGAGAACTCCATCAAGAATGGACGCATTGTTACAGACAAGATGGTTAATGGTGATCATAAACAAGAACCTCTACCACTTAAACCAAAGGTTTGTACATTGACTACTGTTACGGAAAACTCCATCAAGAACGGACGCATTATTACAGACAAGATGGTTAATGGTGATCACAAACAAGAACCTCTACCACTAAAACCAAAGGTTTGTACATTGACTACTGTTACGGAAAACTCCATCAAGAACGGACGCATTATTACAGACAAGATGGTTAATGGTGATCATAAACAAGAATCTCTACCACTTAAACCAAAGGTTTGTACATTGACTACTTCTACAGAAAACTCCATCAAGAATGGACGCATTATTACAGACAAGATGGTTAATGGTGATCATAAACAGGAACCTCTACCACTTAAACCAAAGGTTTGTAGCCAGGATAAAACTGCCTAGAATTTACCCTAGAAAAGGCTTGGGAAAACATTGAGGCAAAAGAAGAAAATGCTGATGACCAGCATTTTCTCCTTTTGCCTAAATATTTTCAAAGCAATAAAAGATACAAATATCAGATGCATTTAATGGTGATGATTCCGAGAGTGACATAAGTTCTACCGCTACAGAAAACTCCATCAAGAATGGACGCATTATTACAGACAAAATGGTTAATGGTGATCATAAACAGGAACCTCTACCACTTAAACCAAAGGTTTGTAGCCAGGATAAAACTGCCTAGAATTTACCCTAGAAAAGGCTTGGGAAAACATTGAGGCAAAAGAAGAAAATGCTGATGACCAGCATTTTCTCCTTTTGCCTAAATATTTTCAAAGCAATAAAAGATACAAATATCAGATGCATTTAATGGTGATGATTCCGAGAGTGACATAAGTTCTACCGCTACAGAAAACTCCATCAAGAATGGACTTATTGTTACAGACAAGATGGTTAATGGTGATCATAAACAGGAACCTCTACCACTTAAACCAAAGGTTTGTACATTGAATATATCTACAGAAAACTCCGTCAAGAATGGACGCATTGGTACAGACAAAATGGTTAATGGTGATCATAAACAGGAACCTCTACCACTTAAACCAAAGGTTTGTAGCCAGGATAAAACTGCCTAGAATTTACCCTAGAAAAGGCTTGGGAAAACATTGAGGCAAAAGAAGAAAATGCTGATGACCAGCATTTTCTCCTTTTGCCTAAATATTTTCAAAGCAATAAAAGATACAAATATCAGATGCATTTAATGGTGATGATTCCGAGAGTGACAGAAGTTCTACCGCTACAGAAAACTCCATCAAGAATGGACGCATTGTTACAGACAAGATGGTTAATGGTGATCATAAACAAGAACTTCTACCACTTAAACCAAAGGTTTGTACATTGACTTTATCTACAGAAAACTCCATCAAGAATAGACGCATTGTTACAGTAATATAGACAAGATGGTTAATGGTGATCATAAACAAGAACCTCTACCACTTAAACCAAAGGTTTGTACATTGACTACATCTACAGAAAACTCAATCAAGAATGCTGATGACCAGCATTTTCTCCTTTTGCCTAAATATTTTCAAAGCAATAAAAGATACAAATATCAGATGCATTTAATGGTGATGATTCCGAGAGTGACAGAAGTTCTACCGCTACAGAAAACTCCATCAAGAATGGACTTATTGTTACAGACAAGATGGTTAATGGTGATCACAAACAGGAACCTCTACCACTTAAACCAAAGGTTTGATTTTGTTTTGAAAAAGCCATATACTTTACCAGAAAGCTCTCTTGTCATAGTTTCATATTTGTAACTCCCACCTGCAATGTAGAGTGGGATACATTGGTTTCACCATGTCTGTCCATCCGTCTATCTCTAGACTTTTTTGTTTCCGCACTGTAACTAGAGAACCGTTTAAACCGTTGATCATGAAACTGCCTAGTTGTTGCCCTTGACCCAAGGAGGAGTCACAAAGGTCAAGGTCACAATCCTTTAGCACTTTTCCAGTGACAAGAAGCTAGTGGGGGTATTTGTCTGCTTTAGTTTCTAGTTTAAATTGCTAACTTATTGGTTTGATTCAACTCCACCTCAAAAAATATGGAGTATTGCTACATAGCCCTACTGGTAGAAAATATTTCAGCCATTTGAAACCTCATAAGAATTTCCAAATTGAATAGTAGGAAATTGTTCTCAATTCATATACCTCGTAACCTGTCTGCACTGCTTACACTGGAAAACGGAACATTTGACATAATTGGAGCACTTATCTGACAAAAGGTAATGCTTTTTGACTCCCTTTTTTGAAAAAGCTTAGGAAAATATTTAGGGAAAAGAAAAAAATACTGATGATTAGCAATTAGTCATTGTCCCTCAATATTTTCTATGCTTAAAAACACATGTACTACTTGTGGCATAAGTTGTTGTATATAACTCCTTACAAATTGGACCAGTCTGAATTTTTTCAATGCTTGGGGGCAAGAATAACCTTTTCCCAAACAAGACCTGGATTTCATTTCATTCCGTTGTTAACTTACCATACGAAATATACATTAGAATGACCATCCTACCACCACGCAGAAACACGTAAACAAAAACAATGAGCGTCTAGTGATCATGATCACGGAAGTACTCCGAGTACTTAGACGCTCCTTCCGGCAGTTAATTTTTCTGCGCCATTAACACGTGAATGTAATTGTCGCTCGAATTTTCGCGTTTATAATGACAGACGTGAAAGATACCGACTCGGGGAAGTCTTCCAAGAAAAAGTCTTCGAAAGTGAAGGCCTCGGTCACCAATACGAGCGCTACTCAGTCATTAAATGACAAGGAAACAGGACAAAACGAGGCCGAAAACAACGTGGTAAGCCTCGAGGAAAAATTGAATAAGAAGTTTGAGGAGCGGTTTTCGGGACTTTCGTCGCAGATTGAAAGCCTTATGGCCATTTTCACTAGTCAGGTGAGTCAGCCCCAGACTTCTGTTCGTGATGAGGGTGCTCAGTACTTGGCTGAGCCTGTCCCCTCTATGGTCACAGTCGAGGCAAATAGTGCAGCTCGCAGACCTTTGATATCCATGGAAAATAGTCTGAACAGGGATTATGGCTTGGATAACAATTACTCTGGACCTAGTAGAGATGATGCTGTTTCGATACAGGTTTCGGATACGGAGAGGCGTAATAGTGGGTTCTATGAGGAATCTGATGCACACTCTTTGGTTTCTGCTAATAACGACGAGAATGGTGTTTGTGACACTCGTTTTAGTAGATATATGGCAGTCAGTGATGATGTTCAAAATAAATCTCTGTTGAATTTGTTTGGTGAAGATGCACAAACGAAGTCACAGAAAGCTAGTGTTGGCATCATTTTGGACAATGCACAGAAAAACATTATTTCGGAATCTTTCCGTTGTGAAAAACCAGAGAAACTGTCGTGCTTTAAGGACACTTACAGAAATGACTTTCCTGTGCATGAATCCTGTGAGGACTGGTTTCAGGTGCCAAAATTGGATGACACTGTTGAGTCCTTACTTATCAAAAAACATGGACACAGGGCAGCTTTTGGCCATGCACCTACTCTGTTCAGTAGACCTATGCGCTCTATTGAGCGGTTAGGTTTCCAAACTCAGATGGCTTCTCGTATGGGAATGATTCTGTCATGCTATTCTCAGCAAGTGCTTGGGTCTTTGTTGGATTGCTTACAACAAAAGAATTGCAATTTGGATTTGGCTATTCAGATGACACGTGATAGTTTCGCTATTTCCACAAAATTGTTAGATCAAATGTCAAGGACCGGTGCCTTTGCTCATTTGATCAGGAGAAAAGCAGCCTTATATGACACTGGCTTGAGTGAATTTAAAGATTATGCTGCGACTGTGAACTCTTTACCTCTTACTGCAGAGGGTGTTTTTGGCACTGATTTTGACAATAAATTAAAAGCAAAACAAGAAAGAAATAAGCAAATTGCAGAGGTTATTCCTGATAGTATGTTTCAGAAATCTAAGCCTTTTCCCTCTACAGGTTCTAACAAGAGAAAGCAGTATTCAGGCTCTTCAGAGAACACAGCTAAGAGAGGGAGATATGATGACAAGCCCCCACAACAGCGTCAGGGCAACAATTATTCGGGAGCGGGTCAATTTAGAACCCCCAGACTACCCTACAAACAAACACAAAAGAATAAGGTTAGTTCAATGGAATAAAACAGACCAAAGCGTCTCCAGAAAAATTGCCACTTATTTTGTCAGAGGAAGAAAAGCTTATGGAAAAAGGAGCTATAGAAGAAGTTCCACTGCAGTCGGCAATGGAAGGTTTCTACAGCACCTTTTTCCTTGTTCCCAAGAAAAACGGAGAATTACGTCCGGTGATAAATTTAAGACCATTAAACAGATACATACTGAAAAAACATTTCAAGATGGACACTCTTGCCAAGGTGATAAATCTTTTGAAAAAGGGGGATTATGCCTTCTCTCGATCTGAAGGATGCTTATCTTCACATCCCGATGCACGAATCTCACAGGAAGTACCTGCGTTTTTGCATAAACGGCAAATGCTACCAGTTCAAAGCAATGTGTTTTGGCCCCACCCAAGCACCCAGAGCATTCACCAAAATTGTGACGGTGGTAGCCGCTTTTCTTCGAATGCACAATGTGAGACTAGGGTCATACCTAGACGATTGGTGCATAGCAAATGGGGAGAGGATGGGAATCCTGTCAGATCGAGAAAGGACACTAGACATTCTTTTGAATTTAGGCTTCATAATAAATTTAGGAAAGTCTTCTTTAATCCCAAGTACAACAATCACATATCTGGGAAGTCTGTTCAAACTGCATCTAGGCCTGGTTTTCCCAACCTTGGAAAGAATAGAAAAGCTGGAGAATTCAATTCAGACTCTAATAATAGGAAAAGAAAGTACAGCTTTTCAATTTCTTCATGTTCTGGGCCAGATGGCCTTTTGCATAGAGATAATTCCGTTTGCTCGATTGCACATGCGCCCAATTCAAATGCATCTTCTGTCCTTTTGGAAACCAATTACCAGGGACATGTCGGCCAAGATTCCGGTGACCAAACATTTGATCTGAACTGGTGGTTAGTGAGAGCAAATACGCTAAAGGGTCGATCCCTGCAACCATGGTCTACAACAGTAACATTAACGACAGACTCTTCCAAGACAGGCTTTGGCGGCCACTTGGAGGGTCAACAAATTTTTCAGGGAACATGGTCTCAGGCAGAGGCCAGACGACATATAAATGTGTTAGAACTGGAGGCTGTGTTAAGGACAGTAGAGTTTTTCCTCCCATTCTTAAAGGACAATTAAGTTCTTATAAGATCAGACAACACAACAGTAGTTCAGTTCATAAACAAACAGGGGGGGACGAGATCTGCCAGCCTGTGTTACATAGCCTGGGATCTATGGAAGCTGGCAATAAAACACAACATCAGTTTGAAAGCCGCATTTATAGCGGGCAAGAAAAACATACTTGCGGATCAACTGTCCAGAGTGAAGATTCGCCCTTCAGAATGGACTCCAATCAATTCAATAGTGCAAACATTATTCAATCTTTGGGAACAACCAATGATAGACCTTTTCGCATCTGCAGACAATCACAAAACTCCAATTTTTTGCACTTGGTCACCTCACAAGAAAGCGCTAGCAGTGGACGCACTGTCAATTTCATGGGACGGGATGATGGCATATGCATTTCCACCAATTTGCCTGATCCCGAAAGTCCTTCATCACATGCAGCAATTTCACTGTCAAATTCTTCTAATAGCTCCCCAGTGGCCCAGACGTCACTGGTACACAATGCTACTTCAAATGTTAATAGCAATACTAGTCAGGTTACCAGTCTTGCAAGAATTGCTGGTTCAACCAAAGACAAAAATTTATCACCCAGACCCAGGGATATTCAAGCTCACAGCCTGGTTGCTCTCGACAGAAATTTCAAAACAAAAGGATTTCCTAAGAGGGTTAGAAAATTACTTGCAGCCTTTTGGAGAAAAGGCACAAGAAAGGACTACATCAGTAAATTCGCAAAATTCAATAGCTGGTGTGGTGAAAGGGAAAAAGATCCCTATACTGTTTCTCTAATAGATTGTGCAGATTTCTTGACCTGTCTTTTTCATGAAGGTTTACAGTATAGAACTATATCTGGGTATAGGTCTATGCTTTCAGCTGGGTTACCACCTGTTGATAACCATCAAGTAGGTCAACATCCATATATAGTGAGGCTCATTAAAGGGGTATTTAATTTAAGACCTCCAATTGTAAAATTATGCCCGGAATGGGATTTGGAAAAGGTTTTAAAAATTTTGCAAAAATATCCTTTTGAGCCTCTTCAGAAAACAAGCTTGAAATATGTTACATATAAAACTGTTTTTCTTGTAGCAATCACAAGGTTCCGAAGATGCTCGGACCTACAATCACTGAAGATCGGTGAAGGAAACGTATCTGTACATAATGAGGGTTTATGGTTCCTTAGACAAGGATTATCCAAGCAGGATAGACAGTCACATTACGCAAATAGAATCTGGGTTCCAGCCTTTCCAGACAACAAACTTCTTGATCCAAAGAGAGCTTTGGCTATTTATTTGAAGAAAACAGAACCTTTTCGTGGAGGACAAGAGTCAGATGAGTTAAAACTTTTCTTATCTTTCATTGAGCCACACCAACCAGTTTCATCACAAACTATCGGCCGATGGATTGTGAGTACAATAAAGCTAGCTTATGACAAAGACTTCAAAGTTAAGGCCCATTCTACGAGAGCCATTGGACCATCTTGGGCTCTTTTTAAAGGAGCTAGTATATCTTCTATCATGGAAGCAGCAGACTGGAAAACAGAATCCACATTTACAAAGTTCTATTTACGTAATGTGGAGAACTGTGTTTTAAAGTAATTTAAGAATAAAGTTACTATGTAAATAACTGTTGTGCATTGTATTTAGTGTACATATGGGATAGTTCAGCAGATACTGATGTGTATATATGGAACTGTTTCACGAGGGAATAATTTGTATACAGAGATGATACAGTGAGATGGATTACAGGAAAATGCTCCCACCTCCAATAAGAGGTAAGCTTTGTAATCTATTCTAATGTATATTTCGTATGGTAAGTTAACAACGGAATGAAATGAAATTTAAAAATTTGTTCTCAAATTTAAATTTTATGAATGGAGTTGTTAACTTACCATACGATTCCCTCCCACCTCCCCGGCATTTTCTTTAGGGACTGCAATGTCGCCTTTATTACATTAACTGCCGGAAGGAGCGTCTAAGTACTCGGAGTACTTCCGTGATCATGATCACTAGACGCTCATTGTTTTTGTTTACGTGTTTCTGCGTGGTGGTAGGATGGTCATTCTAATGTATATTTCGTATGGTAAGTTAACAACTCCATTCATAAAATTTAAATTTGAGAACAAATTTTTAAATTTGATGTCCCTTTTAGAAAAGACTAATAACTGATAACAAGCATTTTCTTTTTAGCGAGCCAGGACTTTAAGTCCGGGGAGCTAATGTCACAGCCCTAGTGTCGGCGTCAGCGTCGGCGTCAGCGTCGCGTCTTCAAAAACTTTAACCTGGCCTATATCTCAGGCACTATTAGATATACAACCTTAATATTTCACACATGGATACTTCTCGACAAGACCTTTCATTTGGGACCATGACCTTTGACCTAGTGACCTTGACCTTGGAGTTTGACCTACTTTTAAAAAACTTTAACCTGGCCTATATCTCAGGCACTATTAGAGATACAACCTTGATATTTCACACATAAATACTTCTTGACAAGACCTTTCATTTGGGACCATGACCTTTGACCTAGTGACCTTGACCTTGGAGTTTGACCTACTTTTAAAAAACTTTAACCTGGCCTATGTCTCCTGCACTATTATAGATAGAGCCTTGATATTTCACATATGGATACCTCATGACCTTGACCTTGAGACAATGACCTTTGACCTAGTGACCTTGACCTTTGACCTTGGACTCTTTTTTTTCGCGACAAGCTCTCGTATAGGCGAGCTACGTTGTCCGCGGACAACTCTTTTTTTTTTGCCTCAATATTTTCTGTGCTAATTTGTGTACAATTTTTTTAGCTCACCTGAGCACAAGGTGCTCAAGTGAGCTATTGTGATCACCTTTTGTCCGGCGTCCGTCCGTCGTGCGTCGTCCGTCAACAATTTCTTTAAATGACATCTCCTCCTAAACTACTTGGCCAATTTCAACCAAACTTGGCAGGAAGGTTCCTTAGGTGACCCCCTTTCAGAATTGCTAAAAGAATTGAAATCCATGAAAAACTCTGGTTGCCATTGCAACAGAAAAGGAGAAATTTGACTGAATCTCAATACTATCTTTGAACGACATCTCCTCCTAAACTACTGGGCCAATTTCAACCAAACTTGACAGGAATGTTCCTTAGGTGACCCACTTTCAGAATTGCTAAAAGAATTGAAATCCGTAAAAAACTCTGGTTGCCATGGCAACAGAAAAGGAGAAATTTGACTGAATCTCAATACTATCTTTGAACGACATCTCCTCCGAAACTACATGGCCAATTTCAAGCAAACTTTACAGGAATGTTCCTTAGGTGACCCCCTTTCAGAATTGCTAAAAGAATTGAAATCCATAAAAAACTCTAGTTGCCATGGCAACAGGAAAGGAGAAATTTGACTGATTCTCCATACTATCTTTGAACGACATCTCCTAAACTACTAGGCCAATTTCAAGTAAACTTGGCAAAATATTCCTTAGGAGGTACTCTTAAAGAATTACTAAAAGAATTGAAATTGACTAAAAACTCTGGTTGCCATGGCACCAGAAAAGGAGAAATTTGACTAATTCTCAATAATTTCTTTGAACAACATCTCCTCCTAAACTACTTGGCCAAATTCAACCAAACATGGCAGAAATATTTCTGAGGGGGTTCCTTTTAAAAATTGCTAAAAGAATTGAAATCCTTTAAAAGCTATGGTAGCCATGGCAACAGAAAAGGAGATTTTCCACCAAATCTCAATGACATCGTTGAATGATATCTCCTCCTAAACTAACAGGCTTATTTCCACCAAACTAGGCAGAAATATTCCTTAGGAGGTCACATTTAGAAAATTGCTAACAGAATTGCAATTTATAAAAGAAAACCCAACTCTGGTTGCCATGGCAACAGAAAAAGAGAAATTACACGAACTCTGTCAGAAGCAATTTTTCAATAACCGCAGAGCCAAATTTGACAAAACTTAATATTTGCATTGCTTATGATATTGCTAAGAGGTACTTTTCTTTGCTTTTCAATATGAAACCTTGTCACAGAAAAAGGGGACTTCTTGTAAAAGTCTTTTTATCAGGGGCATAGCATCTTCATTTATGCATAGATTTAAAAAAAAAAGTATGGGTATATGTGTTCTTTATCATGAGTAGATGTTCTATTTGAAATATATATTTAGGTAGGTTCAAGGTCATAGATCTGGGTCAATTTGTAATTTTCTGTTTGTTTGTCAGTCTGTATGTTTTATTGTAATTCCATCTGTCCAAAGCAATTTCTCCATAACCACATAGCCGAATTGGATGAAACTTCATATTTGAGTTACATATGATTTTGCACTAAGGTAGTTTTCTGGGTTTTCTATGGTTTGAATCGCATTGCAGCATTCAAATGACCTTTCACCCTTTATTGCATTACCTGTAAGAAATCTGATCTGTTATAAAACTCCATCTCAGGTGAGCGACCTAGGGCCAACGGCCCTCTTGTTATCTACATGCATATTGTTGTAAGCAGCAGATTTTGAATAGGATCACCCTAGAATTTTGCCGTTCAGGAAATATTTTTTTCAATGCTATCTTTTACAGAAAAAGAGGTCGAGAAAAAGATTAAGGAACAGAAAAAGGAGTCAGCGAAGCTTTAGTGAAGATTCAGATCTGTCTGAACTGTCTGATCTGAGTGAAGGTAAGGATATATTGCACAATATTGATTTACTTCTCTTAACAGAAAAGTCAAATTCATGTATTAACCCATTACCACACAATTACTCTTTTTGACTTCCCACAAAATAATGGCCATGGAAAACATTGTGGAAAATGAAAAGATTGCTTGTGACAAGCAATTTCTTCATTTTCCACAATGTTTTCCATCCAAAAAGACCTAAAAATTAAAAATTCCATTCATTTGAAATTGTCGTCTGCAGGATCTATCAATTTTAATCGCCCTGTCTGAAATTTCATTGCTCGGTAATGGGTTAAAGGTATTCCATCCATCCTTAGATACCCTACTCTTTGTGCATCTAAAGCCGTCATCCTTAGCAACGGAAAATGGCGATGTAATACCCTCGCCACCCTCGCCAATTTCTAGGGGACATCCATCGCAAGGGAAATTGATAAGTGATACCCTAATCAACTTCAGCTCCATTGCCCAAAGTGTTTTGTATATAATGATGGATGGAAGACATTCATTTCCTCTATATACAAAACATTGATAACTTTCTCAGAGACTGGTCCAAATTGAAAGATTTTACAGATGATTAAATACCATTAAGAACATCAAATTCAGGGCTTGTTTGGGTAAGGGTTAATTAACCCTTTCCCGAACGACAAAATTGTAGGGTGATCCACTTCAAAAACTGTCACAAATGACAAAATGAATGCAATTAAAGATACGATTTGTGTAAAATATGGCACAGAAAATATTGAGACAAAAGGAGAAACTGCTGGTTACCAGCAGTTTCTTCTTATGTTTCAATGTTTTCCCAATCCTTTTCTATTAAGAACATCATATTCAGAGCTTGTTTGGGTAAGGGTTAATTAACTGTGCTTTATATCTTCAGGTGAACATGAGATCAATGACCAGTTTATATCCGACGAATCAGACGACGAACCACTCGGATTTTACGACGATTCCGACTCTGACATGTCCGATTCTCTCATGAAGAGTCAGGAAATGGATCCAGGGTTCGCAACAAATCCTGAAATAGATAATAATGAGCCAGAATTTGACGGCATCACTTTATTACCACAGAACACAGATTTAGTCTCACCGTTATTCCCCAACACTGATGAGAACAAGATATGGTCAGACTCGACAAGGAATGACAGTCTAGCGAGTTTTTCGTCAGAATTATTTTCATCTTCTGTGCCATTTCTGGGTGGTCATCATAAACTATCACAACAGGTTGAAGGTTTTGACAATGCGTTGATACAGGGAACAAAGCAGGTTTCAGTGCCTCCAGGATTTGCTCAGTCGTCAGAAGCGAAACATGTGGCGGAAATATCCCATAAACTGGCAAACTTTGTGATAGAGACAGATACAGAAGCTTCCATTACTGCAACCGAAGCTGGTAGGTTAAAAACTTTTAACCCTTTTCCAGACAACAAATGTTAGACTTTTCCCATTTGAAAGCTACTGCAGATGAAAAATTTGGTTTTATCAGTGTGGCTTTTGTGTACATTAAAGCACAGACATCATTAAGAAAAATTATAAAATGCTGGTTATTAAGAATTAAAAAAAAACTAGGGAATGTCTTGAGTTTGATGAGTTATGATTTCCAGACACCAGAATTCTAGAGTGGTCCTATTTGAAAAGGGTTATAGAATGAAAAAACTTTGTGAAATGCAGAATGATTCATAGAATGAAGTTAATAGTTCTCTTGTTGAGAAACCAACTTGAAAATAATATGCCTATGTGTTAAAAATACAGAGAATTATGGCTACTCTGATTTTCTTCCCTCAGAGTTATCAACAGAACTAGATGACAACAGCAGTGAAGGAGAAGAAAATGACAAGATTGGGTAAATAATTGTTTCACTCTAATGGTGCCTCGTTTCTTATGACCCCGTATTAACCCTTTCCCAAACGACAAAACTTTAGGGTAATCCACTTGAAAAACTGCCACAAAAGACAAAATGGATGTTAATAAAGATAGGATTTGTGTAAAATATGGCTTAGAAAATATCGAGACAAAAGGAGAAACTGCTGGTTATCAGCAGTTTCTTCTTTTGTTTCAATGTTTTCCCAAACCTTTTCTATAAGGGACGTCAAAACCAGGTCTTGTTTGGAAAAGGGTTAAAGGATTGGTTTCGTATTCAGTATTGTTTCACTTGTTTCCAACTG
The DNA here is from genome assembly GCA_963680895.1 of Fragum sueziense. Taxonomy (NCBI): domain Eukaryota; kingdom Metazoa; phylum Mollusca; class Bivalvia; order Cardiida; family Cardiidae; genus Fragum; species Fragum sueziense. Next base: position 19,501,476 of record OY804598.1, on the reverse strand, counting down.
TCTATCTGTCCTTTTGTCATTCAGAAAACTTAACATGAAAACGTAACATAAGCATTTTCTGGGCATTCTTGTTTCACAAAAAACATCTTTTTTAACTTTGTTCACTTTTCACATTGCAATCTTGGTTTTGTAATAACAGGGATGATATAACAATTGTTTCCTACAGATCATCAGAAGAAGAGAGGGAGGTGGCTCACAAGCAGAATGTGATAGATGTAATTCAGGGAGAGGGACTTATGTCTGTGGTGAAAGTAATGAGTGACTGGATGAAATGTAACTCTAATGTCATCATGACCTGCGCTCAGGTGGGTTCACCTTTCAGATACTTTTAACCCTTTCTCAAACAACAAAATATTGACTTGAGCATATGTCACAGCCCTAGTGTTGTCAACTGTGTCCACATATGTCTGTGGTTAAAGTTATGAGTGATTGGATGAAATGTAACTCTAATGTCATCATGACATGTGCTCAGGTGGGTGAAGCATTTTAGACACTTTTAATTTTGCCATTACTTTATGTCAGAGTAATATCACAGCCCTAGTGGCGTCAAATGTGTCTATTTATGTCTGTGGTTAAGGTAAGGAGTGATTGGATGAAATGTAACTCCAATGTCATTGTGACCTGTGCTCAGATGGGTGAAATATTTTAGTTACTTTTAAGTGAGTCATGATTTTATGTCTGAGTAGCTAATATCGCAGCAAAAGTGTCATCAAATGTGTCTATGTAATTCCTGGTTAAAGTTATTAGTGATTGGATGAAATGTAACTCTAATGTCATCATGACTTGTGATCAGGTTAGTTGGCCTTTCAGATATGCTGCAAGAGTTTTTAGCTCGACTTTTCGAAGAAAATGAGAGCTTATACTGTCACCCGGGCGTCGGCGTTGGCGTTGCAACAAAGGTTTAAGTTTTTTCAAACATCAATAACTTCCATACTATCAAAGGGATTCAACCCAAACTTGGAATACTTATTCAACATCACACCCTCTACCTTACTACCAGGGCCCATGACCCTGGCTCCACTATATCTGGAGTTATGCCCCCTTTATACTAAGCAACTTAGAAAGTCAAGCGCGCTGTCTTCGGACAGCTCTTGTTGTTGAGTATAAGTAGCCAGGTACAGGTATTACGGATTTCATTTGACCTGACACTCACCTCTATGCAAAATGTGTTCATACTTCGCATATAGAGTAAAAATTTTCAAAAAGACTTGTATCATAGTACACAGATATAATGTGATATATTTCTAGTTGGTCTAAATTTGTGAATCGAATGAAAAGAAAATAACACTAATATATATTTATAGAAATAATAAGGGAATGAAGTGGTATTGCTTCTTAATTGCTATGTGTTTTAGATAGGGATGGCAACGGTTAGTAAAAATACTAACCAATTAATCGTTCATTTTTCCGATCGGTAACCGGTTAACCGATTGTCGATCTTTGACAATTAATATCGTTGGCGAAACATACAGTTGACGTTTCTGAATAGGATAATCAGTGTGTCAGATATGCATGCTCGTGACTTTTACCAGGTACTAAACGAAACTTATTGTAAACAACGGACTTGACTCACTTGAGCGTCTTCGGTGATGAAAAACAGTTCTGTGCTGCAAATTTGATAATTACAAAAATAGATAAATAAATAAACTTGTTGGAAAGGACACTACGCTTCCAAACACACGTAATGAAGATCTAGAAAATTAAAAAGAAATCCAGAATTTCTCTAATTTGAATTAGAACCAGTCCTTTGTTTACAATATGAAAAGGATGCTTCCCATCCAAATGGTTTCGCATATTTGATGCACCAGAAGTTCATTTTAGTTCTTGAATACACAAAGAACATTTAACCGTACCTCCGTCAATGTTCTGTTTGAAAACTTCCAAACTGCAGAAGAAGGTAGGGGCGTTTTCGGTGTGTTAAATTCCAAAATTAAGATACACGATTGATGCTGAGAAATTTGCATTGAATAGAATCAGTCGGCATGACGTCATAGCCTCACTTTCATTTTTTCATCGAGGGTACTTCCTCGGTCTTTATCGTTACGGGATACCATTTTTGAGGCAGAATATTTCAAAATCCATCGCTAAAATTCATAAACAAAACTCTTTCTTGAAAGAATGTGATTTAAACTTTCTAACTACAAACGCATTTTTAATGATCAGGCATAGTCGTCGAGATATTAATGCTGAAAGTTGGTAATGCTTTAACGAAAATGATCGAAGCTTTCACCTCCACCGAATGAGTGCAGGTCCGCACTTTATGACTGACAAAGTTTTTGATTGGCTGAAGGGATTGTGCCGACCAAATTAATAGATTTCATTTGTTGTATTAGTTAAATATGCAACCTCGATTTTACTATATAATTGACTTAATTCGTTCGTTTAAATATTCTGAAGGGCATGGTAAAACAAATCAAACAGGCTTACGACATGCTATTTTTTATTACAGGCAATTAGCTTATCACGATAATCTACCAATTAAACATCTGTCAAACCTAGACCAGCAATACACCCCGCTGTCCGATATGTATTATGCATTCATAGTGTTTTGCACTTTACTCTCATTTTGAAAAAAATGGAGTTTTATATGAAAAAAATCTGAGTAACCGGTTACCGAATTTCTAACCGGTTACTCGGTCTTTCGATCGGTTAACCGGTTACCCGGTTAACCATTGCCATCCCTAGTTTTAGATTAATCCTTTCCCAAACAAGACTGGGTTTTGACGTCCCTGAGAGAAAGGGCTTGGGAAAACATTGAGGCAAAAGGAGAAAATGCTGATAATCAGCATTTTCTCCTTTTGTCTCAATATTTTCTTAGCTATATTGTACACGAATCCTTACTTTTTCAATATCTATTTTGATGTTTTCATCTACTTTCAAATTGAATTAGAATCTACCCTAAAATTTTGTCGTCTGGTGTATGGTTAAATGCAAAACTGCTGTGTCTACGAATTCGAAATGAACCTAAGCCAGTTTTAAACTGACCAAATGTTTTGAGAAGTTTTGTAGATAACACATTTACGTCTATTATTACAGAGTTCCCAGTCTGTATGGTGCAGGTTGTCCATTCTACTAAATTTTCTACCTCATGAATCTACATACCTACAGCATGGTGAGTTGTATGTTGTCTTCATTTTATGAATTTTAACAAATAAGGGCAAATGCCATCAAACTCCCACTTTTGAGGTTCCAGGTTTGATCTATGGTTGCGGCAAATATTTTTTCAGACAAAATTGTCTCCCACCAATGATTTGATATCTTTAGCCTATGTAAGCGAGCAGCTGGAGGCTCAGTTAGGATGTTGTGGTACTTCTGCTATGAGAAATAACCGGAATTCATGGTAAGGTGCTCATACTACTTTGATTTGACCATAGCAGTTGAAAACAGTGTTAAACCTCAATAAATCAAATTGTCATGAACTGGGAAACAATTCAAGGGTTTATTATCACCTGTTTAAAGATATTGTCGAAACAAATTATGGACAGGAATTTTGTCTATCAGTGTCTTACTATATTCTTCCCTTTACTCTGGATGTCCGAATTTTAGCTCAATCATTGTCAAAATTGTTTGGAATGTTTATCGACATTCATTTAACCCTTTCCCAAACAAGACATGGTTTTGGCCTCCCTAATAGAAAAGGCTTGGGAAAACATTGAGACAAAAGAAGAAACTGCTGATAACCATCAGTTTCTCCTGCTGATAACCAGCAGTTTCTCCTTTTGTTTCAACATTTTCTATGCCATATTCTACATACACGTGTTGTATATCCTATCTTTAATAACACCCATATTGTCATTTGTGGCAGCTTTTTAAGCAGATCACCCCAAATTTTCATGTTTGGGAAAGGGTAAAGAATCCGTAGAGCTTTAGAAATTTGCTTTTTGTCCGTCTCAAAGCCCTTTCAGGTGAGCGAAGCAGGGCCATCTTGGCCCACTTGTTTTCCACTATTCAGGCCTTGTTTTGGAAAGTGTTAATTTATTTCTTGTTCCATAGACCAATGCTGGTTACCAGAACTCAGGCATATTATAGAAGATATAGATAGCAGCACTTGGAGCCAGAAAATCCATCTACGAGAGGACATGCACCTTCTCAACTTTCCTCCTCTCAAACAAATTCAGGACAATTTAAAGATGAAAGTGAATATAAGACTAACAGATATACAGGAGGTAAATAATCTATTTATTGTACATGTTAACCCTTTCCCAAACAATACCTGGTTTTGCCATCCCTAATAGAAAAGGCATGGGAAAACATTGAAACAAAAGAAGAAACTGCTGATTACCAGCAGTTTCTCCTTTTGTCTCAATGTTTTCTATACTATATCATACATAAATTTAATCATTATCAACATCCATTTCGCTGTCTTCAGCAGCTTTTGAATCGAATCACCAAAAAAATGCCATTCGGGAAAGGGTTAATCAAAAGATTCATGCTGTTTTGTGCCAGTATATCTGTCTCTCTATACATCTTAAAGTGACATTTCAGAATTTTTTGTCATAAATTTTACTTTTATTTTTATCTGAAAGAGCATATTTCCTTATGAAAATTCTGAAAATTTCAAACCAAAATATTGCCCCGTTTACGAGAAATCTATATTTTTGTGTTAAAATTGAACAAATTGTTGTGGACAACAGTTCGGATTTATATGCAATTTATTGATTATGTCTCAACTTTACATGTGTGTTTCTCGCTTATTGGCAACAACTTCAAAAAAACTAATAGTATTTATACTCATTAGAATAACCAATCTTGGCATCAAGACATACTTTAAAAATTTGAAATTGGAATGAAATGTCCCTTTAAGGTAGAATAACGGTAATGTGGCCATTTTGACATTTATAAAACATTGGATGTTTTAGGTTTGAGTTTTTATGTATCCGAACCTATTCGGCGCAGTTGTAAACATTCGGCGGTGGAAAGTTCCACCGCCGAATGTTTTCGACTTCGTCCAAATAATACCGACATCTCCCGAATCTCATTAGGGGTGAACCACTTTAATATGAACATTTGATCATACTTTCTCAGCATATAAAATTAAAAGGTCATGTTTTGTATTACATTAAAGAAAGTTTGTTAAAACTTGTTGCAAAGCTATCAACAAAACAATCTATCAAAAAGCTCAAATCATTTTTCAAAAGAAAGTGTTTATTACATTTATTCAAAACATCTTTCTAGAAACACTCCCATACCACTGGGGACATCATCTTTGTGATGTTGTCAACAGATTCCTACTTTCTGTTTACAGAGTTTTCTGCGGACCTGTTGTTTACGAAAGTTTGGTTACTACCTATCCAATTTAGATGGCCTACAGTTTAGTTTTAACGAAGATAAAGAATTATTTATTGGCCCTACACAGTACAGCGCAGAGGACGATGCAGGAATTATAACCATGGAAACGATGGTAAATATTATAGTCTAGTAGAAAAATGTGTGTAAACAAGTCATATACTCTGTATCTCTTGTTCATTAACCCTTTCCCAAATGGCACATTTTTAGACTGTCCTGATTTGAAAGCTGCTGCAGACAACAAAATCAATGATACTTGTTGTGAAAAATATGAATATTATAGCATGGAAAATATTGAGGCAAAAGGAGAAAATGATGATTATCAGCAGTTTCTTCTTTTGTCCCAATGTATTCCAAAGCCTTTTCTACTAGGGATGTCAAAACCAGATCTTGTTTGGAAAAGGTTAATTGGGTTATGACCCGCCTAACTTATATTTCAAGGGAGCAAAGCATATGTATAATGCCTTGTGATATGTTAACTGTCAAAGCCTTTTGAGATGACTTAATTATTTTCATCTTGTCTAATTTGAAATATTCTTTCCATATTATGATTATCGCAAATGCTTCCAACCAGATGACATATTTTTGGGTATTTTGTACATGTAAATATTTTTCTTTTGACAGGTTGATACAGAAAGTAGAAGAAACCAGCTCATGAGAGATATGGCTCAGTTACGATTACAGGTAAGTGAACTTACATTCAGTAGCCTGTTTTAATCCATTACCACACAGCAAATTGTAGATCTGTACAAATTCAATATGATGACAATTTCAAGTGAATGGAATATTACATTTTTCAGTCTTTCATGATAGAAAACATTGTGGAAAATGAAGAAATTGCTTGTCAAAAGCAATTTCTTCATTTCCCACAATGTTTTCTGAACTTTTTATCTTCTTCGGCATCAAAAGTTGTCATTATGTGTGAATGGGTTGATAGGTTGTGTCTGTAAAACAACTAGATATTGAATATAGCTAAGTATACATCACACATTTTTTATAAAAAGAAGATTTGTATCGTTTATGCGCAAAAAAAGATGGTAATAATGGTTTGAAAATTTCAGGTATAATAAGTTACATTTTTGTTTTGCGGTAGCATTTGAAATGAATGTGAAGAATAATATGATGCTTATACTTCCAAAACCAGGGGCTTCATTAATTTTAAAGGCAGTATTTTTAGGATTAATACATTTGTTACTCTGTCAACACCATGGATTTCATTAGTTCTAAAGTCAGTAATATTTTTACTTTTGAGAAATTATCTGAAAACATTACTAAGTAAGCCCTCTGGAGTTACTATTGCACCTGATTGGAGCGGGAAATTAAGCAAATAGCTGATAGAACAGAATAGAGTTTGTTTTCCGAATATTTCAAAAATATATACATTTTATAGGCAGAGGTGAGCCAGTTAGAAGGAAGTCTTTCAACGAGTGATCCAGTGCCTTTCCCACCTTATTTAATACCAGATACTTCAAGCCTATGTTCTATGTTACCTATACTACGCAAAATAAACCAGACAAACAGGAGCATTATTGTGATACCACTCGCTGGTAAGTTTATCCCTTTCTCAAATGACAAAATATTAGGAATATTCAATTTAAAAGCTGCTGCAGATGATAAAATGGTTATTGATAAAGATAGTATTTGTTTACAAAAAGTGCAGAAAATATTGTGGCAAAAGAAGGAAATGCTGTTCCTTCTTTTGCCTCAATATTTTCAAAGCCTTTTCTAATGGGTGCATAAAAAAGCATCAATGTTTGGGAGTAGACTAAGAGATTGTACAATTGATTCCGTGCCTTTCCCACCTTATTTAATACCAGATACTTCAAGCCTATGTTCTATGTTACCTATACTACGCAAAATAAACCAGACTAATCGGAGCATTATTGTGATACCACTCGCTGGTAAGTTTGTTTATTCATTTCTCAAACAACAAAACTTAGGATGGTTCAATTTATGTAAAGATAGTATTTGTGTACATAACAGCACAGAAAATATTGTGGCAAAAGAAGGAAATGCTGGTAATCAGCATTTTCTTCTTTTGCCTCAATATTTTCAAAGCATTATCTAATAGGTGGATAAAAAAGCATCAATATTTGTGGGTAGGTTAAGAGATTGTACAATTGATTCCATGCCTTTCCCACCTTATTTAATACCAGATACTTCAAGCCTATGTTCTATGTTACCTATACTACGCAAAATAAACCAGACAAACAGGAGCATTATTGTGATACCACTCGCTGGTGAGTTTATTTATCCCTTTCTCAAGCAATAAAACTAAGGATGATTCAGTTTAAAAGTTGCTGCAGATGACAAAATGGTTGTTGATAAAGATAGTATTTGTGTACAAAAGAGTATAGAAAATATTGTGGCAAAAGAAGAAAATGCTGGTAATCAGCATTTTCTTCTTTTGTCTCAATATTTTCCAAATCCTTTTCAAATAGGTGCATAAAAAGCATCAATGTTTGTGGGTAGGTTAAGAGATTGTACAAGGGATCCAGTGTCTTTCCCACCTTATTTAATACCAGATACATCCAGCCTATGTTCTATGTTACCTATACTACGCAAAATAAACCAGACAAACAGGAGCATTATTGTGATACCACTCGCTGGTGAGTTTGAATTTCTAACAAAAATTGAAAATAGGTTAAGAGATTGTACAATTGATTCAGTGCCTTTCCCACCTTATTTAATACCAGATACATCTAGCCTATGTTCTATGTTACCTATACTACACAAAATAAACCAGACAAACAGGAGCATTATTGTGATACCACTCGCTGGTGAGTTTGAATTTCTAACAAAAATTGAAAATAGGTTAAGAGATTGTACAATTGATTCCGTGCCTTTCCCACCTTATTTAATACCAGATACATCTAGCCTATGTTCTATATTACCTATACTACACAAAATAAACCAGACAAACAGGAGCATAATTGTGATACCACTCGCTGGTGAGTTTGAATTTTTAACAAAAAATGAAAATAGGTTAAGAGATTGTACAATTGATTCCGTGCCTTTCCCACCTTATTTAATACCAGATACATCAAGCCTATGTTCTATGCTACCTATACTACGCAAAATAAACCAGACTAACAGGAGCATTATTGTGATACCACTCGCTGGTAAGTTTATTTATTTTCCCTAACAATAAAACTTTAAAAGCTGCTGCAGATGATAAAATGGTTGTTGATAAAGATAGTATTTGTGTACAAAAAGCGCTGAAAATATTGTGGCAAAAGAAGAAAATGCTGGCAATCAGCATTTTCTTCTTTTGCCTCAATATTTTCCAAAGCCTTTTCAAGTACATGCACAGAAACATCATTGTTTGGGAGTAGGTTAGGAGACTGTACAATTGATCCAGTGCCTTTCCCGAATTATTTAATACCAGATACATCCAGTCTATGTTCTATGTTACCTATACTACGCAAAATAAACCAGACTAACAGGAGCATTATTGTGATACCACTCGCTGGTAAGTTTGTTTATTCCTTTCTCAAACAACAAAGAGACTGTACAAATGATCCAGTGCCTTTCCCCCCCTTATTTAATACCGGATACATCTAGCCTGTGTTCTATGTTACCTATACTACGCAAAATAAACCAGACAAACAGGAGCATTATTGTGATACCACTCGCTGGTAAAATTATCCCTTTCTCAAATGACAAAATATTAGGAATATTCAATTTAAAAGCTGATGCAGATGATAAAATGGTTATTGATAAAGATAGTATTTGTTTACAAAAAGTGCAGAAAATATTGTGGCAAAAGAAGGAAATGCTGGTAATCAGCATTTCCTTCTTTTGCCTTAATATTTTCAAAGCCTTTTCTAATAGGTGCATAAAAAGCATCAATGTTTGTGAGTAGATTAAGAGATTGTACAAGGGATCTGCTGCCTTTCCCACCTTATTTAATACCGGATACATCTAGCCTGTGTTCTATGTTACCTATACTACGCAAAATAAACCAGACTAATCGGAGCATTATTGTGATACCACTCGCTGGTAAGTTTGTTTATTCATTTCTCAAACAACAAAACTTAGGATGGTTCAATTTATGTAAAGATAGTATTTGTGTACATAACAGCACAGAAAATATTGTGGCAAAAGAAGGAAATGCTGGTAATCAGCATTTTCTTCTTTTGCCTCAATATTTTCAAAGCATTATCTAATAGGTGAATAAAAAAGCATCAATATTTGTGGGTAGGTTATGAGATTGTACAATTGATCCAGTGCCTTTCCAAACTTATTTAATACCAGATACTTCAAGCCTATGTTCTATGTTACCTATACTACGCAAAATTAACCAGACTAACAGGAGCATTATTGTGATACCACTCGCTGGTGAGTTTATTTATCCCTTTCCCAAATGACAAAACTAAGGATGGTTCAGTTTAAAAGCTGCTGCTGCAGATGATAAAATGATTAAGATAGTATTTGTGTACAAACAGCACAGAAAATATTGTGGCAAAAGAAGGAAATGCTGGTAATCAGCATTTTCTTCTTTTGTCTCAATATTTGTCAAAGCCTTTTCTAATAGGTGCATCAAAAATCATTGTTTGAGAGTGGGTTTACCCTTTCCCAAACAAGAACAGGTTTTGACGTCCTTGTTTTCAAAAAGGCTTTGGAAAACATCAAGACAAAAGAAGAAACTACTGATAACCAGCAGTTTCTCCTTTTGTCTCAATATTTTCATGCTTTATTGTCCACAAATCCAATGTTTATCAACACTATTTTTGTCATCTGGAGCAGCTTTTGAATAGGATCACCCTATAATTCTGCTGTTTGGGAAAGGGTTAAGAGATTGTACAATTGATCCAGTGCCTTTCCCACCTTATTTAATACCAGATACATCTAGCCTATGTTCTATGTTACCTATACTACGCAAAATAAACCAGACAAACAGGAGCATTATTGTGATACCACTAGCTGATGAGTTTATTTATCCCTTTCTCAAACAACAAAGAGACTGTACAATTGAGACAGTGCCTTTCCCACCTTATTTAATACCAGATACATCTAGCCTATGTTCTATGTTACCTATACTACACAAAATAAACCAGACAAACAGGAGCATTATTGTGATACCACTCGCTGGTAAGTTTATTCATTCCTTTCTCAAACAACAGAGTACAAAATGGTTGTTGATAAAGATGGTATTTGTGTACAAAAATGCACGGAAAATATTGTTGCAAAAGAGGAAAACGCTGGTAATCAGCATTTTCTTCTTTTGCCCCAATATTTTCCAAAGCCTTTTCTAATAGGTGCATAAAAAGCATCAATGTTTGTGAGTAGGTTAAGAGATTGCACAAGGGATCCAGTGCCTTTCCCACCTTATTTAATATCAGATACATCAAGTCTATGTTCTATGTTACCTATACTACGCAAAATAAACCAGACTAACAGGAGCATTATTGTGATACCACTCGCTGGTAAGTTTATTTATCCCTTTCCCAAACAACAAAGAGACTGTACAATTGAGACAGTGCCTTTCCCACCTTATTTAATACCAGATACATCAAGCCTATGTTCTATGGTACCTATACTACGCAAAATAAACCAGACTAATCGGAGCATTATTGTGATACCACTCGCTGGTAAGTTTATTTATCCTTTTCTCAAACAACAAAGAGACTGTACAATTGATTCCGTGCCTTTCCCACCTTATTTAATACCAGATACATCTAGCCTATGTTCTATGTTACCTATACTACGCAAAATAAAACAGAATAACAGGAGCATTATTGTGATACCACTCGACTGCCCCCGTATCGAAAGATAGCGAGCATATTGTTTAAGTCGTGTCCATCCGTCCGTCTGTCTGTCCGAAAACTTAACATTTGCCCTTTCTCCACATGTATTTGACATACAAAGCTCAAATTTGGTATGCAACTTCATTTCAATGATATCTATCTGTTCCATACAATTTGACCTTCTTCAAGGTCATCTCTCAACCCTTATCAACCCTTTACTCTACGAAAACTTAACATTTTACAAAAATGGCCATTTCGGGGGCATTTGTGTTTCACCAACACATCTTGTTAAAATGGGTAATAATATTGGTTTATCATACATCCAGCAAACAAAGTTGGGGGTGTAGAGGAATCACCCAGTATGTCTGACTGACTGCATTTCTGATGAGCGCAACTCCCAAATGGCTTGACAGATTTTAATGAAAATTTACATAAACAATTAACATGATATAGTCATTGGCATGAAGCATTTTCTTTGCTCTCAGAGGTCAAACCAGGAAGATAATTTGACCTTGAATTTGTCTTTCAAATTTCTCCTGAGAGCAAGGTACCAGTGGAGGTTATTAGCTGAGATTTTACCTTTTCCCAAACAGCAGACATTTAGGGTAGTCCAAATTCGAACGCTGCTGCAGACAAAGAAAAGATGTTTATCAAGCTTGGGTTTGTGTACAATATAGCTCAGATGATATTGAGGCAAAATGAGAAAATGCTGATCATCAGCATTTTCTTCTTTTGCTCCAATGTTTTCCCAAGTTTCATCTATCAAGGATGTCAAAATCAGGTGTTGTTTGGGAAATGGTTGAAATAACATATTTACCCCACCCAACCCTATCTGTAGCTCTGGTGCCCTTTCTGCCACATACCGGCTCATTGTTTGTTGTGTGTATATTTGCAGTGATAGATACGCTGGACTTTCAGAAGAAGGACAGTTTAGGAGCCAGGGAAGCCATCAGATGGTTGGAGGCAGAGTTCAGAAAGGGAAACAGGTATGGTTAACAACTTTATGACCCTTTCCCAAACAACCACATTACAGACTGTTCTAATTTGAAATTTTGATGACAAAATGGGTAGTGATAAAGATAAGTTTTGTACACAATTTATCACAGAAAATATTTATCAGCATTTTCTTCTTTTGCCTCAATGTTTTCCCAAGTCTATTTTATCATGGACATCAAAACCAGGTATTATTTGGGAAAGGATCAATGATAGTATTTTCTGTATGATTACATTATTTACACCCCTTCCCTACAATCAAGTTTATGAGGGCAGAGAGGAGTCAGCCTGTTTGACTGTCTTATGTCCACATTTCTCATAAGCATAACTCTTCTCAGATGATTTAACAGATGGTGATGAAAATTTATGTGAAGGAAAAATGAGTTGAGATTTGCAGAAAACATAGTGGTTAATGAAGAAATTGCTTGTCACAAGCAATGTCTTCATTTTCCACAATGTTTTCCAAACTCTTTATGTTGTAGGGTGTCAAATATTATCACTGTGTGGTAATGGGTTTATTAATCATGTGTATATTTTCTGTTTTAGATACATCCGAGCTCAGAAGAATTCAGAGAAGCTACAAGCAGCTGTACCCAGACACCTTAAAAAGAGGAACAGGGACACTTGGTAAGTCATCAATATAGTACATGCTTCTTCATAATACCTCCCACCTAATAAGTAGAGGGGGGGTATATTGGTTTCACCATGTCTGTCTGTCCGTCCTTCCTTCCTTCCGTAGAGGTTTTCATTTCGGCACTCTAAAGAACCTTTTGACCTAGGACCATGGAACTTCACACAGTTGTTGTCCTTGGCCCAAGGAACTGTCCTATTCTCTTAGGTTATGAAGGTCAAGGTCACAAATTAACTTTATTTAGAATATGTTTCTGTGCTCTAACTCAAGAACCGTTTGACCTAGGACTATGAAACTTCACATGGTTGTTGCCCTTGACCAAAGGAGGTGCCCTGTTGTTTTCTGGTCAGGTAGGTCAAAGGTCAAGGTCATAATTAGACTTTGTTCTAAATCCATTTTGCCAGCTTTCTGAAGTTGTAGTTTGACATGGCACATCAATGCAAGACATGTTCATATTTGGCAAATAGCCCTACTTAAATCAAAAAGACTTTAATCTTTGTCCACAGTTATGATATAATGTAAAATATGCAAGAATATATGACTTAACTATTTTTAGGAAACCACTCAAGCTTGTAATTAATGATAATAAATGCTACAGCTGCAACAGGTCAATTGAATTACATAATAGTATATTTGTTGCTTTTAAAATAACCAGTATTATGTATTAATATGGCCTGATGATAAAGCGGACGAGAATTGACCAGGCAGAGCATTCCATTCGATTAGCATGGGCTGCTCTGCCAGGTCATTCATCGTGAGGTATACACATATTCATTGTTTGTGATCACAGGTGTACTCTAGAGATAGTGAACCTCGCTCTCTACTTATCCAGACAAGGGGGAGACTTCGGTATTATTTTGAACAGGTTTAACCCTTTTCAAAACAAGACCTGGTTTTAAGGTCCCCAATACAAAAGGGTAGGGGAAAATATTTAGGCAAAAGAAGAAAATGCTGATTATCAGCATTTTCTCCTTTTGCCTCAATATTTTCTGTTCAAAATATTAGATAATTCCCAACTTTATAAATGTCCATTTTGTCGTCTGCAGCATCTTTCAAAATTGGACCAGTCTTAAATTTTGTTGTTTGGTAATGGGTTAACAAATATCTTCCTATTCATTACAGGTGTACTCTAGAGATTGTGAACCTCGCTCTCTACCTATCCAGACAAGGGGGAGACTTTGGTAAAGATACGGTAGTTACTATACTCACTAACACCAAGTTTGGTTCAGTCAACCATCCATTAGTCAAACAGGCCATGTCTTCTAGCCAACAAGAAGGTAAATAAGTCAGATATTCACCAGTTTGGGACACAAATTGTAATTTGGTTCAGTATCAATATATTTAAGGAATAAATGTATTTTTAGCTCACCTGAGCATGAAGTGCTCAAGATGTGCTATTGTGGTCACTCACTGTCTGCTGTCCATCTGTCCGTTCACAATTTCTTAAAACATCTTCTTCTCCTGAATCATTGGGTCAATTTTGACCAAACTTAGCGGGAATGTTCCTTAGGTAACCCTTTTTAAAAATCATTCGCAGATTTTTGATAGGTCGAAAATTGACAGCATGGCAGGTCGGGGCTTATTTGACTTAGTGAAATAATGAAAAAATTATTCAAAAATCAACCATTTGGCTAATTTCAACAAAATTTGACGGGAATGTTCCTTGAGTGAATCTTATCAACATCTGTTCATTAATTTCTAGATTCATCAACATCAAAAAATGTGGATGTTGGAGGGTAGGGCATATCCGACTTAGAGAAATTTTTAGATAGTTCTTCAAAAATCTTCCTCTCCTTAACCATTGGCCATTTTGGTCCAAACTTGGCAAAATTGTTCCTTGCATGACCCTTTTCAAAACTTGTTCGCAAACTTTTGATTCTTCAAAAAATATGGATGTGGCAGGGTGGGGCTTATCGGACTTAAACAACTGTCTAACCTAGGATCATGAAACTTTACAAAGCTATTGTCCTTGACCCAACAAAGTGCCCTACAGTTTTTGGGTCGCATAGGTCTTTGTTTAAAATCCATTTCTGTGTTCCAACTGGAGAATAATTTGACCTATAGCCTTTTCCAAATGACCAGGACCTATGGAGAGGTATGAGAATACAAAATTAAATGTCAAATTTAGAACAAGAGTCAGATGAGCGATATAGGGCCATTCTTGATTTAATTATACCCCCCAAATTCAATTTGGGGGGTATATAGGAGTCAGCTTGTCCGTCTGTCTGTCTGTCTGTCTGTTGGTCTCTCTGTCTGTTGGTTTTTCTTCAAAAATCTTCTCCTCCTCAACCATTGGTCGGATTCTTTTCAAACTTGGCAGGAATGTTCCTTGGGTGACCCTTTTCAAAATTTGTTCGTGAAATTTTGATTCGTCAAAAATTGTGGGCGTGGCAGGGCGGGGCTTACCGGACTTAGAGAAATCATGTGAAAAATCTTTAAAAATCAATTATCAGGCCAATTTGAACCAAACTTGGCAGGAATGACCCTTGAGTGATTGTATTCAATGTATGCTCATGATTTTTTTATTCGTCAAAAAATATGGGCGTGGCAGGGCGGGGCTAATCCGACTTCGAGAAATTGTTAGATAATTCTTCAAAAATCTTCTCCTCCCTAACCACTGGGCCAATTCTTACCAAACTTGGCAGGAATGTTCCTTGGGTGACCCTTTTCAAAACTTGTTCGTGAATTTTTGATTTGTCAAAAATTGTGGGCGTGGCAGGGCGGGGCTTATCGGACTTAGAGAAATCATGTGAAAAATCTTTAAAAATCAATTATTAAGCCAATTTGAACCAAACTTGACAGGAATGACCTTTGAATGCTTGTTTTCAATGTATGGTCATGATTGTTTCATTCGCCAAAAAATGTGGGCGTGGCAGGGTGGGGCTTATCTGACTTCGAGAAATCGTTAGATAATTCTTCAAAAATCTTCTCCTCCTTAACCACTGGGCCAATTCTTACTAAACTTGGCAGGAATGGGTGACCCTTTTCAAAATTTGTTCGTGAATTTTTGATTTGTCAAAAATTGTGGGCGTGGCAGGGTGGAGCGTATTTGACTCAGAGAAATCATGTGAAAAATCTTTAAAAATCAATTATTAAGCCAATTTGAACCAAACTGGACAGGAATGACCCTACAGTGCTTGTATTCAATGTATCCTCATGATATTTTTATTTGCCAAAAATGTGGGCGTGGCAGGGTGGGGCTTATCCGACTTCGAGAAATCGTTAGATAATTCTTCAAAAATCTTCTCCTCCTTAACCACTGGGCCAATTCTTACTAAACTTGGAAGGAATGTTCCTTTAGTATCCCTTTTCAAAACTTGTTGGTGAATTATTGATTTGTCAAAAATTGTGGGCGTGGCAGGGCGGGGCTTATTGGACTTAGAGAAATCATGTGAAAAATCTTAAAAAATCAATTATTAGGCAAATTTGAACCAAACTTGACAGGAATGACCCTTGAGTGATTGTATTCAATGTATGTTCATGATATTTTCATTCTCAAAAAAATGTGGGCATGGCAGGGTGGGGCTTATCCGACTTCGAGAAATCGTTCAATAATTCTTCAAAAATCTTCTCCTCCTTAACCACTGGGCTAATTCTTACTAAACTTGGCAGGAATGTTCCTTTGGTGACCCTTTTCAAAACTTGATCGCGAATTTATTATTTGTCAAAAATTGTGGGCGCGGCAGGGCATGGCTTATTGGACTTAGAGAAATCATGTGAAAATTCTTTAAAAATCAATCATTGGACCATTTTGAACTAAAGTTGGCACTAATGTCCCTTGAGTGATTGCATTCAACGTATGTTCATGAATTTTTGATTCGTCAAAAAATGTGGGTGCGGCAGGGTGGGGCTAATCCGACTTCGAGAAATTGTCAGATAATTCTTCAAAAAACTTCTCCTTAACCACTGAGCCAATTCTTACCAAACTTGGCAGGAATGTTCCTTGGATAACTCTTTTCAAAACTTGATCGTGAATTTTTGATTCGGTATTTTGTTACCAAAATTAGCAGGAATGTTCATTTGGTCACCTTTTTCAAAATTTGTTCGTGAATTTTTGATTTGCAAAAAATGTGGTAATGGCAGGGCAGGGCTTATCAGACTTAACAAAATCATGAGAAAATTTTTTAAAAAAGCAATTATACGGTAAATTTGAACCAAATCTTACAGGAATGTACATGTACCTTGATTGACTGTTTTCATTACATGGTTGTGAATTTTTGGTTTATTGAAAAATATCAGCATGGCAGGGCAGGGCTTGGGGATTGTTAAATGAGCTATGTCCTTTTGTTGAAAATTGGTATTATTTACATGTGTTGTTTGGTCTGTTGATTTTTTGTTAGCTCTATTTCCCAAATTGAACAGCTCCCAGTTCAAATGAAATCAACTTCTCGAAATGCACAAAAACTGCGCTTTTGGGGGGTATGATCACTTTCAGTGATATTCTAGTTAATTCTAGTTCTTGGAGGTATGAACAAAAAATGATACATCACTGTATGAATTGGATTTCAAATTTGTTTCAACTTCTTCTGTCATTTATTATGCTCCCCGAAAAAATTTTGGGGGAGCATATACGCCACACTGTCTGTCCGTCTGTCTGTCAGTGTGTCTGTCTATCCGTCCACAGCCAGATCTCAGCTACCCTTGGACCAAATGCAATAAAACTTCACATGTGAACTCCCTTGGATAATACCTAGGGTCTTTTTTCTCCGTTTCTTAATGTGAGACTGTGTTATGGAAAAAGGGGCCTTAGTGCAAAAAATAGTTTCTCTCTAATGTCTCTTATTCTAATGGGCATAGCCGAGCTCGGATAGCTCAGTCGGTTACGTCGGAGTCTGTCAATCCAGGGGTCTCGAGTTCGAACTCCGGCTCGGCCAGTATCCATTCTGACATTTGACAAAAGTCATTTGTCTCTCACCAATGGGTGTGAATCATCTATGTGAGAGAGCAGCTGGAGGCTCGGTTTGGATATTGTGGTTGTACTGGTGCGAGAAATACCAGGAATCCACGGTTAGGTGCTCCAGCTGCCGTGATATGACCCTGGTAGTTGAAAACGGCGTAAAACCCCAATAAACTCAAACTCTAATGGGCAGAATTTAATGAAATTTTGTAATGATGTAATAAATAGACATGTGCAAGGTAAGAACGAAAACGGAGACGAAGTACGAAACCGGTTAAACTGTGGGGGACATATCAAAACACGCGAAAGGGGAAATACTACCTTTAAGGCCAATTGAATGTTATTTTTCGGTTTATATATGGTTTTTAACACAGAGTAATGATGATACCCATTTCCTGCAATTGATTGAAATAATTGAATGTGGTTCAGGGTCACTTTCAACTACTTTGGTCATATCGCGGCGACTGGAGCACCTAACCATGGATTTCTGGAATTTCTCTAAATATTATTACCACAATATGCAATTGGTGCCTCCAGCTACTCTCTCACATAGTCCACTGGTGAACCAAAATGTCAGAAAAGGTATTGGCCGAGCCGAGATTTTCAACAACGGCCCACGATTGATAAGATCAGGCGCAACAAACTGAGTTATCCGAGTCGGCCTTTTTTCAAAGGAAAAACTTAAGACACGTCCAATATCATGTAGTGCCAGACTAAAATAGTTGTTATTGAAAACAGAAAATGATATTGTAACGTCGTAGAAAATATTGACGGAAGTGAGAAAATACTACTTACAATGTCATTCGCAGGCTCAAATTCACGTTAAAGAAAATTAACCACAAAAGTTGGCTTTTAGCTTTATCCTGGCATGTTTATAGACTTCAGATCACATAACTACGATTCATACTTAAGATTGCAAAAATCGGTTATCGCGTTACGATCGAAATATTAGATCAAATATATAATCATGTTCACAAATATTTTACAACCCGATTTCATATGGGTTTTACACCGTCGTAATCTAAGCTGTTACAGGTCAGTCGAAGTCAAAATTTGGCACACAGAAAAATAAAGAACTATGTTGTTATTAATATATTTCATTGTAAAGAGCCGAGCCCCGATAGCTCGGTAACGTCTGAGTCGGTAACGTCGGAGTCTGTCAATCCAGGGGTCGCGAGTTCGAATCACGGCTCGGCCAGTATCCATTCTGACATTTGACAAAAGTCATTTCGTCGTTGTAAATGCAAAACCTCGTATCTCGTTTTTGGAAAATTTCAAAGGGGAGGGAAAAAGGTGTAATAACTTTTCCCTAACAGAGATGTTTTACTTGAAATTTGGACATATTGTTCACAAATGATTTGTCATCAAGACTGATCAGTAAAGTATCTCAAAACCTGCAAGAGTTGTCTGTAACTGGGCACACAAGTCTGTACTTTGAAAATCGCATGAATCGACATACGAGATTTTGCATTTACACCGACGATTTGTCTCTCACCAATGGGTGTGAATCATCTATATGAGAGAGCAGCTGGAGGCCCGGTTTGGATATTGTGATGGTACTAGTGTGAGAAATTCCAGGGACCCACGGTTGGGTGCTCAAGCCGCTGCGATATGACCATAGTAGTTGAAAACGGCGTAAAACCCAAATAAACCAAATAATTTTAAAGATAATCTTCGACAGAATGGGTGAGAATGCATCTTTAATGCTTTTTCCGAGCCTTATCTGATTACACCAATAACACGGTGGTTATCCAACGTGACTTTTGGGAAGCGTTCAAGCCAATTACCGTCTGCTTCAAGGATGTTTTGTTTATTTTCTCAGATTACACTCTACGGATTATGACGAGATAAAGTGCACCGTACGCGCCTTTGAAAAATTCATTCCCAGTTCTAACTCGCTCTGCACCGAATCACATGGTTTCTTCAAACATTCAAAATTAACAATTTCCCCTGAATGTTTGAAGAAACCATGGAATTGGGAACGATTTTATCAATTATCTATGACGTAGTTTCGGACAAACAAATAGTATAATGTGGGTGTTGTAATAAAATCTCGTAACTACGGTTTGCGTCAAGCCGTAGTTACGTGATTTTATAACAACACCGACGGTTTATCAAAACATTACGCTAAAGCAAGTCTATTTTTAGCACAAAATTCATTGCCATTCCGTTTTCGATCCCTTTTATGTGTAAATATGTGTAACCTGTTTTGGACGCAATCCCAGTTAAAGTGGACAATTGACTAATTTTTTTTCGAAATTTTTCATTTTACCCTTCACTCATTCTGGACAAATTTTCTTCTTGGATCACATCTTCTGCGCAAATTTCTTTTGTTTTGTCAAGTGGGCTTGCTTAGTTTTGGATTTATAGACTGTTAAAGGATCAAATGTGTGCATAAAAAACTACGTATTTTAAATAGACCCCTTTGTGAAATGTGTGTCTAATTTCATATTAAGTAATGCATAAAGAATAATAAATCCGATACATTTTGATGAGTATTTGTTTATAAAATGTGAATCAATTGACAATATGGGTGAAAATGGCGAATTGTACCTATGCGAATGAAAATTCAAAACGACCATCCTTGTACAATTCCTTTAATTTAAAACGTTGACTACTTCCAACTCTTCTAAAATACACCAAACAACCTTTAATTTTCTCTCGTATTGTTAAACAAAAGCAATAAGTTATTCCCTTAATCGATATACCGAAATGGAAGGTCAATGATTTGTTACAAATCAACAATAGTTTAAAACTGGTCTGTCCCGAACGTAACTACAGCTTGTCCCGTACGTAATATGCTTTCTTTCCTTTAACATCACAGCCTCTGTGTTATTACCTTTTCAATCAAATCATAATATTATCAGGCAATATCCATTTGCCAGACACTTTGTCAAAAAAATTGTAATGAAATGAATAAAGGAAAATAAATACAACTCTATAAGCCATCTGGGTGTGTTGTTTTACAAATTAAGACTTTCTAGCTTATTTAGTTTCAATTTATAAAAGTTGAGATGTTCGTATTGTTTTGACACATGAGGTATGAGTAATAACTTCTTAATTAAGTGAAATGTTATCCGAAATTTGCTAGACATCCTTACCTCTGATGGATCCAATATACGAAAACGTACGGGACACTTTTTATAAAGGTAAGAAACGCTGAAATAGTCCATTTTAATGCATCAATCTAGTGTAATATAAATGGGTATGAATATATTCCTATATATATCAACAAAAACTGGTATATTTTGTGGAACTTTCTTCAATATTGTAAAAATAGTATCAATCAAGCGTAATCATAATACCATTACGTACGAGACTAGTACGAGTACGTGTACAGTCTATTATGTGCATTAAAAGTCTATTTTGCTTAAACTGGAGTCCTTTAGGAACCCAAAACACATAAAATAAGCACAGGAAACGTTCCATTTCAGCAATTTAAAAACTGAAAACTAAAAATTGCCTCGAACGTTATGGACTCGTACGTCACTTTTTAATGTGTACCCAATTTTATTTGGCCTGCTGTATCAATGCTATTATAGTAATCGGCATAATTCTTTTTGTCATATTTGAAGACACTTCGAATAGTGATTTTACTTGAAGAATTAAACTATTTATAGTTACACATTTTTAACTAGAGTTACTTTAGTTCTTGCCTCGTACGTTACGGAGTTAAAATTACGGTAAATTGTTTAAGAATGATGTTGATTTTTTGAAAATATTGACAAAAGTATATCAAAATACGACTTCATTTTGATTATATATATTTATACTAAAGTAGATTACGCTAGATTAATGTATTAAATGTAGATTTATGTCAGTGTTTCTTAGCTTTAAAGAAAGTGTCCCGTACGTTATTGAATTTTGGAGACAACGACTCGAGGCTGTTCTACAAATTTTGGATTACATTTTTTATATAAATCTTGGTATCGTTTTGGAGCTCTATGTTTTATGTACAAGATTGGGACATTTCTGTTAGGATAATCTATTGTTGAAATTGACATTTTTGGTTTGAAAGTTAGAATTTATACCCGGAGACATCGGTTTTTCGTACCCCCTAGTTTGATTGTCGCATGATTTTCATATGAAATGGAGTTCTTACGAACGTAAATTATAGATACATTTTTTAGTTATAGGTGTTGGATGAAAATAAATGCGGAGGTCATTTATATAATGTTGACTATTTGCAGCTAGAACATATTGAAGGCCGGAGACATCAATTGTCCCATTTAACTGGGATTGCGTCTTTGATCTATCGACATAACATTTATCTAGTACCTAAACATGCAGTGTTCTAAATTTAGAACATCGGTAGTAAAGAGTAAGTAAGCTGCACGTGGTACACGGTCAACGCAAACTGACAACCATTCCAATATCTATTATATGTGAGATAATGTGACCTCATGAAACAGCCTACTCATTAACATTTTCGGTGGATGTTGCGAACTATTTGTTTCCCTAAAAGCCGCGATATAACCTGTGTGCTTGAGATACTGACGGTACTGACCTTTCACTAGAACATATCAATTTTATCAGAGTCTGTATACATTCATTGATCGTGGGTTGAGCTACTGATATGGCTAATATGCTTTTAAAATTTGTCATTAACGATTCAACATATTCACGAATCATGCAACTGGTGACTCTTATTGAATATTGTGCTTGTAGAAGTATAGGATTTACGAGAACCATGGGTTCATTCTTTTCCACTCCTCTTCCAATTACAGCTAAAATCTAGTACATTTAAGTGTTTTCAGTTGAAATTTAATGTAATCTTTACCAATATGTCCTATCCGTGTACATGTTTCATGTCATGACGACACTTGAAAAATTTGTCTTCATGTTAGCATGTTTTAGCATGTCCTTTGCATTCAGCAAATCCGCGGCATTTCCCCGCCTTCTCTGCTTCATTTTCTTTTCCCAAATCGGTCATTTATGAACAAAATTATAGAAAGACATGGAAATTGTTGTGTCCCGTGATTCCCCTAGGTGATCAATTTACATGGCGTATTTGACCATAATTACTTTTGATATATTGATATCATTATCTTTAAATCGCTACTACTTACGGAAAGCATTGCGGGTATATTGATCCGCCAAACTATGATAGAGGATATCCCTGTCATCCCTGAACCGTATTTTGAAATATGCTTAGCCTTAAAATGAATCGATGACATATAGGACAATGTCACGCAAAAATATGCCCAGTAGGCCTAACAAGTTTGAACTAGAGAAGTACAAATTTGGTAAGAATTCTTTCTATCCATTCCAATGCATTTCATCTGATTTCGATACCCTTTTTTCGCAACATTACTACGGCGCGTCTTGTCTCGCATTTCTATTTTATTGTAGGGGGTGGTGGGTGATGCCTTTTTCAAAGTTCTTTGTAATGTGTTATCACTGCGTTTCTGTTGACGAGAATATGTGTACTTAACGGATTACCTTTAACTTAATAGGAAGAGCTGGGTATAGATGATTTGTACATACCAAACACGTTAGAAGTGAATCTTGTGACAAAAATTGCTGTGGTTATAGACACAAATTTTGGACCAAATGACAGACACTTTGGTTGACGAGAACATGGAAAATACAAAGACATACATTTTCAGATAATCATCAGCTATATCTACCTTTGCAATGCCATAAATGCGTTGTTTTCTTTCTTTATTTAACCCAATCCACCGTAAATCGCTATATCTGGTTTCGTGTGTTTTGACACGACCCTTTTTATTCCGTTTTCCGTTTTCGTGTTTCGGGTTTCGTTCTACCTTGCACATGTCTAATAGGATGTTCTAGACCATATTCTATAAATAATGTTTGTACAAAAAAGCTGTCATTGGAAAAGGGGGCTTAATGTATGATAGTTTTTATTAGCTCCACTGGCCGAAGGCCAGCGAGCTATTGTTTTGTTACAAACACTTATTTGGGGAGCATAATCCGTCTATGAAGGCTCTTGTGTCTTTCTGTTGTTGGTGAGGAGGTATGAACTAAACATTCTGATAAATTCTGATAAATCAGTTCTATTTTATTTTGCAGGAGTTGCAGTTGAGAATGTATCCGAGTTTGTTGGTAAATGGTCTGACGTTCTCAACAAGGGTTGAAGAGATGTGTCATCAGTGTCCTGTGTCTACTCGAAACAAACAGATGAATCTGTATCACAACAATGTGTGTGAAGTTATGGAGGCAGCAAAACAGTTCACCCTTCTCATGCTGTTAATGTCAATTTACTGTTGTGAAAAAAAACTTTGGCAAGCAGTAAAGACTAAGATCAGCCTGTACAGATGTGCAGTCTGATCTTAGCCAACACTGCCTGCATTAAATTATATTATTGTAACAAAGACTTTAAAGAAACTTATTGAAGTGTCTCTTAAATGGCAATTTGTTAGATACAAAATTTAAAGTAACCAGAACTATGGTTGAAATCTACCAACCTTTTACGGTTTTCAAGAGATCTTTTATTTGGGATATTTGTTTTAAGGACAAAAAATCTCTACTCAAGTTGGCTAGGTGTAACTGTTTATACCAAATGTAAAAACCTCCTGCATTAGCAGTAATAGCAAATGAAATAAGACAATTACACTTTTTGCATCAAAAGGCAACAAGTTAGAATACCAGTATATATTAAGGTTTGGCGGGTATTATGAAAGAAAACTGGTGAGAAAGCAGTCTTTTTGCTGAATCAATCCAAATTCTGAGTTTTCCCATCTTTCATTAACCTTTTACTCACTGTGAGCACAATATTTTCAACAGAGAGCTTTTATTATCCTTTTTTTGTTGTTCCACACCAACAAATTAGTTTTGTCAGTCTCAACATTTCAGTGTTGCCAGTCTAAAGGTTGCATGTTAGGATAATTTTCATGCCCCCATATTGAAAGATCGGGGGCATATTGTCTTGCTTGTCTCTGTCTGTTGGTCTGTCCGGTCTGTCTGAAACACATTTGCATTTTCTCCAAAGGTATTTGACTTACAAAAATCAAATTTGGTATGTAACTTTCTTTAAATGATATCTTTCTGTTCCGTGCAATATGACGTATGAAAACGTAACATTTGAGAAAAATAGCCATTTCAGGGGCATCCATGTTTCACAAATACATAATATTATTGTTTTCTGTTAAATTTGCTATGAGCCATGATCTGCAAAAATGTCCCTTATGATATTGGAGAGCATCATAGATCCAGATCAGCCTGTGCATATACACACAGGCTGTCCAGCGTCCCTAAAATTCCTAAAAAATCCTAATTTTTTTTGACTTGGCTAAAATTCCTAATAAAATGGTGAAAACAAGGAGAATTCCTAAAAAAGCCCTTATTTTTCCTTGCAATTCCTAATTTTTTACCTCACCTGAGCATGAAATGCTCAAAGGTGAACGATTGCGAGGGTTCACCTTCCGTCAGTCTGTATGTCATAATGTGTCTGTGCACAATGACTTAAAGGTCTCCTCCCAAGCTGTTTGCCCTAGAGCTTTGAAATTTTAAATAGCTGTTTTTCAACAAAAACCTTGTAACTGCAGCTTCTTATGAGCTGCAGTTGGGAGTTTTTTTTGTTGAAAAGCAGTGATATATATGGAATTGTCTTTTTACCCTCCACCAATATACTTCAAATTATTTTTGTGCAATGAAAATTAGCCATATGTCTTTGGATATCAGGTTTCAAATAGAGAAAAAGGTTTTCCTTAAACCATTTGGTCTAGACCTTTGAAATTTTGTAGATAGCATCATCTCAGGGATAAGCCCTAGCTGCCCAGCCCTACTAGACAATATTTGAAGATATGTTCCTCTCAAACCATAATTGGCCTAGGGCTTCAAATATTTTCATGTGTAGCATCTTCATTTTTTTAATGATTTGAAAATTAGCAATATACTGGGTATACTATAGGTCAACACACTTTAAAACACAAACAGAGAATCTTTTACAACCTTCTCCCAAACTGTTTGACATAGAGCTTTGATTTTTTTGTTTGGTACCATATCAATTTATATTGGTCAATGGAATATAATGCAAATATCAATAATTATGTATTTTAGAATAAACCATATATATGTTTTGGTTCCTTGGTTTAAGATAAGGGTATATCATAAGGGATGTCTTTTACCAATCTCTCCTTCCAAATTGTTTCTCCAAAACCTTTGAAATTGAAATGTTGTTTTGTCTCATGAATCTCTCCCAGAATGGTATGATTATTATTGTTGTGCATTGAACATATGCCTTACTGTTTATGAAGAAAGGGGAACTGTTATAGAAAGGTCTTTGCAAAAACCATAAGGTATGAAGATTTTAAATTTTGTATCCTGGATCTCTACAGGGATATTTCAAATTATTTTAAAAATATGCAATGAAATTGCAGCATTGTTTGTAGGCTCTTAGATTTTTGATAGAGGTAAAGAGAATAATCTTTGACAATCTTCTTCCAAATTAAGCTGTGGAATTTAATATTTACCATTGCCTCATGACTCCTTTCCATGATGCTAATGGCCTTCATTATACATGGAACACCAGTACATGTCTTGAGGTTTTCTCATTGAGTGATGTAGGTCCATCTAGACCTCTTGTTTAGTCATTAGTTGGCTATCTGGTCATTTGTCTGTGTCTTACTCATCTATGGTAGTTCAAGGCAACTGAAAGGAAGTTCAAATGCCAAGCTGTGTGTAAATGTTCGGTCTGATTTATATATACAAATAGCAGAGACAATGGGATTTTAAGATGCGTTGACTGCTATGAAGATAAAAAGACAGTCTTTTAATATCAAACATGAAATGTTTTGTCTATTATGATACATTTACCACCCTACTTTATTACTGAATTCCTTATTTTAGCCCTAAAATTGCCCTAATTTTTTCGATTTTAGTCCCTAAAATATGCCCTAATTTTTATGCTCCCCGAAGGGAGAGCATATAGTCGCCGCTTCGTCTGTCCGTCCGTCCGTCCATCCGTCTGTCCGTCCGTCCGTCCGTCCGAAGCGATTTCTCTATAACCCTTGGGCCAAATCAAATAAAACTTACCATGTGAACTCCCTATGACATAATGCCGATGTACTTTTCCCAGTTTTTGGATTTGAGGCCTCGTCATGGGAAAAGGGGACTTAAGGTCAAATACACTTTTTCTCTAATTTCTCATAGTCTAATGGTCAGAATTTGATGAAATTTCATATTTGAGTAGCAAATCAGATGCCCTTGACAATAAACTACTTTAAATTTGCGTATAAAAAGTATGTCATGGAAAAAGGGGGCTTAACGTTTGTTAGCTTAATCTTAGCTCTGCATGGCATACATTTATTGTGACAATGCCTTAATCGGGGAGCATTGTCCGTCTCTGACGGCTCTTGTTTGACTGGAGGTGCTGGACAGCCTGTTCACAGCATGGTATATCCATGTGATTTACCATAAATATGATCCTCTTGGTGCTCTTATTTTTCCCAGTGGTGAATAAGAATATTTGAATCCACTCATTCTACGGTATGATTTCTATTTATCTATTTGCTTAGATATTTTTGTACTCCCAATAAGTTTGCAGAACATGTGTTCTTTGCTATGTTACCATGTTTATGTGTGTTTGGATTTTGTGACTATACTACTACTAGGCTACCATAGCCACTTCCTCAAACAACAACTCATTTCCATACAATGACTCTTTTTGACTCCTCAAAATTAAAGGCTTTGGAAAACATTGTAGAAAATGAAGAAATTGCTTGTGACAAGCAATTTCTTCATTTCCCACAATTTGTTCAAGATCTACCTAAAAAGACCAAAAAATGTAAAATTTTGAGCTCTTGATTTTGTCGTCTATGACAATTTGGACAAGTTTAAAATTATGTCATTTGGTAATAGAAGTTATAGCCATAGCAATGTTTGTATACATAATAAATGTTTTCCACATAATCAGCTATTTTAAAATCAGCTCTATTTGCATTGAATCTCAGTGTAAGCGGTTATGCTGTCATTCTGGCAAAACTTCAGATAATTTGTTATCAGCTAAACAGAGAATGTATTTCAAATAAACTTTTTCCACCAGTATTTGTACTCAGTATTTGTATACTACCAGTACTTTTTACCACAATGTTTTTGATGTCATTGTACATGTTGACTCTAGCTCCAACATTAAGCTGCTTTTCTTCAAAAACCTTGTAACTGCAGCTTAAAACAAGCTGCAGTTACAAGGTTTTTGATGAAAAGCGATGATTAGTTCTGGCCTTGGTCATAGCTCAGTTGGTAGCACGTTTGACACTCAATTCCAGGGTTCAATCCTTGTCTATGGCTAATATTCGAACATTTATATTCCATCAATGGATGGGTAATCATAAACATAAGTTGGATAAAAAGCTAGAGGCTCAGAAATGATGTTGTGGTTGTACTGAATGAAAGAATTGACAGGTATGATGGGTATCCATGATTTTGTTTTCCAGCTGTCATTATATGATTGGAGTACTGTTAAAAATGGCATTCAGTCTCGCTCAAATCAAACCAAAACCATTGCCGAAACTTGTCCTGCGTTTTGAATTGTCTTTCACATTGATAGACGAATACACTCATATTTATGGGATGGTCATTAGATGGCTCTGGGTGCAATGGCCGTAACAATATTACAAAGAAATTCTAAATATGGTAATATTCACATAAAGTCACAATTTTGTTAAATGTTACATTTCCTTGTTTTTGATAATTGATGATAAGCATTTTCTCCTTTTGCTTCAATATTTTATGTACTTTATTTTCCACAGCAGCATTCAAATTGGAACAGACTAAATTGTGGACATTCGGGGAAATGTTAATTGGGCGTTTGTGCAACAGCATTTGCTGTGTATTGTTTCTAAGGTAATACACAACTTGCAAGGTTTATATTCTTTGGAATGAAAGTCAAATGGCATTATACCAAGCAGATACAACAAATAGCCAGAATTTTTATTTGAAATGTTTATTGAACTTGTATTAGCATGCATTCGGAAATCAATGTCTTGTACATATCAATTGCCTGGCTGATTGTGACAAAAAAAACGACTTTTCTGTACATGGAAGTTTAGTGTCGAATTCAAGTTTGGTTTAACAGTTGAAGTTGTGGCACTTTGTTAAAAAAAATTATGGGATCTTTTGGTTTAGCCACCATAATTGAAGTCAGATGTGAGAATCTTAATGTACATTGTATTTGGCATATTGTCAGTGTTATTGCAAAACCTCATAACTACAGCTTTAATCAAGCTGTAGTTTCAAGGTTTTGCTGTAACACCTACCATATGCAATACGTATGATCAAAAGTGATTTAGATACCCCAAAATCGGTGGGTTAGGAAAATGTTAAATAACAGCTGAAATTTGTATGGGGAAGGGGTTTTAATGATCCATCCAGGGTGCGAATTAGAGAAATCACATGCATCCCATCAGGATAGTTATTTAAAAAAAATACGCATTTTAAAATGCAATGTAAAAAGCAACAATCAACAACATTCATATACTGCATTGAACAGGGTCCAGTAAAAAGTTGTTTCTGCTTTATTACTCCAAATAAATCTGTCCAACAACACAAACTGGTCCCCCTTCTGTCCGAGATTTATATACCAACAGTCATACTGGGAGCAGTTTATACTTGGATTTCTGCACTTTACCACTGTTTCACTAATGTGAGCGTACATAGCCAAGGCATCAGTCTTTCAGCAGATATGCCCAATAGTAACAATCTTTCACAGGTGACACTGGTATTTACCTAACTGTTGATCTGACTCTGGATTTCCCTTTATGTATATTTAATGATTGTCTCGTCTACATCATATCCAATCACTGGTCCTGGAATATACAAGAAAATATAAAGATTCTCCTAACTTATTGTACCAAAATTATGAATGAATATCATCAGAAATGTAAGGCTGCATATCTGGATTACTTCCTTGTGTTGGTATATACAGTTGAGTTTCCCAAACAGCAAAATTTTAGGGTGATCCACTTCAAAAACTACCAACTAGATGCCGAAGGGCAACATGTCGAGCCCGCTCATTTTGAAGAAAGAAGACCATACCTATGTCTACAGCTGTCATTACAATGGCGTTGTAAAAGTGGGGACAAAATAAGTTGGAATGATGGGGATCATGGTGAGACAGTTTATTGTTCACAAAATATTACATGTCTATGTATTTATAACAAGATACCAGAATGGATTAATTTGAGTATACATATGTGACCCGTTAAGTTATTTCTGAATCCCTCCATCCATGGTGAAGTTATGGCCCGGACAAGCAAAAATCATCTCATTTTTGACATTTGACCTCCAAGTTTGACCTTGACCTTTGAGCTTGGAATCTGGTTTTTGCACGCGACACTCCGCCTTACTGAGCTTGACATTTGTGCCAAGTTATTTCTGAATCCCTCCATCCATGGTGAAGTTATGGCCCGGACAAGCAAAAATCATCTCATTTTTGACATTTGACCTCCAAGTTTGACCTTGACCTTTGAGCTTGGAATCTGGTTCTTGCACGCGACACTCTGCCTTACTGAGCTTGACATTTGTGCCAAGTTATTTCTGAATCCCTCCATCCATGGTGAAGTTATGGCCCGGACAAGCAAAAATCATCTCATTTTTGACATTTGACCTCCAAGTTTGACCTTGACCTTTGAGCTTGGAATCTGGTTCTTGCACGCGACACTCTGCCTTACTGAGCTTGACATTTGTGCCAAGTTATTTCTGAATCCCTCCATCCATGGTGAAGTTATGGCCCGGACAAGCAAAAATCTTCTCATTTTTGACATTTGACCTCCAAGTTTGACCTTGACCTTTGAGCTTGGAATCTGGTTCTTGCACGCGACACTCCGCCTTACTGAGCTTGACATTTGTGCCAAGTTATTTCTGAATCCCTCCATCCATGGTGAAGTTATGGCCCGGACAAGCTCCATCCGGACGGACGCACGCACTAACGCACTAACGCACGCACTAACGCACGCACTAACGCACTAACGCACATACACCGAACCGCCATTGTGACAACTATGTCGAGCTCACCGCAAGCGGGCTCGACAAAAATGACAAAATGGAAGTTATCAAAGATAGAATTTGTGTAAAATACGGTGTAGAAAATATTGAGACAAAAGGAGAAACTGCTGGTTATCAGCAGTTTCTTCTTTTATTTCAATGTTTTCCCAAGCCTTTTCTATTAGGGCTCAAAACCAGGTCTTGTTTGGCAAAGGGTTAATGCCCTTATCATGAAATTGCAATAAAAGACTTATAAATGTCTATGTTTGATACCCAAGGTTTGCTCCAATTTTGATGGAACGGTTTTAACGCCTATCTGTAACTAGATGTAAATTACTTCAACTGCGACCATTCTATCATTGATGTCTCATAAGTAGGCCTTATTTCCAAAGTTACATAGATTACACATAATATTGGCGCACAAAAATGTTGTAATCACTAGATGTGCTTGTGATCTTTTGGTCCTTCAACAGCCATGCACTATCCTATCCTATCTACTTACGTTTGAGTGTAAACTGTTGAACTGCGGTCATCGTACCATTACTAACATTACAGGAATATTCTCCGTAACTTGTGTCATCCCAACTATCCTTTCTGAGGGTCAAGGTCAGAAATCTGTACATGTCATATACTGGCTCACTCTCCACGTTCACCTAGAATTAAACATAGATAATCTCTCTACAACATTACATGAATATTCTCCGTAACTTGTGTCATCCCAACTATCCTTTCTGAGGGTCAAGGTCAGAAATCTGTACATGTCATATACAGGCTCACTCTCCACATTCGCCTTAAATCAAACACAATGTATTTAGAGAGAGGTTGTATATCATTTATAGTCTATAGGGGTGTAGTCAGTTTTGTTTTTGTTAAAAAGTTCCGCAGTCCAAAGGAGGATTACAGGAGGGGAATACCCCCACCCACATATGGAGTGGTTTCCTGTGCCTCCACCGGGAAAATCGTTAAAAAAGTATGATGCATTTAAAAAAAAGGATATTGGGAGATAAAAACAACGTGCTTTACAAAAACAAGTCAAGTCCACCAATTGCGTAATCGGCTACGCCCTTTGTCTATTTGTATACATGTACGTAGGCGTACTTTCTTTAAGTCTTTCTTAGTAAGGGGGCTAAAATGTATATTAGATGCTAATGCTTTTAATTTCGAATCCCACATGACTTTAAAGAGACAATGAGCAACTACATACTTTCGTTTTCACCGTATATTAATGATGTTTAACCCACTCCCAGACTCCTCCACTATGAAAGCAGCTGCTGATGACAAAATTGGTGTTCAAAAATATACAAATTTTGTAAATTATAGCACAGAAAATATTGGAGCAAAAAACAGAACATTTAATCTCATGTTTTTTTTAGGAACGTCAAAACATGTCTTGTTTGGGAAAGGTTTAAATTTACCATGTTTTACTTAGTGGATTTGGTCTCTAAATTAAATCTAAAACGGAAACACAAATAAAATAAAAAAAAATATTGGAACATTCTAAATTGCTTCCAGCTGGATGTAAAAAAAATAACCAGGCCCATAGGAACAGTGAGGGGGGGGGGGGGGGGCCTCAAAGTTGTCCAAAAATGCCGAATTTTCTTAATTTCACACTAAACTTTTTGGGGAAAATCCAAATTAGCCCCCCCCCCATAATTCAGGACAGGGGCTATAGTCCCCCAATATGAAATTGCTTCCTACGGGCCTGATAACCGTACGTACAATATACTGGAAGTTGGTTGCTAGCTTGTTTCCATTTTGGTTGGTCCAGAACGCATCTTTCAGCGGTAAAGACTGTACAATACACGCCATCTTGACTTCCTCCCCCTTCTCAGCTTCTGCCCCTGTCTCGAATAATCGAACCTCTGGTGGAACTATAATAGAATGAGTACCCAGTATGAACTCTAGATGAGAGAGTGGCGGCTTTTCAAAATGCAATATTTCATATATTTCTTACCAAATCCGAAGTTATCCCAAGGTTTCGCGAACTGCACAGATATCTAGACTTCCAATTTAATGATACATGTAGTTACAGACAACAAAATGAATGATACCAGTTACGGGAAATATGCCTGTCAAATTATGAAAAGCACTCAGAGAAAAGGAGGGATGCAGTTAATCAGCGTTCTCATTTATTTATTAGCTCACCTGAGCACGAAGTGCTCAAGGTGAGCTATTGTGGTCGCTTTTTGTCCGTCGTCCGTCCGTCCATCTGTCCGTCCGTCCGTCCGTCCGTTCACAATTTCCTTAAACATCTTCTCCTCCTATACCATTGGGCCAATTTTTACCAAACTTGGCAGGAATGTTCCTTGAGTGACCCTTTTCAAAACTTGTTCGCGCATTTTTGATTCGTCAAAAAATGTGGGCGTGGCAGGGCGGGGCTTATCTGACTTAGAGAAATCATAAGAAAATTCTTTAAAAATCAACCAATGGGCCAATTTGAACCAAACTTGGCAGGAATGTGCCTTGAGTCACTCTTTTCAAAATTTGTTCACAAATTTTTACATTTGTCAAAAAATGTGGCCGTGGCAGGGAGAAAGGGGCCTATCGGACTAATAGAAATCATAAGAAAATTCTTTAAAAATCAACCATTGGGCCAATTTGAACCAGACTTTGCAAGAATGCTCCTTGAGTCACTCTGTTCAAAATTTGTTCACAAATTGTTACATTTGTCAAAAAAAGTGGGCATGGCAGGGAGAAAGGGGCTTATCGGACTTCAAGAAATCATAAGAAAATTCTTAAAAAATCAACCATTGGGCCAATTTGAACCAAATCTGGCAGGAATGTGCTTTGAGTCATTCTTTTCAAAATTTGTTCACAAATTTTTACATTTGTCAAAAAATGTGGCCGTGGCAGGGAGAAAGGGGCTTATCAGACTTGGAGAAATCATAAGAAAATTCTTTAAAAATCAACCAATGGGCCAATTTGATATAAACCTGGCTTGAAAGTTCCTTGTGTTTCATTTCAAAATTGTATCTTGATTTTTATGCCCCCGATAGGGAGGCATCATAAATTTGACTTGTCCGTCCGTCCGTCTGTCCGTCCGTCCGTCTGTCCGTCATTCCATCCAAAAACTTTAACATTGGCCATAACTTCCTTATTACTTAACATATTCGCTTCATACTTTACCACAACATTCCTTGGTACATTACCTTTCTGTAGGCACATACTTTGGTGACCTTGACCCCTGGATGACCTTGATCTTGAACATAGATTGGCCATAATTTAAAATCAAAGCGGTGTCGGGGGCATTGTCATCTTACAGTGACAGCTCTTGTTTTAAAAAGTATATTGGTGTGGCAGGTTTGGGGAAATTTGGAGCTTTGAAATTATACCTTACTGTGGGTTGTCACAGAGATACTTAGTTTTCTTCTAAACTGTTTGGCCTAGAACCTTAAAATTTTGTGTAAGACCTCATGTCATGAATGGTCCAGAATACAAAAATCCTTACTATACATGGAAACTAAGCCCTACATTGCGGGTTCTACATTTTACAAGGCAATTTTGATGCATTTAATTCTAGAATCATACAAGCTGCAGATAAAGGGAGATAATTGCTTTTCAAAAAGCAACATTTTGTTTCAATATTCATCAAACCCTATGTTGTTGGTGATCATTTCAAGCATCTGCTTGAAAAGATTAGTACATTCTGCATAGGGTTTGGATATATAAATAATAAATTTTGAAAGCTTTTCCTATTTCTCTTATCTATTTCTCTTATCTGTTGCTCTGGCTGGCCCAATGTTTATTTTATGTAAACAAATAAGAAAGGATTAGCCTAGCTTATCAGATGGTGGTCTTTCGCTATATTCTTTCAAACCACGGTCCAAATCTTGTTATAAATAGTATGATAAATGATCAATCTCTAACTGACCAGTATGCTTTGAAAATAACCCCTATGTTGTATATTGCGAAATCATGAAATAATTATTGAAAAAAACACTTCAACCATTGTGCTAATTTGTATCCAATTTTACAGGATTGATTGGAACAAAATTCTTTCTTAATTGTTTCCAAACAGAAAGTCCTTAGTTTCATGCCTTTGAATTTGACAAAATTCCCATTATCACTCATGTCGTCTTGATTCAGGTGAGCGATTTAGGACCATCATGGTCCTCTTGTTTACTTATTTGTTTATTTTTTGTTGTACTTTAACAGCTTTATCTATAAGGGAAGTCAACAGCCGGTCCTGTTTAGGAAAGTGTCCTTCGAAGATAGTTCAGGCCTACTCACACAAAATACGTAGGTTGATTGCTCTCTGGACGGACCCGTAGTTATTCTCGGCCATGCACGTATATATATCGTCCGCGTACCGTGTAGCATTGATGAGCGTCAAAGTATCTGTACTTATACCCAGATCTGAAATACAAACATAAGGAAGTTTTCTAGGAAAAATAATTTAACGTTGGTAGAAATGTTACATGTAAATGCAAGAGTGTGGTCAATACAATCAAGGGCAATCGGAGTTACTCGGAGTTACATGTTGAGAGCCTTCAGACAGCCCCGAGCTTGGCGATTGAATCTAGGACGAAATTCACAAACCAGTCTAAATCCAAGTTTAACTTCGAAAATACACAACAATCCTTCCGATTGGCCGATCCGACCTCATCTAATCAGACGGCTTGTAATGTACTTTGCCATTGAACACCGATTAAAAAATTTTATTGAATAAGGTTAGACTGTTCACTTCGTATATAATTGTTTTGAACCCTTTCCTAATTAAGACCCGATTTTGACGCCCCTAATAGAAAAAGGCTTAACACTACATTAAGTCAAAACAGAAAATTCTGATAACCAGCATTTACTCCTTTTGCTTCAATATTTTCTTTGCTTTAATGTATACAAATTCTGTGTTCATCATCATGAATTTTATTATCTGCATCAACTTTCAATTTGAAACAGTCCAATCTTTTATGTTTGGGAACGGGTTAAATACCTTTAATCATTCCATTCTGTTCCCTGGATTTTCTTGACCATGATATTTTGGGTATGGGGTACCCGACAATTTTACAGTATAAGTCTATTGTGGTATATTCTTGGACGAACACGCTCATTGGCGACGATTCTTTGTCGATTATTTCTGGTTCAGCTGCAATGAAACAAATATAAATACGTAACTTTTCAACAAGAACCTCGTAACAGCAGCTTGTTTTAAGCTGCAGTTACGAGATTCTTGTTGAAAGACAGCGAACAGATCCTTCTTATCAGTAGGGAAAATGGTCATCTTCCCCGATCCCCAATCAATTTAATTAAAAAAAGAAAAGAAAAATCTGATTTGAGAGGAAAAAAGAAAATGTTGCTCATCAATAGGGCCTATTTTCCGTAGCAAAGATGTTTTTGAAAGGGCGTGCATAAAAAGACAATTTGGTATACACATCTCGTCAAAGGAAGGTGTTAGTGACAACATTGTTCACAAACAAAAACTTGTTAACATGTCATCAATACCGTTGTAGTTTCTCCTTACTACATTGTGAATGTTCTCACTTTCGAGTACATTTTACTGTGGTTTGTTCTCAACCTAGATCATTTTATCCCCCCCCCCCATAATTTCCAATCGATACAAAACCCAAATCATACTATAATTTGAGCAACGTTTGTCAGTTTGTCTGTTTGTCTGTTTGTTCCCCTACTCCTCCCAGGTCCTTGGGCCGATCTTCACCAAACTTGGAGGGAAGGTGCAGGGCGGCCCCGGATATTAGCTTGAGGGGTTCATTTTTTGAAAGGTCAAGGTCATCGAGGTCAAAGGTCAAATTTATGTTTTTACGGGTTACGGGTATCGTTTTTACGGGTTACGGGACGGGATTGCTTACCGGTTACGGGACGGGATTAGGTGGAGGGCAGCCCCGGATAGGTCAAGGTCATCGAGGTCAAAGGTCAAGGTCATCGAGGTCAAAGGTCAAATTTCGAGACGGGTAAAATTGCTAGTAAATATAATTCACATAGAGGCATACTAGGACCGTCGTCGGTGGTACGTCACTAAAACGCCAAATGCGTTTCACGGTGGCCGAATGTACACGAATGGCTGGAGAAGGGTGGGTGGGGGAACAAGAGGAAATGGCACATAACCGTTTTCATCAGGTGGGGTCGTTGATCTCCCCTTACAACATTTGAAATTCTAGATGTCTGGAGAAGCGATTTTAATGCATTTGAACTCATTTCCACCTTTGAAACTCGGCTCATTTTACAGAATAATTTCGGATCCTTAACGAATGTTAACGACGTCATACTGAAATACACCGACGTCGCGTGTATCTCATTATAGACCCTGAGCCAGAAACATGTTTGCTCCCCCCCCCCCCAGGGGGAATTTTGTAGACATAGTTTTTCATAAAGTACAATATCTAAGAAACATTTTGAGCATTGTTTGCACTCTGGCCGTTGGGGCTTTTGGCTGTAACCCTTATCTAAAACCCTTAACCCTATCATTTTTTTAATTCAAATTTACAATACTTATTTGGTCATATTTCCATCGAATATTGTCCTACAGATGTCTAAATGGTATCAAATGAAAGCTTATGACTTGCTCTTTCATTTGTAGTTATTTTATGCAAATTAGCTCATTTGCATATTCATGAATATTAATGATTTTCCTTAAAATTTCCATTTTTTGGCGAAAATTTGGTTAATAATTTCTTAAAAAAGGCGTTTTTGTCCAGGGGGAATTTTGTAAACATAGTTTATCAGTAAGAACATTTTATTAGAAACATTTTGAGCCTTGTTTGCACTCTGGCGGTTGGGGCTTTTCGGCGTGACCCTTATCTAAACCCTTAACCCTACCAAATTGTTCATTCAAATTTTGAAAATGAATTTGGTCATATCTTGGTTGAATATTTACACACAGATGTCAGAATGGTATCAAATGAAAGCTTATGACTTGCTCTTTCATTTTAAGATATATTATGCAAATTACCTCATTTGCATATTCATGAATATTAATTATTTTTCCTAAAATTGCGTTTTTCCACCAAAATCTGGTAAATACTTGCCAAAACAAGACATTTTTTTGTGCAGGGGAATTGTGTAAACATAATTAATTTTAAAGAAAAGCATGCATGAAACATTTTGAGCGATGTTTGCACTTTGGCTGTTGGGGCATTTGGCCAAAACCCTTACCTAAACCCTTAACCCTATAAAATTGTTCAGTCATTCCAAAAATTTTTATTTATCATATCTTGGTTGAATATTGACCTACAGATGTAAGAATGGTATCAAATGAAAGCTTATGACTGTCCCAATAATTTGCCATAAAATTTATGCAAATTATCTCATTTGCATATTCATGAATATTAATGACATTACTTAAAACTGTGACCTTTTTAGCGGGTATTTGGAAAATACTTTCAAAAACATTGTGTTTCTACTCAAGGGGGATCATGTAAACATAGTTTATCTTAAAGAACATTTTAATAGAAAAAATTTGAGCAATGTTTGCAATCTGGCAGTCGGGGATTTTGGCCATGACCCTTATCTAAACCCTTAACCCCATCAAATTTTTCATTTGAATTTTCAAAACGTGTTTGGTCATAGCTTGATTGAATATTGACCTACAGATGTAAGAATGGTATCAAATGAAAGCTAATGACCTTTTCTTTAATTTGCAGTTATTTTATGTAAATTGGCTCATTTGCATATGCATGTATATTAATGATTTTTCTACAATTTGTGATTGTTTTCAAGTTAAATACCTACCAAAAGGTGGGATTTGTTTCTCGTGAGTTTTTAACCATCTGATATCCATGTTCACTCTTTTAACAAAATCTAAGCCTTGTTTGAGATCTATTTGATGTTTTGTTTGGAAGTAACTGCGATTTTAAAGTGTGCAACCCATCATATTTTGTTCCTATAAATCTTAATATCAATGTATGTATTTAGTTTCCATTTGATTATTTTTAAAAATCTTTATTGTTTAAGTGCAAGTAAGTTTAATTGATTCCATGTATTGTACTAGTGTTCTTGTTTATATCTAGTTTAGTTGACAAAATGTTATCCTTTGATGAATCCAAAATTGCCGCAAAATAGGACTTTGAACATTAACATTTCATTAAATGCCATATGATGATACAAAGGTGTCTAACCCGCGGGACTTTATTCTAATATACATATACAAGAGGGCCAAGATGGCCCTTATCGCTCCACTGGCTTTTAGACATTTAGGTCTACTACAAACTTCTTCAAGGAATACAATAGAGGTCTATCCAAAGAAGATTCATGCTACACCAGAATGAAATCCAATAAGTGATAAAGGAGCAGAAATGTTTTTAAAATTTTCTTAAAATTACACTATGTTTCATATAGCGAAAAATAAGCCTAGCCCACAGCGGCCAAGATTTTTATCCGATCGTAAAGGAATTTGGAAGAGATTCGTGCAAGGAAGATTCCTGTGAAGTTTGGTTGAAATTGGTCCTGTAGTTTTGGAGAAGATTGTTTAACAATTTTTCGAAAATTCAATTCAATTAAAGTTATCAAAATTTAAGTTCTACACGAAATTTATTTTTTTAAGGAAATTAGGAGATTCATGCAAGGAAGATTCCTGTGAAGTTTGGTTAAAATTGGTCCAGTAGTTTTGGAAAAGAAGATTTTTCGAAAAATCAATTCAATTTCATTAATCAAAATTTAAGTTCTACACAGATTTTTTTTTAAGGAATTAAGAAGAGATTCATGCAAGGAACATTTCTGTAAAGTTTGGTTGAAATTGGTCCAGTAGTTTTGGAGAAGAATTTCTAAAGATTTTCGAAAATTTAATTTAATTAAATTAATTAAATTCAAGTTTTGCATGGATTATATTCTTTTGAAGGAATTTGGTAGAGATTCATGCAAGGAAGATTTCTGTGAAGATTGGTTGAAATTGGTCCAGTAGTTTTGGAGAAGAAGAATTTTTAAAGATTTTTCGAAAATTTAAATCAATTAAATTAATTAAAATTTAAGTTATACACAGAATTTATCTTTTTGAAGGAATTTTAGAAGAGATTCATACAAGGAAGATTTCTGTGAAGTTTTGTTGAAATTGGTCCAGTAATTTTGGAGAAGAAGAATTTTTAAAGATTTGTCCAAAATTTAAATCAATTAATCAAAATTCAAGTTCTGCGCGGATTTTTTTTCTATAGAAGGAATTTGGTAGAGATTCATGCAAGGAAGATTTCTGTGAAGTTTGGTTGAAATTGGTCCAGTTGTTTTGGAGAAGAAGAAATTTTAAAGATTTTTCGAAAATTTAATTCAATTAAATCAATTAAAATTCAAGTTCTGCACAGATTTTATTCTTTTGAAGGAATTTGGTAGAGATTCATGCAAGGATGATTCATGTGAAGTTTGGTTGAAATTGGTCCAGTAGTTTAGGCGAATAAAATTTTTAAAAGATTTTTCGAAAATTTAAATGAATAAATTTAATCAAAATTTAAGTTCTACACGGAATTTATTTTTTTGAAGGAATTTGGAATAGGGTCATGCAAAGCAGCTTCCTTAGAAATTTGGATGAAATTGGTCCAGTAGTTTTGGAGAAGAAGATTTTTAAAAGATTTTTCGAAAATTTAAATCAATTAATTCAATTAAAATTCAAGTTCTGCACAGAATTTAATTTTTTGAAGGAATTTGGAAGATGTTCAGGCAAGGAAGATTCCTGTGAAGTTTGGTTGAAATTGGTTCAGTAGTTTTTGAGAAGAAGATGTTTAAAGAAAAAGTTGACGCACGGACGCACGGACGGACGCACGACGGATACAGGGCCATGACATAAGCCCCGCTGGCCTTCGGCCAGTGGAGCTAAAAATTAATTATTTCAATTACTTTTGTAATTTCTATGGCTGAATAGAGATCCTGGAATGTAGACAAATTGCATACATATAGCAGAATAACATTGTTAAGCAATTGTCAAGCTCCATTTTTTTGCCATTCACATTGAGAAAACAACATGATATTGTTCCATCTGGAGAGCCCTTCCATGTGTATTCCTCATAGCCAAGTCAATTTGTTGGCCGTAAGTGTATTTGATATGTGGCTGACAGATCAGGGACGCTGGTGTTACCATTCCTTTATGCTCTATTGAGGTATTATAACTTCAGATAATTCAAGCTTGGGGTGCCATATGTAAAGCCTACGTATCAGATGCATAAATCAAGAAATGTACTCGCTGTATGTAGCTAGAGTACAGAAAATAACCGATTGCGATCAAAATATTATTGCAGTCATTTACGATGCATTTATTTGTCTGTATCAGATCAGAACAGATGTGAACTGTGAACTGATCTATACTACCGACAGCCCATGCTGAATGTACATTAAAATTCTCCCGAACCTATAAATATGTCTTATGTGCTTTCAGCATAGTGTAACCTCACAATGGATTGAAAATATTTCCCTTGCGATACATACGGTATACAATATCTTTCAATATGGCATATGTTTTCAAGGATGGCATTCGATAGCCATAGATATCTCCAGTTCAATACTTTCCTGATATTTAAATGCTACAACTAAAACCCGGTTTAGATCAGCATATGAAATCCCATTTTAAGACACTTACTTTTTGCACTGTTCTAGGACAATTCGACCAAAAATGATTAACATCACACTTTGTGGCAATCTTAGAATTACTTACACTCTGGGAGTTTGGCTAGGTTATCATAATGGAAACCGACATAGATCAACACTAGAATGTCTATTTAATGCAAAGAATCATCAACATTTATTGTACTAAACATAACAGGGTTACTATGTACTTAACATTACAGGATTACTATATAACATATACTTTAGCACTGTCAAATGGAGTACATTTTATGGATTTTCCACAATAAATGTGGTTTTATCCCAAGCATTTAAAGAATCAATAATATTCATGAATAAGCAAATGAGCAAATTGCCAATATACAAGCAATTCACTAGATTTCATTTGATACCATTATGACGTTTGTATGTCAATTTTTGATCAAGATATGACCAAAACATATTGAAAATTTTAATGGACAATTTGATAGGGTTAAGGGTTTAGATAAGGGGGTTTGCCAAAAGCTCTGACTACCACAGTGCAAACATCGCTTATAGTGTTATTTATATAATGTTCTTTAAGATAAATCATGTTTGCATAATTCCCCCTGAACAGAAATGACTTGTTTCTGAAAGTATTTTCTGAAAGTATTTAACACGTTTTCGCTGAAAAATCACAATTTCAAGGAAAATCATTAATTCTCATGAATATGCAAATGAACTAATTTGCATAAAAAATAATAGCACAGGAAAGAGTCATCCATTAGCTTTCATTTGATACCGTAGTGACATCTGTTAATAACTGTTCAATCAGGATATGACCAAAAACGTTTTGAAAATTCAAATAAAAAAATTGATGGGGTTAAGGGTTTAGATAAGGTTCACGGCCAAAAGCCCTAACCGCCAGATTGCAAACATTGCTCAAATTTTTTCTAATAAAATGTTCTTTAAGATAAACTATGTTTATTTGATTCCCCTTGAGTAGAAACACAATGTTTTTGAAAGTATTTACCAATTACCCGCTAAAAAGGTCACAGTTTTAAGTAATGTCATTAATATTCATGAATATGCAAATGAGATAATTTGCATAAAGTCTATGGCAAAATATTGGGACAGTCATAAGCTTTCATTTGATATCATCCTCACATCTGCAGGTCAATATTCAACCAAGATATGATAAAAACGTTTTGAAATAACTGAACAATTTTATAGGGTTAAGGGTTTAGATAAGGGTTTTGGCCAAATGCCCCAAAAGCCGAAGTGCAAACATCGCTCAAAATGTTTCATGTATGATTTACTTTAAGATTAATTATGTTTACACAATTCCCCTGCACAAAAAATGTCTTGTTTTGGAAAGTATTTACCAGATTTTGGTGGAAAGTCGCAATTTTAGGAAAAATAATTAATATTCATGAATATGCAAATGAGCTAATTTGCATAATATATCTTAAAATGAAAGAGCAAGTCATAAGCTTTCATTTGATACCATTCTGACATCTGTGTGTAAATATTCAACCGAGAAATGACTAAATTCATTTTCAAAATTTGAATGAACAATTTGGTAGGGTTAAGGGTTTAGATAATGGTCACGCCGAAAAACCCCAAGCACCCGAGTGCAAACAAGGCTCAAAGTGTTTCTAATAAAATGTTCTTACTGATAAACCATGTTTACAAAATTCCCCCTGGACAGAAACGCCTTGTTTTGGAAATTATTAACCAAATTTTAATCAAAAATTGACATTTTTAAGGAAAATCATTAATATTCATGAATATGCAAATGAGCTAATTTGCATAAAATAACTACAAATGAAAGAGTAAGTCATAAGCTTTCATTTGATACCATATTGACATATGTAGGCCAAAATTCAATGAAGATATGACCAAATAAATGTTTGAATAAAAAATTTAAAAGGGTTAAGGGTTTTAGATAAGGGTTACAGCCAAAAGCCCCAACGGCCAGAGTGCAAACAACGCTCATCTTGTAGCATTTGTTATAAGCTTTCAGAAAATCATACCCTTCAAAATTCCCCCTGGGGGGGGGGGGGGGGGGGGGGGAGCAGGGGTTATTGGTGGCTCAAGGTCTATTAAGGGTGGACTACCTTAGCTCATGATTTTAGTCTAACTTCGACAAGTTTGCATGTCGTATATGATATAGGTATTCCATGAACCCACCTTCGACAACTACCCTGAAAGTGTTTGTAGCCAAATTGTTCACTTTACAGCTAAAAACGTCCTCAAAATCTTTCGTCACCCTCAATATTTGTAGGTTCCATTCACTCGGTGAAGATTTCACGACTTTCAGTTTGGT
The DNA here is from genome assembly GCA_963680895.1 of Fragum sueziense. Lineage (NCBI taxonomy): Eukaryota > Metazoa > Mollusca > Bivalvia > Cardiida > Cardiidae > Fragum > Fragum sueziense. Next base: position 19,458,190 of record OY804598.1, on the reverse strand, counting down.
GTTGAACTTGATCACTCTCGTATCTATGGAAACCATGGAGTCGCCCTTGAACCATCGTACCTAGAACACAATTTTAACTCATTAGGCTACCAGACGGCAATTCTAGACTTGCAATAGAAAAGGCTGATGCAGACGGTTATTTTAAGTGCTTGAAATCCAAAGATTTTTCGTCTTTACTAAGTGTTAGAAAATATTGTGGAAAATGAAGAAATTTCTTGTCACTAGTAGTATCCTCATTTTCCCCTAGCCTACAGTTTTCTTGTTTTTTGGTAGGACGAGGTGTCAAAAAGCGTCACTGTACGATGGAACACATAGAATATTTAAATATTTGGTCTTATTTTTAGATAATTACATGATTATCAATTCATGAAATTTTCAGTAAAATTCTTTTATTATTATTATTATTATTATTATTATTATTATTATTATTATTATTATTATTATTATTATTATTATTATTATTATTATTATTATTATTATTATTATTATTATTATTATTATTATTACTATTATTATTATTATTATTATTATTATTATTATTATTATTTTCATTTTAATTTTTAAGTCTATAAACGGCCTGGACAACATAATTCTAAAAGCAAACTAGTCTTGTGTGGTTATTTTTTTTAACCGGCCTGGGAATGACATTGGATCTTTAAATAACGCATGTTTTTTACATGGATAACTTACCTGACGCCCATCTGTGCCGGGTACAGCCACACACGGTAATGTGACGGGTTTTGTATCTTGTACGGGAACAACCGTCTGCGCTGAGGTTAAACTGCTGGTAACTGAAAAACATACATTACAAATGAGCCAGGATATGGAAAACACGTCCCGTATAGCATTTGAGACGGCCATGTTTCATGATAACCATGTAGTCTAAAATGGACCACTCTAATAACTTGCAGTTGCTACTGGTTATGACAAGCTAGGCCATTGTAGATCTTGTTGCCAATTCGCTCGTTGATATTTGGATGTCGTAAATAGCGACATCCAACCAAGTAGGCCTATCAAAGAACGAATTTTCATCAGAGAATACTTGAATTAATCTATTTACGAGAATTTGAGCTCCCACAAACGATATTGATATAAAAAGGCTTGCGCCAATATTGAAGTAAAAGAGGATATTAGTCACATGTCCCTAAAAATGTGAAACAGCTTCCTGGTACGAATGTATATGAGTAGGCTATTTGGAATGTTACATTAAAAAGAGATTTGTCTAGTATGGGTAAATAATAGACAGAGCAACAGAACTGATAGGAGTGGTGAAGTTATCCAAAATCTTTCACATCAAACCCAAATCATATGTTGTGGGTACTCGTGTAAATAAACCCTATGTTTATACATCATTTATTGTTCATCTAATCGTATGTTGTGGGTACTCATTGTGGGTCTATTCAAATGAGTAGGCGTTACCCACAACATACGATTAGATGAACAATAAATGATGTAACGTTAGCGCATTATTTTACCAAAGCATTTACCTCCTCTTATCTGCAGCTCTGATAGAAAAAAAAGATTATAGACCCAAGATAATAGAAAGAGAGAGAGGGAAGAAAATAATAGAAACTGGTGAAAGAAAATAGGGATGTGACTTACCTAGCCATGTACAAACGAGGAAGAACGCCGACATCTTTTTCTTCTCTTTATTCGTTTATCATCTCACAAATCAGTCATTGCTGCTAATTAGCAGTTTAAGAACACATCACACAATTTTCATATTTTCTCACATATAGACCTAATGACAATGTATTTTGTACTAAAAATATACTTGGGTTACGTTACGTGTCAAATTGATAAACCGTCGGTGTTGTTTTAAAATCTCGTAACTACGGCTAGAATCAAGCCGTAGTTACGAGATTTTATAACAACGCCTACGAAATACTGTTGTTTGTCCGAAATTACGTCACGGTTAAGTGGATAAAGTCGTTCCCTATTAGCAATCGTAGAACACGTCACGCACCTTTCATAATTATGTTCTCACATATTATAGACCTGGCCCCGGTTTCTCGAAAAAAAACTTAAGTATGTTCTCGTGCTCAAATCTAAACATCGTGCTCAAATCGCACGAAATCCACGTGAACTTCAATTGAATACCAATCAACGTTGATTGGTATTGAATAGAAGTTGAGCATGAACTCATGAGAATATACTTAAGTTTTTTCGAGAAACCGGGGCCTGATTATAGCATCCATGTAAAGTGCGATGATAGTTAATGTATGTTTCAACGTTAACTCACACCAGGTAATGTACATGCAATAAACATGTAATAAACAGATATGAAACTATAAATAGATCTAGTCCAGGTTTATTGACACGTAAATTATCAGAAAGCTTGATGTATTTTTCCCAAATGCATTGTTCATCACAAGTAAATTTTCAAATTGGTCTGTTAACGCAAAGCTAACGTAAGTATTCTACATAAAGAATATATGCACTTACGACGTTTTCGTATTGAACCTGCGATATTGCTTCGATATGACTCAAAATTCACACATTACGACACAAAATACCTTTAATTATGAATCACTTTCACATTTAAAAATACAACAAGAAGCCCACAAATAACCGTTGATTGTCGATCGGTTTATGTTTGTGTGAAGCCAGCCTTCATTATCGATAATTGAGAACATATGAGGTTTTCCCGCTCGCGGCACGGATAAAATGTCCCGCCGCGCGTTATCAGATGAAAGGCTTTCAACAGTAATCTTGTGACACGATTTATCGATAGAAAATATAAACAAAAGCTTACCAGAGCGGTATGTATGGTCCGGCTATGATATCATGACATATCACAGGTCCATAGGAACAGAGCCCCCCCCCCCCCCCCCACCCCCAAAGATTGCCAAATATGCCGAATTTTCCTAATTTTACACTGATAATTTTGGGGAAATCCAAATTAGCCCCACCCCAATATTCAGGACAAGGGCTTTAGCCCCCCCCCCCCCCCAATATGAAATTGCTTCCTACGGGCCTGTATCAGGCCCGTAGTAAGCAATTTCATATTGGGTGGGCTAAAGCCAAAGTGTCTGAATATTGGGGCGGGGGCTAAATTGGATTTTCTCTAAATATTCAGTGTAAAAATAAGGAATATTCGACATTTTTGGCCAACATGGGGGCGGGGGGGGGGGGCTAAGCCCCTTCTAGCCCCCTCCCTGTTCCTATGAGCATGTATATTTAAAAAACGCGAAATTGAACTTCGAACTGCTGTAATTTTGCATGTAAAGATTCGAATCGTGAAAGTGTCTGACACCTACAAAGTCCGAAACAACGCATTCAAATTTGTATATCGAAATTAAGGACGTTTTCCTTGGTTATGCATGTAAATTTGTGAGAATGTGCCACTATATCGATGCTTTTCAACAGAAACCTCGTAAATGCAGCTTACTTTAAGCTGCAGTTACGTTTTCGTTGATTAGCGACGATATTGTGGTTGGACTATTATATTAGTTGCAATAACGAAAATCGCAGCTAGATATAGCAGAGACACATAATAACCTATATGCAATCTATGTCTCTGGATATAGTATGTAGTCTATTCTTCCGTGTGCAATTCTTGGTGAAAAAATATGCATTGAATTAAGAGTACATCATTCAGGAATTAATTAACCCTTTCCCAAACAAGACCTGGTTTTGACGTCCCTAATAGAAAAGGCTTGAGAAAACATTGAGACAAAAGAAGAAACTGCTGATAACCAGCAGTTTCTCCTTTTGTCTCAATATTTTCTGTGCCTTATTCTACACAAATCCTTTCTTTAATAACATCCATTTTGTCATTTGTGGAAGTTTTTTAAATGGATCACCCTAACATTTTGTCGTTTGGGAAAGGGTTAAGTGATCCAAATATAGGCATATTATATAGTCAGTTGCCGTGCACGACAATCTAGACACCTCAATAATGTACATTGTCGGCGATTCACTTTTGCCATAATATATTCCGCGGGTAATAACTATGTGGCCTGTCATGCTAAAATGGACCCTCAAGGAAGCCAATGAAAAATCTCTAGATTCACAAAAATCAGGATCTAGAAAAACGTCCCTTAAGGCTTTTGAGCCCAACATAGATCCGGATCAGCCTGTGCATACGCACAGTCTGATCAGGATCCATATTGTTCTCTAATAGCTTCTTCGCGACATGTAGTAACTTAAAGAAAGCAGCATTGGTGCATGTTGAACTCCATTTGACAACAGGTTGATCTTGAAACTCATTTTTGAAAAATGCTATAAGGGACGTTTTTCCAGATCCCGGCTCATTTGGTTTAAAAGTTTCGATCTTGGCCCGTCTGCGCCGACTGGCTAGATTGATACTTTTCACACTTCCCAGTAGGTCTTATTTAGCGTGACGGGACATAATTATTATTTACATCGATCTATCATTTTGGCGTCCCTACATGGTGTGGCTTTTGAAACACTGACAGAGGTAAAATGCATTAACCCTTTCCCAAACGACAAAATTTTAGGGTGATCCACTTCAAAAAACTGCCACAAATGACAAAATGGATGTTATTAAAGATAGGATTTGTATAAAATATGGCATAGAAAATATTGAGACAAAAGGAGAAACTGCTGGTTATCAGCAGTTTCTTCTTTTGCCTCAATGTTTTCCCAACCCTTATCTCTTAAGGACGTCAAAACCAGGTCTTGTTTGGGAAAGGGTTAACTCCGGTTTCTTCTGTACTTGCATGCCCATAAGAAAAGTGTGGTAAAGATGGCTTCAAAATGAGTATCCCCCCAAGCTGGGAGAGCGATACCCATTCCATGTGCGGATCTGGAGAGGGGGTGGGGGTGGGGGTCCGGACCCCCCCCCCCCCTGGCATTGACCGAAAATTAAATTTTGACTATATAAATTTAGTGTAACGTTACATATTTACTACATTTTAAGACATAATTTGGGCTTGGACCCCCCCCCCCCCCCCCTGGAAAAAAGCTTGGGCTTGGACCGCCCTGGAAAAAAATCCTGGATCCGCCCTTGCATTCTCTATTGTTGCTTATCATAATTTCCTTCTGTTCTGTCAATATTTCAATGGACATTCCGAATAAGAACGTATTCTAAAACAAAGGATTGCTTAGCAGGGGGTATATAATACAATTTGTTAGAGCAAGTTTTGAAGTCAATGCGAAGCACGCTTACTCTTCAAAATCGCTTGATTGTAGCATGAACAGCATAGATCCTCCTTGCTCAGAAGCAATCGTAGCCCATGAAGTATCATGGTTATCGAAAGTTGTTTGTTGATATGAAAGGCATGGTCACATACACAGTTCCGAGTCCACATCACGACCACAGTGCGTCCAAAAATGGTCAGACGCACATCATGTTTTCGGACGCGATATGATCCTCCATGGGAGCGAAATTGTATGTGATACCACTTGATACCACTTTCTTGGTAGTTAGTTAAAGGCCAGGGAATTAACTATCAAACATACTACGTAAAATGTACTATCGGAACTTCTGAGAGAAGCTAAATGCTGCCAAATGGTTACATTTTACTATATATCAAATAGGCCCATTTCGTTGAGGACACCATTTACAGGGAATAAGTGGCATGGGAGACGCTAGATTCTAAATCCAGTATCCTCAATTCATTATGCCATAACAAGTATTCTTTATTCGAACAAGATAATTGATCTAGTTTCGACGTATCCTCATATGAAAGTTGTAGAAAACGGCAAAAGAAAAGAAGACATTGTTAAATTTAGAATCTTCTCGGCTTCTTCGTTTTCTATAATAAATCTGCTTCTATTATTGATCATTTTGTCGTCTGCAAAAACATCAAATTTTTACCAGTCTAAAATTTACATTCGGGAAAGGATTATATCCATGTCACTTTTCGCACAACTATGGTAAGTTATGATCAATGACAAACCAGCCCTGTCCGTTTACACGATCAACCTAACAAGTAGCATCCTTCCCAAAACGAGGGACCGCCAAAACGACAAATTCGCGGACCAGTTCAAGTTGAAAGTGGCTGTGTACCCGTAAGATATTGCATGAATAGCAGCAATAAAGGAGAAAATCAACAGTATCTTCATTTCTCTAAATGTGTTCTCTTAACCCATTACCAGACGGCAAAATTTTAGACTAGTCCAAATTCAAAGATGTTGCAGACGGCAATTTCAAGTAAACGAAATTCATCATTTTTTTTGTCTTTCGGGGTAGAAAATATTGTGGGAAATGAAGAAATTGTTTGTCACAAGCAATTTCTTCATTTTCCATAATGTTTTCTAGAGCCTTTATCTTGTGAGGAGTCAAAAAGAGTCATTGTGTGGTAATGGGTTAAAGATTCGTCCTAACCAGGGCTTCGCCTTGTTTGGGAGATGCAACGTCGTAAATGTGCAGTGGGTCACGTGGTCAATGTGTTGCAAGTTTAGGTCCCCAGCAGTTGAAATTGATCCGAAACTTTTCCTTGGCACACACATTCTGAGAAAATACATTTGATGTAAATGGCCAGTCAATATAAATGAGTCAGCATCTGGAAAAAGACCCCTTAAAGCATTTCAGACAGATCGTAGCTGCTCTTTAACAGTTGCTACAATTCACGACAAAGCTATTTGAAGACAGCATGAATCCTTGAGAGACTGTGCATATACGTACACAGGCTGATCTGGGTCTAGATTGTTCCCAAATTCCATAAAGGGCGGTTTTCTAGATCTGGATCAATTTCAACTGCTGGGAACTATACACCATTTCCACACACATGTAACATGTCAAATCAAACTTAATAATACTAGCACATATTCTTTATTATGATGGAAATATAATTATGTATATACAAAAGAAGAGAAAACAATAGCACGATAGAAAACGATCACCTCTTACTCGTACATTTGTATGCGAAGGATTTTGAGGACACATTAAGAGTGCCAAGTAAGAAATGTACATTCATCTTATTTAGACGACGCAGAATAAGCTGTCATTTATTCAACATATTACAATTTATTCAAATTGAAAGATGTTGCAGACAACAATTTCAAGTGATATAAACTATATATAATTTTCTGGTTTTGGGGTAGAAACATTGTGGGAAATGAAGAAATTGCTTGTCACAAGCAATTTCTTCATTTTCCACAATGTTTTCCAAAGCCTTTTCTTTTGGAAGTCAAAAAAAGTCAATGTGTGGTAATGGGTTAAATACAATGGGATTCAAATGAGTACTATTAAAAAGGAAAATAAAAATGATGAAATGCGTATTCGAGAGATGATAATGAAAGGAGTTGAAAACCAAACACATGAACTACCCATACAATGAACCTCTTTCAACCTTTTCTCTAAATAACATATTGTCAAAAAAAAATTTGGACCAGTTAAATTGAAGGAATTGGCAGGTTACAAAAATTTTACAAGAAGCAAAATAAAATTTTGTAAGTTGTGTATGAAAAACATAGAATGAAAATGCTGGTACTAGCATTTTCTTGTAGTCTGTGAATTTTTCAAATATGTAACACACATTAACTAATTACCAGACGGCAAAATTTTAGACTAGTCTAAATTCAAAGGTGATGCCGACAATTTCAAGCAGTGGCGGATCCAGAGGGGGTTCGGGGGGTTCAAACGAACCCCCCTCTGAAGCCTGATTCTTTCATTTTCATGCAGAAATTCAGTCAAAATTGTATATTAATAGGAAAACGAACCCCCCTAATTGTAAATTCGAACCCCCCTCTCAGAAATCCTGGATCCGCCACTGTCAAGCGAATGAAATTTTACATTTTTCATGTCTTTCTGTATAGAAAACATTGTGGAAAATGAAGAAATTGCTTGTCACAAGAAATTTCTTCATTTTCCACAATGTTTTCCAAAGCCATTTCTTGCGGAGAGTCAACAGACGTCACTGTGCAGTAATGGATTAAAGAATATAATAACAGTAAAGCATTAATTTTGATCAGACTAATAGACTATGTATGTCATACACTAGATGATCTATATCTATGTTGGTCTCTAAACTGCTTAATGGACCTTTTTTTCCAGATCCAAGTCTTAATGTCTAAGATTCTTTATCAATGCGTCTGAATGAGATCTCCATTTTTACCCTTGTCCAATCACACCCACATCACACCGCTGTCAAACCCTTCTCTTCTGTGTACTGATGTACAGAACTGAAATTAGAAAAGGACAATCTTTTTTTCCATAGAATATATACAGAATTTTTTCAAGCATCATACCTAGATTCTAGTCAACATGACAAAAGCGGAAAAATTCTACTGCAATTATATTACAGTGTTCTCCTCAGCCCTACTACAGCTTCATGGAAATCAGTGTAGTGCCCCTACAGCTTCAAAAGTGCCCCACAGCTTCATTTCTTCAAAACGATCATAAATTAGAGGCATTTTGAGATATTTATGTCAAAAACTGATAAGTAATGCTATTTTGAAATTATAATTGTTATAATTGTTTATAAAAACATTATGAGAAAAGAAGAAATTGCTCAAAATGAGCAATTTCTTCTTTTCCCATTATGTTTTTATTCACAATTATTAGAAATGTTTCCCTTACAAAATTGTGCCAGTTGTAAACATTATTTCTACAAAAAATATTTAGTCCCACTAATGTCAAAGTTTGATGATCAGTGACAGTGTACACTAGCTATCATGAACATGAATTGAAGCTCAAGTGAAAAATGTCACATTGATTTTCTAGGAGTATGGGGCATTGTCAAAAACTCCAATACCACTGATGCAATATCTTTGCCAATCACTGATGAAGTATTTCATGTAAAATGTCAAAGGATACCCATTACTCTGGCATGACAAAAATAGCTAATTGAGGGCAATGGTCTTGTTTATTCGTCCTTATTTTCTTAAATTGTTTATATGATCTGATTAAAAAATCTTGTAGACTAAAAAATTAGTAAAAACGTTCTGTCTTTCTCATCAGGAATCCATCAAAAAGTTGAAATTTGTGACCTGTCACACTAAAAGGGACCTTCTGGCATGTGTGAAAAGTTTTGATCCTAGCCAGTCTGCCGCAGCTTAACTAGAGCTAATACTTTTCACTCTAATATAATTGTTATACTACAATGTTTAACCTATCTTAAGTTATTATATATGTCAATTTTCCAAATATGACATCTGCCAAATCTGATCCGTTTCTCAAAATTTAGTTTTATGGCCTTCTAATCCGAGTCTTCTCTGATGTAAATACGCTCTTTGATATTTTGATTTTTCGCTATTTACATCAGAGGGCGTTGCTCTTTGAAAAAATCAAGAAGTTCTCAACAAATTGTTGCGCATCGTTCACCGTCCAATCTTAAACGCTATCATTAAAACCCCTGATGATATCGATCAATGAACCATTTATTGTCATACATGTTGAAAAATTTACGACCAAAAAGTATTTCTAAAAGGTTCATAGGCAATGTTTTGCAACAACCCTCACCTGAGCAGCCTTTGTTTACCTTGACCTTCCATTTAAAACCAAAGGTTATACTCTTCCAGCAGGCCGATTTGAAATGAAATTTTTGGTCAGGTATGACAAAAAATGATTTATTGATCTATACCCTACAGTGTTTTACCGAGTGATTCAATATGATACACAAAAACATAGCTTCACTACTTGTAACGTTACCGAACTTTCCGCTGTTTTCAAAGAGCAACGCTCTCTGATGTAAATAGCGAAAAATCAAAATATCAAAGAGCGTATTTACATCAGAGAAGACTCGGATTAATGGACTTCCAACAAAATCCCTTTCAGTGTGACGGGTCACAAATATGCATGCACCTGTAACCTACCATTATTTCCTCTGATGAAAGCATCTCCATATTTATTCTTCAACTGACCATTAACATATTCTTCTGTCTGTTCTAGAGCAATGTTCATATAACCGTCCAGACAAGCTAACACACCTGAAAACAGCCAGCAAAAATTGTATACATGCATTAAGGAACAAAAGACCAAAAACCATATAAAAATTTCATTGACTTGAAATTTTTGTCTAAAATATCTTTGAATTTGGACATTATTGATTGAATGGAGTTTAGCATCTCTTTCAACTACTATGGTCATATCCCTGAGGCAGAAGCAACTATCTGTGCCGGATTCCTATTGTTTATAGATCATACCAGGCAGTACTACCACAACATCTTTTCTGAGCCTCACTCTATATCTAGGTTTTTATTCAACCAACCATTAGTGTGTTAGGAGAAAGTGTAAACTGCTGCAACTATCACATCTGCTGTCTGGTAATGGGTTAACCCATTCCCACATAATGACTCCTTTTAGATGCCCTTCAAGATAAAAGTTTTAAAAACATTGTGGAAATTGAAGAAATTGCTTGTGACAAGCAATTTCTTCTTTTCCCACAATGTCACACTTTCTTATGTAGACAGTGACAGACCAAAAATTAAAAGAATCTATTTGGTTGAAAATGTCATCTGCAACATCTTTGAATTTGGACCGGTCTTTGCTGTCTGGTATACCATAATAGATTAATAACTCCAGAGCAGTTCTGAACATACCTCTGTAATCTACACCTGAGTTGAGTTTCACAACAACTGGTCTCCCAATAATCTTCTTTAGAAATTCACTTGGCGTTTGCTTTCTACTCATTCTTGATCCTGCAATGAAAAATCAATCCATTTTGTCTTTGAAAAGACGGACAAGTCGGACAACTCATTCCAGAAGCACTGTAAATGGTTCATTGATCGGTATCATACAGCGTTTTAAGGAAATCAATTAAGATCAGATGGTGAACAAAGCGCCACAACTTAATTCCGTTGTTTTTTAATTGGTAATGCGCTCTGATGTAAATGAGCGACATCAACATATCAAAGAGCGAATTTCATCAGAGAAAATTCGAATTATGAATAGGAGTGATAACCACACAGATGTAGATAGACCTACATATCATCTTCTTCCTCTGTATTTCCATTAAGAAATTGCTTATTCTACATGAAACATTTGATATTTTCAGCTTATGATCTAAAATCAATGTGTGGAAAATGTGATTTTTTTTTTTTTTTTTTTTTTTTTTTTTTTTTTTTGTTATGAAGCAGATAGAGTACGAAAGAAACATACCAGAAAACGGACATAAATTTGTATTCTATCAGAATAATTGAACAGGTTTATGCCCTATTTAGTGCCATGTAACATGCTTGTGTGCTGTTACGATTATTTACTTACTATTTTACTTGGATTCTGAAAGAAATTTATGTTTCGCGAAAACCCGTGACGAAATATGATTTGCGTGAGAATTACTAAAGCGTAAAACTTATAAAATAATAAGGAGGCGCAATAAGGCCATTACAATATTCTTTTTTTAAGTTTCACAAATTGTACCTTCTGCAACTAATTTCAGTGTCGTGAAAAAGATAAACCAATAATTTCGGAATAACCTTTGAAGTTTCTGTGGATAATTGCAATGTTTATGTAAATCTGGGGCCCATGCTAGTTTTCGAACATAAATGATTGCTTAGATCTATATGTGTATTTGGATAAAACTTTGCAAGTACTTTTTTGATCTTAAAAAAGACTTATATCTTGGAGGTATTTACATCTCTCCAATCAATTCAGAATACACAAAAAGAATGGAGGTAGATAAAGCCCTTTTCTCCAAATTAGAAGTAGATGTCATTAAGTTTCAACGAGACAGCTATGTAATGATCATGGGTGATTTTAATGCCCATATTAACATGGAAGATTTTGATTTCATACCTAATGATGAAGATGATATTATTTTGGATGACCATTTTAGTAATTTTAATTTCGATAATTATCATTCTTTTCGAAACACATCCATACACCAAACTACCAATGAATATGGTAGAAACTTGTTGGAACTGTGTATAGGACTACAATTAAGAATATTAAATGGCCGCACTATTGGAGACACTTGCGGCAAGCCTACATATCATGGCTTTCATGGTTCATCGATTGATGACTACTGTATTTGCAGTGCGGATTTCATGTATGCTATAAATAAGTTTCAAGTTTTAGATTTTAATGTTGCTTTTTCTGATCATTGTCCTTTATTGGTTGAGATTCAGTCAATATTTACAAGGGAAAAACCAGAAGACCTGAGAAAACCCCCAATAAAATTGAAATGGGGAGAAAAACAACAAGTCATTTTTGAACAAAAAATGGGAAAAATAGACAAAAAGTTGTTTTACAAAAATATATTAAATGTCTTTAATGATTCACAAATCCCTGTTAAGGAGCAAATAGATCAGATTGTGAATCAACTATCATCCACTCTTCATGAGGCTGCTTATATAGAATCTCAGTGCAATATGCCGAGAAAAAAGAACAGGAAACGAAAACCAAAGAAGAAATGGTACGATGATGAGTGCGACTCTAAATATAGGCATTTGAAGCAGTTATCTAGAAAATTAGCTTCTGATCCTTTCAATCGTAACTTACGTAGTAGGATTTATTCTGAACACAAGGAATATTGTCGGTTAATAAGAAAAAAACATAGGTCTTTTAAAAGTAAAATGTTAAGTGGCCTCATGGAGAGTGAGAAGAGAAATCCTAAAGAATTTTGGCATTGTGTAAATGACCTTATGGAAAAACAAAAGTCTGATCCATCGTCTGAAATATCTTCCAGTGTATGGGCAGATTATTTCAAATCCCTTATGAATATTGACTATACAAATAACTTCAAGACGATGAATCTATATCTGAATGTAACTTATATGAAGAATATGATAATTCTTGTATAAATGAAGACATTTCAAAAGATGAAGTGCTTAAGGCAGTCAAAAGTTTAAGAAATGGAAAATCTTGTGGTACAGATGAGATATCAAATGAAATGTTGCATATTTCAGTACCAATATTATTAGATCACTTTACATTGATATTTAATCATATTTTACAATCTGGGGTATACCCATCAAATTGGAGAGAAAACATTATTAAACCTATTTATAAAGGAGGTGGGACAGCTGATCCTAGTAATTATAGAGGCATTTCAATATCCAGTTGCTTTAGTAAACTTTTCAGCAAAATACTCTTCAATCGTCTAGATACATATTTGGAAAACAATCACATCATTGGACCTGAACAAATAGGCTTTCGCAAAAATTGTCGCACTAGCGATCATATTTTGACTTTAAAAACCATAATTGATAAAGCATTTAAGTCCTCTAAATATGTATATGCATGTTTTGTAGATCTTAGCAAAGCTTTTGACACAGTAAATAGATATGCACTTTTTCATAAATTGTTTAAATACAAAATCAGAGGTCCCTTTCTTAACATCTTGAAAGATATGTATGCTTCGTTAGTATGTAGTGTGAAAACACAAAATGGTTTAAGCCCTAGCTTTCATACTAAAATAGGTGTAAAGCAAGGGTGTATACTAAGCCCTACATTATTCTCCCTTTATATGAATGATTTAAATAATTGTTTTAACAATTCATGTGATCCTGTGATGGTGGACAATACAAACATTTCAAGCCTTTTATATGCAGATGACATAGTGCTTCTTTCATGTAGTGCAAATGGTTTGCAATCTACCCTGCATAAATTGGGAGATTTTTGCAACAAATGGAACCTAACTGTTAATATTTCGAAAACAAAGATAATAATATTTAACAAATCTGGTAGGGTTCTCAAAGGATATACTTTTAAATACATACAAAATGATCTGGAAATTGTTCAGGAATATAAATACCTGGGTATAATTTTCAGAGCTTCTGGGGTATTTACTCATGCGGTAAAATATTTGTGTAATAAAGCACTTAAAGCAACATTTTGTATCAAAAAGGCATTGGCAGGTGAAAAAATGAACACTGACCTATTTCTAAAGGTTTACGAGCATTGCGTACAACCGATACTCTTGTATTGTAGTGAAGTTTGGGGAATAGATTTCCTTCTCAACAAAAACACCTTAACTAGTATTGAATCTAGGTATGATTTACTACAGTCAGAAAAAGTCCAAGTTCGCTTTTTGAAATCAATTATGGGAGTAAATAAGTATGTAAGTAATAACGCTGTGAGATCTGAGTACGGAATGCTCCCTTTAGGTGTTTTTTGTCTAAAAAACTCTTGCAGTTTCTGGATGCATCTAATCAATTTAAACCCCAACGCATATGCCTATAAAAGTTACATCGAAAGTGGATCTTTTGTTAAAGGATTTGCCAGTAGATTTAAATTATTTTTGGAATTAAGTATTGGCTTCAAACATGTATGGAATAACCACACCACTTTCTCAAAAACTAGATTAAAACATGCTGTCTTTAAAAAATTAAAGGAGCGGTACATACTTTATTGGAAAAAATGTATCTCTGGTGAGGAAAATAGTGTATATACTGGTAATAAACTAAAGACATTTAGATATTTTAAGATAAAATATGATACAGAAATGTACCTGCGCATTAATGATTTACCAAGAGAAAATATTATATCTTTTGCTAAGCTACGGGTCAGTGCACATAGCCTCGAAATTGAAAAGGGTAGACATAAAAAGAAACCCTTAGAGGAAAGATTTTGTCCTCTTTGTAATACTGAAGTAGAGACAGAAGCTCACTTTCTCATGAAATGTCAATCCTTATCAAATCGCAGAAAGTTATTTTTTGACGACGTAGAAAATATTACTCCATCTTTTAAAGGTATGAATGATCATGAAAAATTTCTGTTTATTCTTCAAAACAAGGAATATGATATTCTTAGTAAATGTATTGTATTTGTCCATGACCTGTTCAAAGAAAGGGAACAATTGATTGCCTAAATTATATATATTTCATTGATTATAAAGATAGCCAATAGTTCCCAAATCATCAGAATTTTTTGGTGGTTCACTTCGGAAGCTGCTGCTGATGACAAGATTGATGTAGATCAAACTTGCAAGGGGTTACAAAATAGCACAGAACACATCGGGAGAAGGGAAGTAAACGCTGGATATCAATGTTTACTTTGGTTGTCTCAATGTTTTCCCAAGTCGTAACTTGAAAGTTTTCCAAAACCATATATTCTTTGGGAAAGAGTTAATTGTGATTGTACATTTACAATTTATAGTTTAGTTCTTTTCAATTCTCACTGTGTTAACCCATTACCACACAGTGACTCCTTTTGACTACCCACAAAATAATGACTTTGGAAAACATCATGGAAAATGAAGAAATGGCTTGTGACAAGCAATTTCTTCATTCACCATAATGTTTTCTTCATAAAAAAAAAAAATCAAAATGTTTTAAAATTTTATTCACTTCAAATTGCCGTCAGCATCATCTTTGATTTTGGAATAGTCTAAAAATTTGCCGTTTGGTTATGGGTTAATTAATATGTCATTCTTATACGTTTAACCCTTTTCCAATTATTGTAGAAGTAAAGAATTTACTAGTTCGAAATGACAAAGGGTGTAAACTTGGTCTTAAAATAACCATGAGGTTGTTGAAGATGAAGGTAGAAATGCTGGCCTACAGCATATTCCTCTTTTCTCCAATAATTTCTGAGTTCTCTTCTTCTTTTTTTTTCTGATAGGCAGGTTAAAACCAGTCTTTGCCAATCACCGGTTCCAAATCAAATGCAGGCATTATTTTGGGAAAGGGTTTACAAAAACACTCCTTTACTGATGACGGCTATGTGCTTATCATAATTATGTCAAGGTTGTTTTTTTTATTATTATTATTTTATTTTATTTTATTCCATACTGCAAATTTTCAAAGGAAAAATGCTTATTTTGAGCATTTTGCTTTTATCAATTTTCGATATTCAAGGGTCTATCACATTAACCCTTTCCAAACAAGACCTGGTTTCGACGTCCCTAATAGAAAAGGCTTGGGAAACATTGAAACAAAAGAAGAAACTGCTGATGACCAGACCAGCGGTTTCTCCTTTTGTCTCAATATTTTCTATGCCATATTTTACACAAACTCTATCTTTTATAACATCTATTTTGTCGTTTGTGGCAGTTTTTTTTTTTTTTTTTTTTTTTTTTTTTTTTTTTTTTGAATTAGATCACCCTGAATTATTGCCGTATGGGAAAGGGTTAAAAATGGGGGTGGATGGAAAAGCCCAAAAGCTATAGAAGTATTGTTCTTAAAAAATACTTAGGTGTTAACCCAATTATATAGAGAGGTCATAGATACCTATTTAGTGGCAAATTGTATCATATGCATAATAGTGTTTGCCGAGGTAAATTTTCCTTACATGGCCCAATTTTGAGTTGATCCAGTGCAATTTGAATGCCTCTGCAGAAAATAAAATTGAAATAAACCAAGTTGGTAATTTTGAATGGCTCAGATGTTAAGAGAGAAGGTGAAAATGCTGAATACCAGCATTTCATCCCTTTTCCTTCATAATTTGACTTTTCTCTGGTATTGACATTAAAACCAGCCTATGTTAACCACCGGTTCCCGCTACATTGAAATAATCTGTCTTTAAAGAACATGGAAAGTTTAAAGAAAAGGCAAATCACTTGCCATTTCTATTTCTATTTCCAATTTCTTAATTATACAGCTTACAGATATCATAATTGGCAATAGGTCCTTTTCAAAGTGTTATGGATAATCAATTATTGTATTATTGTATGGATAATATTTGTTTCACGCAGATGACATTGTGTATGTTTTTGTATTTGTAATACTGTTTGTTTTATGGTAACAATCCTTTGACTGGATTCTTAAACCAATAAAGAATTTGATTTGATTTGATTTGATTTGATATGTATAAGAAATGGAAATATATACATGTATATCTAAATGGATAGATATTTTCTGTCAAGCTAAAATTCGCACCAAATTCATTTATTTCTAAGTACCCACATTGATCATTTTTAGTTCCGATACAAGGGAACGGTAGTATTAGACAAAAAGTGAAAAACGTGGTACAAGCGTTTAAGCTTTTAACTTACTGTACCGAGACCGAATGTAAGCCTATGGCTTCTGTGGGCCCGTCTGTTTGTGTTCTTCTCTTTTCGGAGATTGAAGTTTTTTACGCACCAAGCTACCAAGCTAGGCAGTTGATTTCACCGTATATTGGAAGAAAATCATTTCAAATTAACGTGTTTTATAAAAGATCCGCCAAACTCGGTTGTTTTAAAAGATTTGTTTGCTTTTCTTTACGTCGTTATTTGGATCATTTTCGAGAAAATAAAGATCGGCAATTTCCGTAAAATCGTCACGAAGTAACGTCATACAATGGCTTGACTCCATCCAATCTAGAGCATTTGTTTTCTGGCAAAGACAAAGTGTGTGACTTTTCTGTCATAAAGCAATGTTACAACGCGTTTTGTAATAAATCTGCAAAATGTAATAAGTATTACAAAACGCGTTGCGATGACATGAAATGTAATTAAATTCTGTACAACGCGTTATGTAATAAAGTGGCAATATGCAATAACGTTCCAAACTTGATGCCGTTGATTGAGTGAGAATCTTGAAGGCAAGAAAACGGCGATTTCAACATCATTTTCTATGCAAATGTTCTAGGATCATAGTGAAAATATGAAATTTTGATATAAAAAACTGGCTCCTTTTTTAAATTTCTAACTGTAAATTGATTCAAATAAGTTATATCTTATCATTATAATGCACGAAATTCATTGATAATTTCATTGATAATGAAAAGGTTTAAAAAAGGTTATTACAAAACGCGTTGCGATGACATGAAATGTAATAAAATTATATACAACGCGTTATGTAATAAAGTCGCAATATGTAATAACTTTTTTCAACGACCCAAATTTCGTTTAAATATTGATGCCGTTGATTTGATTGGAATATTGTAGGTATTGAAACAGCATCAAGTTTGGAACGAAATTTTTGTCGGTGAAAAAAGTTATTACATATTGCAACTTTATTACATAACGCGTTGTACATAATTTTATTACATTTCATGTCATCGCAACGCGCTTTGTAATAAACATTTTTAAAATTTTCCATTATCATTTTCTAGCAATATAATGAAAAGCAGTAACTTATTAGAATCAATATACAGTTAGAAATTTGATAAAAAGGTGGCATTTGTCGATACCAAAATTTCGTTTTCTCATTATGATCTTCTAATATTTGCCTAGAAAATGATGTCGAAATCGCCAATTTCATGCCTTCTT